>CAWUFW010013839.1:0-449317 GCA_963921515.1 Calotriton arnoldi | reverse complement strand
AACACAAACTCCACAGTACCCACCTGGTAGAATGCAATGCCCTCCATCCTAACACAAGATCCCACAAAGCACCACCACCCTGGGTTATGTTGTGTGAAGCACAGGGACACTCTTGGGACTCTTAGCCAAACAACTGCCAGGACAACACTCCCAGCCATCCTGTCAGCACAGCCAGCCCACCCCACAGGGAAGCAGAGTCAAAAGGAAGGAAGCATGGGCATGCTGGGAAGGGGGTGGAGGCAATAGCATGATGGGAGTCGTAGTCACAGACATTGCTCAGCCTCACAACTGGCCCATCAACACCACCCTGAACCATGCTCACATCACAGGGAGTGGAGAAGGACTCACAAGATGGCTGACACTGGCTACTGCTGTGGGGAGCACAAGGCCCTGCTGCCAACTGTGCACCAACAAACAGCAGGACACCACTGACTGACATCCTGAGAGACAACTTACACTCCCTGCAATGCAAGCACGTTCCATGGTGGGATATCTGGCTGGCTGGGTGGGAAGGGGGACTTGCAGCACTGACCATAGTCACCAGCACCTCCCCTCACACCCCCCCCAACACAAACTCCACAGTACCCACCTGGTAGAATGCAATGCCCTCCATCCTAACACAAGATCCCACAAAGCACCACCACCCTGGGTTATGTTGTGTGAAGCACAGGGACACTCTTGGGACTCTTAGCCAAACAACTGCCAGGACAACACTCCCAGCCATCCTGTCAGCACAGCCAGCCCACCCCACAGGGAAGCAGAGTCAAAAGGAAGGAAGCATGGGCATGCTGGGAAGGGGGGTGGAGGCAATAGCATGATGGGAGTCGTAGTCACAGACATTGCTCAGCCTCACAACTGGCCCATCAACACCACCCTGAACCATGCTCACATCACAGGGAGTGGAGAAGGACTCACAAGATGGCTGACACTGGCTACTGCTGTGGGAGCACAAGGCCCTGCTGCCAACTGTGCACCAACAAACAGCAGGACACCACTGACTGACATCCTGAGAGACAACTTACACTCCCTGCAATGCAAGCACGTTCCATGGTGGGATATCTGGCTGGCTGGGTGGGAAGGGGGACTTGCAGCACTGACCATAGTCACCAGCACCTCCCCTCACACCCCCCCCAACACAAACTCCACAGTACCCACCTGGTAGAATGCAATGCCCTCCATCCTAACACAAGATCCCACAAAGCACCACCACCCTGGGTTATGTTGTGTGAAGCACAGGGACACTCTTGGGACTCTTAGCCAAACAACTGCCAGGACAACACTCCCAGCCATCCTGTCAGCACAGCCAGCCCACCCCACAGGGAAGCAGAGTCAAAGGAAGGAAGCATGGGCATGCTGGGAAGGGGGTGGAGGCAATAGCATGATGGGAGTCGTAGTCACAGACATTGCTCAGCCTCACAACTGGCCCATCAACACCACCCTGAACCATGCTCACATCACAGGGAGTGGAGAAGGACTCACAAGATGGCTGACACTGGCTACTGCTGTGGGGAGCACAAGGCCCTGCTGCCAACTGTGCACCAACAAACAGCAGGACACCACTGACTGACATCCTGAGAGACAACTTACACTCCCTGCAATGCAAGCACGTTCCATGGTGGGATATCTGGCTGGCTGGGTGGGAAGGGGGACTTGCAGCACTGACCATAGTCACCAGCACCTCCCCTCACACCCCCCCAACACAAACTCCACAGTACCCACCTGGTAGAATGCAATGCCCTCCATCCTAACACAAGATCCCACAAAGCACCACCACCCTGGGTTATGTTGTGTGAAGCACAGGGACACTCTTGGGACTCTTAGCCAAACAACTGCCAGGACAACACTCCCAGCCATCCTGTCAGCACAGCCAGCCCACCCCACAGGGAAGCAGAGTCAAAAGGAAGGAAGCATGGGCATGCTGGGAAGGGGGTGGAGGCAATAGCATGATGGGAGTCGTAGTCACAGACATTGCTCAGCCTCACAACTGGCCCATCAACACCACCCTGAACCATGCTCACATCACAGGGAGTGGAGAAGGACTCACAAGATGGCTGACACTGGCTACTGCTGTGGGGAGCACAAGGCCCTGCTGCCAACTGTGCACCAACAAACAGCAGGACACCACTGACTGACATCCTGAGAGACAACTTACACTCCCTGCAATGCAAGCACGTTCCATGGTGGGATATCTGGCTGGCTGGGTGGGAAGGGGGACTTGCAGCACTGACCATAGTCACCAGCACCTCCCCTCACACCCCCCCCCACACAAACTCCACAGTACCCACCTGGTAGAATGCAATGCCCTCCATCCTAACACAAGATCCCACAAAGCACCACCACCCTGGGTTATGTTGTGTGAAGCACAGGGACACTCTTGGGACTCTTAGCCAAACAACTGCCAGGACAACACTCCCAGCCATCCTGTCAGCACAGCCAGCCCACCCCACAGGGAAGCAGAGTCAAAAGGAAGGAAGCATGGGCATGCTGGGAAGGGGGTGGAGGCAATAGCATGATGGGAGTCGTAGTCACAGACATTGCTCAGCCTCACAACTGGCCCATCAACACCACCCTGAACCATGCTCACATCACAGGGAGTGGAGAAGGACTCACAAGATGGCTGACACTGGCTACTGCTGTGGGGAGCACAAGGCCCTGCTGCCAACTGTGCACCAACAAACAGCAGGACACCACTGACTGACATCCTGAGAGACAACTTACACTCCCTGCAATGCAAGCACGTTCCATGGTGGGATATCTGGCTGGCTGGGTGGGAAGGGGGACTTGCAGCACTGACCATAGTCACCAGCACCTCCCCTCACACCCCCCCCCAACACAAACTCCACAGTACCCACCTGGTAGAATGCAATGCCCTCCATCCTAACACAAGATCCCACAAAGCACCACCACCCTGGGTTATGTTGTGTGAAGCACAGGGACACTCTTGGGACTCTTAGCCAAACAACTGCCAGGACAACACTCCCAGCCATCCTGTCAGCACAGCCAGCCCACCCCACAGGGAAGCAGAGTCAAAAGGAAGGAAGCATGGGCATGCTGGGAAGGGGGTGGAGGCAATAGCATGATGGGAGTCGTAGTCACAGACATTGCTCACCCCCACAACTGTCCCATCAACACCACCCTGAACCATGCTCACATCACAGGGAGTGGAGAAGGACTCACAAGATGGCTGACACTGGCTACTGCTGTGGGGAGCACAAGGCCCTGCTGCCAACTGTGCACCAACAAACAGCAGGACACCACTGACTGACATCCTGAGAGACAACTTACACTCCCTGCAATGCAAGCACGTTCCATGGTGGGATATCTGGCTGGCTGGGTGAGAAGGGGGACTTGCAGCACTGACCATAGTCACCAGCACCTCCCCTCACACCCCCCCAACACAAACTCCACAGTACCCACCTGGTAGAATGCAATGCCCTCCATCCTAACACAAGATCCCACAAAGCACCACCACCCTGGGTTATGTTGTGTGAAGCACAGGGACACTCTTGGGACTCTTAGCCAAACAACTGCCAGGACAACACTCCCAGCCATCCTGTCAGCACAGCCAGCCCACCCCACAGGGAAGCAGAGTCAAAAGGAAGGAAGCATGGGCATGCTGGGAAGGGGGTGGAGGCAATAGCATGATGGGAGTCGTAGTCACAGACATTGCTCACCCCCACAACTGTCCCATCAACACCACCCTGAACCATGCTCACATCACAGGGAGTGGAGAAGGACTCACAAGATGGCTGACACTGGCTACTGCTGTGGGGAGCACAAGGCCCTGCTGCCAACTGTGCACCAACAAACAGCAGGACACCACTGACTGACATCCTGAGAGACAACTTACACTCCCTGCAATGCAAGCACGTTCCATGGTGGGATAACTGACTGGGTGGGTGGGTGGGTGGGAAGGAGGTCTGGCTGTCAACCAAACACAATCAATGCAGACCATGTTCACACCCCAGAGAATACATAGAAATGCCCAAATAATGCAGGACAATGTGCCACACCAATATCAACCCCTGACTGTGACGACTTAGGACAATACAATGTACAGGCCCGCACCCCGAGGCACAGTCACAACTGTCAGGTGTGTCAACCACTGATGCCTGCAGAAACATGACATACATTGTTTGTGTCTCCCAAAAACAGGTGATGATAGGGACACAGCAGCAGACGCTGAGGAGTCCCAGTCCCAGGCTCAAGAGGATGCCGAGCTCACTGGCGTCGTACAGCCTCTGTCCTCCTCGGACGATGAAGAACAACCTGGCACATCCGGTGCAAGTCAACATGCTGCACCAGCAGGACCACCAGCTGCAGCACCAGCAGGTCCACCAGCTGCACCCCCTGCACCCACCCCTCCAACGACTGTCACCACGAATACCATCCCTGCCGACATGGACAGAATAAGGAACAACACCAGCGCAGTGACCCTGGACCAACCTGGGGCCATGGACACCACCACCACCACCAACCCCCAAGGTGGACCAGGGTTATCTGTGCGTGCAACTGCACACACTGCACATGTCAGCAGGGGTGGTGGGAGGGGTGGGAGACAGAGGTCGCTGCTTGCAGACGTTGCTGGTGTGCATGAAGACCCACAACTGGTACGCATAGCTGATGCGTACCAGTCCAGCACCGGAGAGCTCAGCCAGGTAGTGGGGCTCCTCAGAGACATCAAACAGCAGCAGGCTGCCCATCATGCCCGCTTGGACTCCCACATGTCCCACGTGGAGTCACACATGTCACGTGTGGACTCCCACATGTCACGTGTGGACTCCCACATGACCCGCGTGGAGTCCAAGTGGGATGTACTACATGAGATGACGGCGGTGCACAGGGACATTTTACAATGCCTCCGCCAGATGAACAGCAACCAGTCCACACCTCCCTGTGTGCCAACAACATCTGGTACCGAACAAACTGCAACTGCCACAGGGAGGGAGGAGGACTCTGGCGGAGAGTCCCCTGCACCGCAGCAGCCTGCACTTGAGGGCCCCCCAAGAAGAGGGGTCGTCCGAGGAGGGGAAAGTGAGAGGCTGATGGCCAAGCGCAACTCCCAGGAAGCCTGAACCTGTTCTGGATTTTCGCCTTTGTGCACAGACTGTTCACCCTGTTGATGGCAACACTACTCCCACACATTGCATGGGGAGTACAAGTTGGAACAATGTGTCAGACAACTGTGGCCCCGATACTGGGGATCCTGTCTACCTGGACTTTCTATTCATCTAGGAACTTGGGATTGCAAGATTCATGTACAGCACAATCCATCCTATGCACTATTATCACAATAAACACACTAATACACCATACTTGCCTCTGTCGTGATTCCAACGTGGGTGCTGTTATGGGGATGATGAACTGCAAAATTACACAGTGTATGCGAACTGCAACAGCAAGGACAACACAGGCATGTGAGTACAGGCAACGTGACACATATGAGGGAGACACACCACCAGGGCTACACAACACATACACACCTAGGCCATCTGACTCATTGCCTACACTGATGTTGCCAGGGAAGACGGTGCAATGCACAGACACCACACCCATTCCCAGTTGTAGTCAAGTAGCCCACAGGTGCAGTAAGCAAATGGCAGTCAAATGTGTGACCACAGACAACGCACATCACTAAGTGAAGCACAGGTTTATTACACAGTAGCAACATGCCGTAACCACTACAGATGCAAGGTAACCCCACCTGGTAGCGGGCACACAGTCAACAACTGTAGACAGAAGGAAGTCCATGGGTGTGGCGCACATCACCTGTAGGGACACAACAGCTACCAGCCTGGATGTGCAATCACGTCGTCGGTGGACACAGTTGACCAAACGAATCTGAAAGTACCCTGTGAAGGACAGAAATGACACACAGTCAAAAGCAATGCAGTACAGGACAGAACAGCAAAACTCATGCACAATACATGTTACAAGATACCCACCCAGAACCAAGTTAGCATGTCAACACTGTTGGGGAGTACAGCCCACCTGTCACCACACATCGCAACACACATCCTGTCAAGTAGCCCATGGACACACTCCAACAGCACCAGAGCACCACCCACACATCATGCCAACTCACATCATTCACATGACACCTCAGGATACTCACATTCAGCTAAAGAAGTTGGTGATGAGCTGTGTGCGGACATCACCATCACCATCATCATCATCATCGTCACTGGCATCGTGGTCCAGGCCAGGATCCTCCACAGGTGGCGGATGTTGGTCATCGTCATCCTGGATGAGAGGCAACTCCTTCCGCACTGCCAGGTTGTGGAGCATGCAGCAGACGATGATAATCTTGCACACTTTCGCAGGGGCATATGGGAGGGACCCTCCGGTCTTGTCCAGGCAGCGGAAGCGGCTCTTCAGGAGACCAAAGGTCCGCTCAATCACTCTCCTGGTCCGACCATGTGCCTCATTGTAGCGCATCTGGGCAGGTGTCACAGGGTTCCTGAGGGGTGTCAGCAACCACGGCATGTTGGGGTATCCCGAGTCACCTACGGACAGACAAGTGCACATCAGCTGACTTGGAAAAGTGGGCGGAATACTACAGATCAGATCACACACAATGGCACAAAGTCAGTACACACCGACAAGCCAGGCACGCTGGTTCTGCATCTGTGCCATCAACCTGGGGATGCGACTACTCCTCATCACAAAGGCATCGTGTGCTGAACCAGGGAAACGGGCACACACGTGTGTGATGGTCATGTCTGCAAGACACACCACCAGTGCATTGACCGAGTGGTAGTGCTTGCGGTTCCTGTAGGCCTGCTCCTGGGCCTGTGGTGGTACCAAAGCCACATGTGTCCCATCAATGGAGCCAATGACATGCGGCATCCTCCCCAGGGCATAAAAGTCACTCTTCACGTCAGTGAGTCGTCGCAGTCTAGGGAAATAGATGTACCGGTTCAGGAAGAGCAACATTGCCGCCAAAACATCGCGGAGCACACGGCTGAACATGGTCTGTGACATCCCACCAGCAGACGCCACAGTATGTTGGAAGGTACCGGTGGCAAAGAAGTGTAGGGCTGCCATCACCTTCACCTTGGGGGTCAGCGCTGTAGGATACGGCCGGCCAGGCTGCAAATGTGGGGACAACTGCACTGCCAAATCCTCAATCAGCTGCCTGGTGAAGCGGTACCGTCGGATGCTGTCCCGTTCCACCATCGTTGCCAGGTCTGGGAATGGCCGATGGACAGCAGGAGCCCTGCAGTGCAGAGGAGAAGTAAGCAAGATCGTCAGTCCCCCACATATGCGGCATTGAACACACTCAAGATCCCAACATACATCATCATGAGGCACAACTACATGAAGTGTGCAGTACCGGAACGACATGTATGGTACATACATGGCCAACATCTGTCAACACGGTCCTACAGGTGGCATCAATTTGTCCCAGGTTGGCCCATTGGATATCATGATGCTGTGTCACAGTCACCCCCCCAGTGACATGTGAGGACAGATGTGCCCCAGGCACCACAGCTCAACGACAGGCACATTCCCAGGGACCCTGTAATGCCACATGGACACTGGCATCACCTGGAGTATCATGTGTACACCACAACAAAACAAACATGACCCCCACAGGTAGTGGCCACACTTGCCATGGCAGGAGAGCCATGGACGTCTGTGACACACACGCACAACATCAGAGTCCATGCACACACAACGTGGATGTGGAGACTGTCTCCCATTGTGCACATGAAATCAGAGACATTGTAAACACTACATGCACAAAGACTGTGGAGGGCCATCACTATTGTGCCACTGGGACACCCTGGCTCAAACATACCGTCCCACATGGGACTCACGGGGTATGTGACATGACATACACAAACACCACTGTGAAATGTGACCATGGCACATGCACAGATATGAACAGTTGCACATCACAGTGGTCACGTACACGTAACACCCAGGATCCTGTCCCCATTAACACGTGCACAGCCTGGGGGTGGCTGCCCACAGGTGACACCCACAGGACAACATGTACACCAACATACACACAATAGGAAATGCAGCCTTACATGCCTTATGATAAGGTTTGGACAGGCTGTCGTGATGTAGGTGTGCCCCTCACTCCCTGGGAGCTATCTGTGGCTGGCATATGTCCATCTGAGACAGGCATGCTGACATATGCCAGTCACATGTACAGTGATGCGTTGTACTGCAATGGACCGATCGGTGCCTCCGGCCGGCCCATTGCATTCAATGTGTGCGGGTACGCGTTGTACCCCTGTGCGCGTTGTACTGCAATGGACCGATCGGTGCCTCCGGCCGGCCCATTGCATTCAATGTGTGCGGGTACGCGTTGTACCCCTGTGCGCGTTGAACAGCAATGGACCGATCGGTGCCTCCGGCCGGCCCATTGCTTTCAATGTGTGCGGGTACGCGTTGTACCCCTGTGCGCGTTGTACTGCAATGGATCGATCGGTGCCTCCGGCCGGCCCATTGCTTTCAATGTGTGCGGGTACGCGTTGTACCCCTGTGCGCGTTGTACTGCAATGGACCGATCGGTGCCTCCGGCCGGCCCATTGCATTCAATGTGTGCGGGTACGCGTTGTACCCCTGTGCGCGTTGTACTGCAATGGACCGATCGGTGCCTCCGGCCGGCCCATTGCATTCAATGTGTGCGGGTACGCGTTGTACCCCTGTGCGCGTTGTACTGCAATGGACCGATCGGTGCCTCCGGCCGGCCCATTGCATTCAATGTGTGCGGGTACGCGTTGTACCCCTGTGCGCGTTGTACTGCAATGGACCGATCGGTGCCTCCGGCCGGCCCATTGCATTCAATGTGTGCGGGTACGCGTTGTACCCCTGTGCGCGTTGTACCTCAATGGACCGATCGGTGCGCACCCATTGACAATGGGCTTGCCTGGCAACGGACGCGTTTTCGAATATTCGAACGAGTCGGTTGCTGGAAAATCAGTTGGTCACCCACAACAATGTTGCAAAATCATGTATGTCATGAAGTTGAAATTTTGAAGGATGCTGTGGGCGTGTTTTGGTGCTGCTATTCCATGGATTGGCCAGATTCAGAAGATGCAAACGACTTGGACCTATCACTTTGGACACAAGGGACAGTATCTGCCTCTCCAGCACATATATATTGCTGCATGTTCCCCTGAGAGCCCACTTGCCTGCACTACATGCTCCAGGACGACATCTGCCACTGCACTGCTGCTGTCTCTGCCCCTCTGGACCCTGCAATGGCACGTACTGTGGAGAGAGCCCCAGCCTTCAGCCTTGAAGAGAACCAGGCCCTGCTGGACAGCCTACTTCCACAGTACAGCAAGCTGTATGGGACACCAGGGGAGCAGGTGAGTGTTCTGTGCACTGCCTTTCTGAATGTGCATTTTGTCTGACTAGCAAGGCTGAGAGTCAGCACACCACTGGCTAGCAGGCTCACTGAGTAGTTGTCACCCCCCATAGTGTGTAGTGACTTGCACTGGACAGGTATGGTGCAGTGACAGTGCTTCTGAACAGGGTTTTACTCCCCATGCAATGATACCATGTAGTGACTTCTGGAAAACTGTCCATGGGCAGCCGTGCACTGCCTGTGTACACCATGTGCCCCTGTGATTGCGACATGTATATGCAACTGTGTCATGCACGGATATGTTGCATGTGTAGTAATGGCCTTATCACTTTGTCATCCTGACAGGCTTCTGCCCATCGGAAGCATGAGATCTGGAAGGACATCGTCCGGGCTGTCCGGTCCGTGGGGGTCTACAAGCGCCGGATCCGCAACTGCCAAAAGAGGTGGCAGGACCTTCGGGGCTGGACCCGGAGGATTGCACGGGTCCAGCTGAAGCTGTCGCCTCCTCGCAGGAGGGGCGGAACACGGACCCTGACCCCCCACATGCTCAGGATCCTGGCGGTGGTCTTTCCAGACCTGGATGGGCAGCTGAAGGCCAGAGAGCAGCAAGGAGGGGGTGAGTCAAAGACTGCACTGTGTACTCTGTCTAACATGCTATGTGCCCTCCTCGGGCCAGGTTGAACTGCCACAGTACAGCAGTCATGTTGTCCAGGAGCCATGTCCCTCTATTGTGCACTGCCCACTCCTCATCTGATACCCAGGTGTGGCCCTTACATGCAGGGAATTCTGTCACTTAGGACTGTGTCCTTGCAGTTTGCTTGACTAAAGGTGGGAGACAGCATCTGTTTCCCTGACTCTGTGGTGGGCATCATGGGTGGGTCCATTGCTTACACAATGCCTGTATTCTGACATGTATTCAGCGTGTTACTTTGATCTGTGGTCCAATTGCTGAGCTGATCCACCACATGTGGCTGGGGTACCTGGCACACACCCATGCTGCGGGTGGGAACAATGTTTGGGCCCCAGGAGTATGTATATGACGTGTGTCACACATACTTAGCCAGCTGCCTACAGTCCAGGGCTCATCCCTCATTCATGTGGGGCTGGACAGTCATGCCTACTCCAGGCCATACAATACACTCTGTACTCCCACTCCCGTGTATCAGAGGACACATTGTGCACAGTGATTTGACCCCTCAGGTGTCTGCCTCTGTGTCAGTGTGCTGTGGATTAGTCGCCAGGACTGCTGTGGAGTTTCTTGGTAGGGGCTCAGCATGCCACTGGAGATGTGACCATAGGAGACGATACTTGTGTGACACATAGGTGTCTGATCAGCTGCCCATGCAGACTGGGGCATGTAAATGTGAAGTTCAGGCAGCTGTTCCCCATGCACAGCAGAGTGTGAGGGGCTCAGGTTCAGAGGGTAGTGTCACAGGTCTCCCATATGTCCAATAGGTATGACCTGGACAGATGAGGGTTAAGAGGATGTGTTGTGGGGGGATGTACATGTGCACTTGTGCAGCTCCAGGACTTGCATTCCCCATGACCTACTATTGTGACACAGTGCAGAGTGTTGTTGTCTGGCTGCAAAGTCATACATCACTGAGACAGTGATGTATGACTTAGCAGTCATGCCTCCGCCATGGCATGTGTCTACTGATTGGTGATCCTGCAGGGGAGTGACATGTGCTACATGCACACCATAGTGGCGCTGGCTATCAGGACATGGGTGCATCATGGTGTCTGTCGCTGGTATGCATCACATGCATTTCCTATTTGACTCTGGGCATCCCTTACATCCGTAAACCTGTACTGACTCAGTGGCAAGAGCTGTGATGTGTCCACACCGTGTCCTCTGCACTGTCCAACTACTGTGTACTTGGTGCATGTGTCAACACTGGGGTGTTGCAATCCAACAGACACCAGACAGATGGGTGCAAGGCCATGTGGGATGTGAGTGCCATGCTTGGCATCAGACTGACAATTGACTTCTCCTGTTCAATTAGTGCACTTTTAGCAATGTACAACTAATGATGCCAGGGCTTGCTCTGTGATGTGCTGTGCTCACAGTGGTGTGTGCGTTATGTGCAGGTGACTGATGTCTGTCTGTTTCCCCATTGTTTGCAGATACATCCACGGCCACGGAAGGGGACAGCTCCACGGACCAGGAGGAGCCGGAGAGCCAGACTGGGTCAGCAGCCGAGGAGTGGTCGGAGGGACCCAGTGGCACGGAGGGCGAGGGAGCCACACCGAGGAGTCCTCAGCAGCATCCACCTCAGCTGAGGACCAGAGCAACTCGGAGGATGACTCCCTTGTGGAGGCGGGTGTCAGCAGCCACCACACCCCAGCTAGTGTTGCTGTCCCCGCCACCACCAGCACCACCACCGCCCTCCCATCGGCTCCCATTCCCCAGGTCCGTGGAGGCTCCCATGTCCGGGAGCGTGTCTCCTTTGGGCCAGGCACCGCACCCCTGCCCCTGTGTCCCCTGCTGCCCTGAGTGAGGAGTCTGTGTACCTCCTTCGCCAGCTCCATGTAGGGCAGACAGCCATGCTGAGTGTCCTCCATGCGCACACCGCGCTGTTGACTCAGCTGGTGTCGTTCATGGAGGGCATCTCATCGGGCATGTCTGACCTACAGAGGGGCAATAGGTCCATGGACTCCTCCCTGACGGCAGCAGTGTCCCTCCTCAAACGGTCCCTCACCCCTCCTGCCTCTGCTCCATCCACACTCCCCAGCACCTTACCCATCCCAGGCACACACACACTGGCACAGGCACACACCAGCACACACACATCCAGCACACTGACACACACGCCAATGACAAAACGCACACGCACGCACATTCAGGGGACTGAAGCCAGACTCACAGGGGATGGGGCCCTGGAACACACACACGCATCCACATGCACTGCGCAGTCCTCAGTTCCCTCTCCCTCCAAAGCACCCTCCCTTGCCTCACCTGCAACCCCAAAGTCACAGCAGCTCTTCCTCTGTGACCTCGGCCTCTTCCCCACCGATGAAGCTGCTCCAGCATCCCGGGGGAAGAGGAAGCCCACCCACACGGAGCAGAGTGCCCCTCGCCCCCGGACACCCTCCCCCAGGCGCAGACGGACTGAGGCCCCCACCCGCAAGTCCCCCGGAGTGCTAAGAGCAAGACCCCGCCACCGCCCTGCAGCTCAGGCACAAGGTCTCCGTCCTCCATCCCTCAGGCCCCCACTGCACAGGTGCCCCCACCACACCCTGCCCCAGGTTCCCCCACCCACAGATATACCATCCCCAAGATGCTCCGGCCTTCTCCCCCTGCCACTTGCTCTCCCAGCACCACACCCCCGCTGCGCTTGTCTGTGCCACTGATGTGGTGAGGGTGTCCTCCCCCTCTGTCCAACCCACCTTGCCTGTTCCCCATTCTCCTCCCCTGGAGGTAGGCACTGCAGTGGAGTCCACTACCGCCCTGTCTGACTTGGGCACTGCAGTGGCGGACCTGTCCACCCCATCTGCAGGGTCCACTGCAGTTGTGCCGGCACCCACGACATCTGTGTCATGCCCCCCAGTTGTGCCGGCACACACCATGTCAGACACCTCCACTGCAGTTGTCAGTGGCTCTCCAGCACCCACCACCCCTTCCCTGACTCCCCCTGGTGAGCCCTGATCCTGTCCCTGCGGTGCCTGGCCTGCCCCCCGGTTGCCCCTCCTAGTGGATTGTCCCTGGTATTGTGCAGGCATGCGTAGGGTGACATCTGCCAGTGTCACCCTGTTTGAACTTTGACAATGGACTGGCCATTGGCCTTTGCTCTAATTTCTTCTGGACGTCGTTATCAGACAACACATATGCTGAATAAAGCAACTTTCTTTTCTCTAGTGCTCATGCTTCAGATGTACATGTTGTTGGTGCAGCTAACCATGCCCTTGCTGCAGTGATGGTGATATCTGGTCTCATGATTATGAAGTGTTACTGTGCAGGAACCCATGTGGTCCAGGGGGAATGTGTCCTATCATGTGGTGTATCCATGTCATCAATAGCAGCATCTGAGGGTGTCATGTGTTCAGTATTTGGCAATGGGTTTCCTACTTACATTGGCAATTTCATATCTGTGGCTTCCACCCCTGCACATCTGTTGTGCCTGCCATCGTTGCATTTGTCTACTTCCCTGACCGTGTTGCCATCTCCAGTGGACATGCAGGTTTGGGCATCAATGGGGAGGGACTCATTCGTGTAGTCAGTGCAACATTGCTATACAAGTGTGTTGGATCTGTGCTGATGATTCCGTTGGCACATCCATGACCAGGCTGATGTGATGGGAGCCCTCATTTGGTGCTAATTGTTGATTGTGTGACCAAGTGCTCAGCTGACATGATGGGGCCCTACTGAGGCAACATATGGCACAGCTTTCCTCACACAGGAGTGGAGTCCCCTCATGGCAGCGTGTACACGTGTGACATTGCCTGCGCCCAAGGTGTGTGTTGTATGTGCATGTCTGTGTGTTCACTTTCATTCATCTGCGCATGCTGTGATCCCTAGTGTTGTACCTGTTTGTGATGCTTGCTGACTTGAGCTATGTTCCCCCAAAGTCTTCTCCCTGTGTTCTCTGTGATGTGGGTGCATGGCACATTACTGGTCATCAGGGTGTCACCCATAGGTGTGTTTGCTGTCAGGGCAGAGTTTGTGTGCTGACGCAGATGGGTCACAGTCAGGTTTCCCTTTGGCACTTGTTGTTTGCCCCTGTCATGTGATTTCCAGTTTGTGTTATCTTTCAGTGATTGTGACACGTTGTGTGTGTGACTGCTGGCACTCCTTAGGGTCCGGGCTGCAATGTTGGTTGTTGTCTATGTGTGTTCTTTGTGGGTGACCTTGGCTTCTTCATTGGTGTGTGACTGTGGCTGGGATCCCATTGGTCGGTGTGGTATTGCCGTCATGTCCATGTACAGCGTAGTGTGCAGTGTGTCAGACATTCAGGAGTCTTGTTGAGTGTCCATGTGTGATGTGTTTCTACACCTTGGTTCCCACCCACCACCCTGGAATAGTCATGGGTGCATGTGCAATGTCACCAGTGCATGTGTACTTCACTGCTGCACATTGTTGGTGGTCGAGGGGTGTGGTGTTGAGTGTGTGCAGATGAGAGTTGTTGCCCGGCTAGTCCCCTGCCTCCATGTTGGCCTTGGCTTACTGGCCATGCTGATTGATTTGTGCTTGTGTAGGTGTGATGGTAGTTAGTTGCTCAGGACACCTGACTGTGGTTCACAGTGTGAACGACATTTAGCTTTGTCATCACAGTGGTATTTTTATTCAGCCCAGGGTCACCACATTGTGGGGGCCCTGGGGGTGGTGCTGTGGTGTGTCTGTGACTTGCTGTGTCAGTTGTTGTTCCTACGTGCCTGTGTGACATGTGTGTTTTGTGCTCCCTCTCACCTGTCAATGCCTGCTTGCCCACAAAGGGGATTTGGATCCATGAGTTAGCTTAGTGTGGCAGTGTATGCACATCTGTATGATTGGTATTCAGCTCTCCTCATGTGTTGTGTTGTTGCCTGGGGACACTGGCACCCCCACCCCTCACCTGCTGTGTATGATGACAGTGTTGGTCTGCCTGTTTGTGTTTGTGCATCTGCACCACTGCATTGGCATATCTTGGGTGTGCCATTGGCTGTATGTTGTTTGGTGTGTTTCCCCTGCTGTCCCTGGGACTCCTAGGTCATCGGTCAGCACAGTGATCATGGTTTGTGTGTCCCATTGCTGCCATGGTATGGTATCTGTTCACCTCACATCTGCTGTCTCCACAGGGTATCTGCATTTGTGTGCCCATTGGTGCAAATATGTGGTTCTGCATTCTGATGGTCACTTCTGTCATTGTGTCATTGATGACTGTTGACGGTCTCAGCCCCCATGGGTGTTGTTTGTCTGCACATGGCCAAAGGAATGTTTCATTTGCACTGCAGTATTTGGCTCCCCCAATTTATGTTGCAATGGGACACATACACTACTTTGCCACAGATGAGTTTTTGGTTCTGTGACCAGGAATGATCCATGCAGTTTGGCAGTTGCAGCTCTTTCTTTGTCAACAATTACCTTTTGGTCACTGTGATGATGAGGGTGTAGACCCCATTGCCACAATGGTCAAAATGTGCTTCAGCTATGGACCCCACACTTACCTTTTGGTCACTGTGATGATGAGGGTGTAGACCCCATTGCCACAATGGTCAAAATGTGCTTCAGCTATGGACCCCACACTTACCTTTTGGTCACTGTGATGATGGGGGTTTAGACCCCATTGCCACAATGGTCAAAATGTGCTTCAGCTATGGACCCCACACTTGCCTTTTGGTCACTGTGATGATGGGGGTTTAGACCCCATTGCCACAATGGTCAAAATGTGCTTCAGCTATGGACCCCACACTTGCCTTTTGGTCACTGTGATGATGGGGGTTTAGGCCCCATTGCCACAATGGTCATGGGCTGCTTGCATTGTGGGTGCCACACACATATATGTGTGGCACATGTGCTAGGGGGTCACATTGTATGTTCAAAGTCATGTTCGGTGTTGTAGGCATTTGACACAGCCTGCTCACACGCTTGTCATGGTGGTGGGGGATGTCTTAATCTTGCATTCCCTAGGTTGTGGAGTGCTTGTTGTGTCATGCATTGTCCATCCTATGAGTGGGGGTGGTAGTAGTGGTAGGCATCCAGCCCCCTGGCTAAGGGTGGTAGTAGTGGTAGGCTTCCTGCCCCCTGGCTAAGGGTGGTAGTAGTGGTGGGCATCCTGCCCCCTGGCTAAGGGTGGTAGTAGTGGTGGGCATCCTGCCCCCCTGGGTGAGGGTGGTAGTAGTGGTGGGCATCCTGCCCCCTGGCTAAGGGTGGTAGTAGTGGTAGGCATCCAGCCCCCCTGGCTAAGGGTGGTAGTAGTGGTGGGCATCCTGCCCCCCTGGGTGAGGGTGGTAGTAGTGGTGGGCATCCTGCCCCCTGGCTAAGGGTGGTAGTAGTGGTGGGCATCCAGCCCCCTGGCTAAGGGTGGTAGTAGTGGTGGGCATCCTGCCCCCTGGCTAAGGGTGGTAGTAGTGGTGGGCATCCTGCCCCCCTGGGTGAGGGTGGTAGTAGTGGTAGGCATCCTGCCCCCCTGGGTGAGGGTGGTAGTAGTGGTGGGCATCCTGCCCCCTGGCTAAGGGTGGTAGTAGTGGTGGGCATCCTGCCCCCTGGCTAAGGGTGGTAGTAGTGGTAGGCATCCTGCCCCCCTGGGTGAGGGTGGTAGTAGTGGTGGGCATCCAGCCCCCTGGCTAAGGGTGGTAGTAGTGGTGGGCATCCTGCCCCCCTGGGTGAGGGTGGTAGTAGTGGTAGGCATCCTGCCCCCCGTGGGTGAGGGTGGTAGTAGTGGTGGGCATCCTGCCCCCCTGGGTGAGGGTGGTAGTAGTGGTGGGCATCCTGCCCCCCTGGGTGAGGGTGGTAGTAGTGGTGGGCATCCTGCCCCCCTGGGTGAGGGTGGTAGTAGTGGTGGGCATCCTGCCCCCTGGCTAAGGGTGGTAGTAGTGGTAGGCATCCTGCCCCCCTGGGTGAGGGTGGTAGTTGTGGTGGGCATCCAGCCCCCTGGCTAAGGGTGGTAGTAGTGGTGGGCATCCTGCCCCCCTGGGTGAGGGTGGTAGTAGTGGTAGGCATCCTGCCCCCGTGGGTGAGGGTGGTAGTAGTGGTGGGCATCCTGCCCCCCTGGGTGAGGGTGGTAGTAGTGGTGGGCATCCTGCCCCCCTGGGTGAGGGTGGTAGTAGTGGTAGGCATCCTGCCCCCGTGGGTGAGGGTGGTAGTAGTGGTGGGCATCCTGCCCCCTGGCTAAGGGTGGTAGTAGTGGTAGGCATCCTGCCCCCCTGGGTGAGGGTGGTAGTAGTGGTGGGCATCCTGCCCCCTGGCTAAGGGTGGTAGTAGTGGTAGGCATCCTGCCCCCCTGGGTGAGGGTGGTAGTAGTGGTGGGCATCCTGCCCCCTGGGTGAGGGTGGTAGTAGTGGTGGGCATCCTGCCCCCTGGCTAAGGGTGGTAGTAGTGGTAGGCATCCTGCCCCCCTGGGTGAGGGTGGTAGTTGTGGTGGGCATCCAGCCCCCTGGCTAAGGGTGGTAGTAGTGGTGGGCATCCTGCCCCCCTGGGTGAGGGTGGTAGTAGTGGTAGGCATCCTGCCCCCGTGGGTGAGGGTGGTAGTAGTGGTGGGCATCCTGCCCCCCTGGGTGAGGGTGGTAGTAGTGGTAGGCATCCTGCTCCCCGTGGGTGAGGGTGGTAGTAGTGGTAGGCATCCTGCCCCCCTGGGTGAGGGTGGTAGTAGTGGTGGGCATCCTGCCCCCTGGCTAAGGGTGGTAGTAGTGGTAGGCATCCTGCCCCCCTGGGTGAGGGTGGTAGTAGTGGTGGGCATCCTGCCCCCTGGCTAAGGGTGGTAGTAGTGGTAGGCATCCAGCCCCCCTGGGTTGGGGTGGTGGCGCGCATTCAGGCCCCTGTGTGCATATGTGGCATTGGTGATGGGCATCCCGCCCCTATGGTGCTGCTGTTGCTGTTGCAAGTATATTCAGATTCCCAGTGTATGTGTGTGATGTGTCGTGTACGTGTTGTATGTGTTTTGTGGTTGGTGTCTGACTTACCTTCTGCGCCGTACGCGTCCGTGCCTGTTCCGGTAGTAGATGTAGAATATTGGTATGATCGGGACGAAGGGATTCATGGTTGGTTCGTGTCGTTCGTCCTTCTCGTTGCTTCGCGTCGTCCTCGTCGCTTGGCTTCGTCCTCGTCGCTTCGCTTCGTCCTCGTCGCTTCGCGTCGTCCTCGTCTGTGCTGTGTTCGTCTCGTAGCCGTGGATCGTGTTGTGGCGCGATTCGGAGCTTATGTGCGCCTCTCCCGGATGCTTTGACGTGCCGTGCGTAGCGACGGGTTCGGCGCGTACGGAAAGCGCATCGTACTTGTCCGGCCGGACGGGGCTGCATTTTCCCTTCCGTGCGACTCGATTCGGCGTTTCCGGATTCGCCTCGGTCGGAGAACAGGACCTGGTTTGGGTGAGTACGGCTCGGCCGGAATTTTTGCTGTTGTGCGCATCGTACTTGCTCGTTCGGTGTGCTGTACGGATCGGTCGGGAAACTGGCTTTCGCATGGCTTTTTTCCCGACCGAATAGTATTGGGTGCGCCTCCGACCGAGATCGGAATCGGCCCCTTGGTAACTCACTCCAAGCAGCTGTTAAGATTTGTTGAAATCGGTTCACCATTAGGAGAGAGAGAGAAAATAATCTGGGTATCATCAGCGTAGGAGAGCATAGTAAAACCTAAGGAACATATAATGTCCGATAGTGGACGGAAATATATGTTAAAAAGCGTAGGGCTGAGGGAAGGCCCTGAGGCACACCGCACTTTAGCTGATGCACGTTGGTGCGAAATGGTCCTTCACTAACTTGAAATCTTCTGTTGGTTAAGAAGGATGCTATATCATATTCTAAATGGGGAGTGAAGAAGGGAAAATAAACCAGGCGCCCTCCACTCAATATAATCAAAATACAAAGCCCTAGTTATATAACACACAGCTACATCAGCATTGTAAAGAAATGTCACACTATTTCTTCTTATTCTTCGTGGGTCAGGGATTGATATCTAATCATATACCCCGAATGTGTGTCTTTTCTAAAAATTCAAAGCAGGCCTGATTACCACAGTGGTGTTTGACAAATGTTCAAACAAAAAAGTGAGGTGAGTCAAGGAAGTGCTTCACGTAAGCAACACCCTGAGAGTAGGTGATGTGTACTCACTAATTAGCTTATAATGTCATCATTGGCACTTCCAAGACAAAAACGGAAACCAACTCCCAAAAATATATAAGTGAGAAAGAAAGCAGTGTGTCAAGTACGTGATATTTATCCAAGTCCAAATAAACTATTCCCTAGAGACCCTGTTGAAAGAGGAGGCCACTTGTGGTACTCCCAAAAGGTTAAGATTGAGTTAAGGAAACACAAAGCATCTATTGTTGTGTCCATACTCATTTAAAGGTGCATACTCGAGGTGGAATTGGGTCTCCGTACCCTGATGAAATTGCCACAATATTAATGGCAATGAAACATGTCGGCCGTTCAGGTTAAAATGGTCTAAACATGACACTGTTATTTTAAATGAGTATAGACACAACGAAAATTAAAGATAGATGCTTTGTGTTTCCGTAACTCATTCTTAACCTGTTTTAATGTAATATATTCACATTATTTTTCCACTTCATAGTTTTTTTTATAAAATATGAAACTAATTTAGACAATTAATATTAAACTTGCATTCTGTATTAAATATGATTATTGTTTAATTTTGATTGCAAAATATGTACATTCTATTTTTTGTTGTAAAAAATAAATGAACTTTCGTTTTTTTAATTGTCAATTTGTTTTAAATTACTGTTTACATGAATCATCAAAAATTTGTGGACCTCAACCCCTAGATAGCAAAACCAAAGGGGATGATGGACGGAGTGTTGAACATTGCAAGCACTCACCCCCAGTCAACTGATCTGGGTTTAATCCATCATCATTCTTTAGCTCACTCCGCCACCCCAGTTCAGACATGGCCATATGCAAATCAGTCTGACCCTGTGCCTCATGGGAACAGTCCAGCCCGAACTGCCAAGCCATGTCTTCCCTGGACCGGAAACAAGCATCCTGGGACCGGTTTCTGGCTTACAGCCGTCATCAGCCAGGCTAGATACCTGTTTGAACTGTGATTGGAAATATGAGTATATGATAATTATCACATCCTTGCACAGATGTGTAGCTGTTAATAGAGCAGCAGGTGCATTGGCAGTTGGGCTCAGCGGTATCAGGGGCCTACCGCAACCCAATTAAAGTTACTTTTATTACTGATAGTGGCATAAAAGAGTCGAATTTACTGGTTTGCTTAATAGCCTGGGAAATCCTCCCTTCACCGTTTTTCCCTTGATAGATACAGGTAGGTCAAACCTGTTTACATTTATTGTGAGAAAAGGCCTGATTCTGCTTGCTATGCCTCAAACTCAGAATAGGAGCTATTTACCATACATGATCATTAATACCACCTGAGGATAATGATATTTACCATGTATGGTAAATACTCAACCGTATTTAGTCTAACTTGCAATGAGGGGCCATTGACTTAATATTTATTTAAAAAGTATTAACAACTTTTACTAAAATAACCTTGTAAGTTATATCAAAATATATCAATGAAAATGAAACAATAAGAAATACTTTTATTGAAAAAAGTACCCATGTAAGACCTACATATTATTATACAAATAAAAATTATTCCTGAGAAGGAAATTACATTTAAATTTAAAAACAAAATATTAAAAAATGAATTTCTATTCAACAATATTCAAGTAAACAATACTTTAAACTTCGATATTATTGCACACAAAAAACAGTATACTGTCATCAAAGACCCATCTTTAAGATTTTGGTAGCTATGACATTTCCAATTTCGGTATTGGGAATTATCGATATTTTGTGCCAATATTCAAGATCTGGACTCTGTAGGGAAGCATGACAGTCAAGAGTGACTTAAATTTGGGGAATGAGCATGTGTACCCTTGAGTACAGTTAAAGTGGTAAGCGTGGACTTGACTCTCACACAGCCAGGCAAAATAACTACAGCACAAGATGAAGTGCCACTGTCATGCCAACTCAGCTAGCAAATTGCCCTCACAGTGCCAACACTCACAATAGCATAGCCTACTAACCAGATATGCAGAGCTGAATAGTGAGTAAACGTGTACAAATATGATACACCTCTTCAAACGAAATCACCTAAAGGCCTCTAGCTGAACCACTGCTTAATTGAACCCATGGTTAACGGTGGGAGGAACCAGCACCCATTTTTAGAGACCAGAGCTATTTTTCAACATCCAGCTTTGGGTCAGAGCAAGAGTGAAAAAGGCAGAAAAGGGAAAAGCAAACATTGGAAAACAAAGACAAAGTATGTATGAGGGTTAGGGCAGATGAATGTGGCAGCACCTATATGAATTTTCTACATTGCCTGTACTTACGGCAAGACAGATATTATAGGACTCCTTGAACAAATTTGCTCAAATCCAGAGCAGAATCAGCACTGCTATAATTTTTCGATAGTGTCAGTAGGAGATACTGCCAGCATAGATGTCGGTATTGCTGGAATCCAATAGTAAGAAATGCCAGGATGAAGAGCAGACAAAGTAAATTCTGTAATGCTTATCGAAGGAAGGTAGGGGGTAGACGAAGCTCAGGAGATATGGTAGAGTAGAATTCTCTAATAGAAAAGCATTCAAGGAAAGAGAAGAAATTCTAGAACAGGGACTAGGCAGGTAATCAATACAGGTAAGGGTGGACAGAAGAGAAGGAGCAGAAAAACGATGTAACCCAGACTGGAGCAAAGCAGCTAAGCAAAATGGAGCTCCTGTTCGTCCTCGAGACGAATGGATCCCTCGACCACTCGCAGTCCGGCTTCCGGGCCAACCACAGCACCGAGACCGCCCTCATCGCAGCCACCGACGACATCCGAGCCCTGCTCGACAACGGGGAAACAGCGGCCCTCATCCTCCTGGACCTCTCCGCAGCGTTCGACACAGTCTGCCACCGCACCCTAGTGCAACGCCTGAACAACGTCGGAATCCAAGAGAAGGCACTGGAGTGGATCATCTCCTTCCTCGCCGGAAGAACCCAGAGAGTCCGCCTCCCCCCGTTCAGTTCCGAGGCCACCGAAGTCATCTGCGGCGTACCACAAGGATCACCCCACCCTCTTCAACGTCTACATGAGCCCCCTCGCAGCCATCGCACGCCAACACAACCTCAACATCATCTCCTACGCCGACGACACCCAGCTGATCCTCTCCCTCACCAACGACCCCACAACCGCCAGAACCAACCTACATGAAGGGATGAAGGACGTAGCCGAGTGAATGAGGAACAGCCGCCTGAAACTGAACTCAGATAAGACGGAAGTCCTCATCCTAGGATCATCACCCTCCGCCTGGGACGACTCCTGGTGGCCCCCTGCCCTGGGCAACGCACCCAAACCAACGGACCACGCACGCAACCTGGGCTTCATCCTGGACTCCTCCCTCTCAATGACCCGACAAGTCAACGCCGTCTCCTCGTCTTGCTTCAACATCCTACGCATGCTGCGCAAGATCTTCCGGTGGATCCCCACCGAAACCAGGAAGACGGTCACCCAGGCCCTCGTCACCAGCCGACTGGACTACGGCAACTCCCTCTACGCCGGAACCACAGCCAAACTTCAAAAAGACTCCAACGCATCCAGAACGCTGCAGCTCGACTCATCCTGGACATCCCCCGACACAGCCACATCGCCAGACACCTGAGAGACCTGCACTGGCTCCCCGTCAGCAAGAGAATCACGTTCCGACTCCTCACCCACGCACACAAAGCCCTCCACAACCAAGGCCCCAGATACCTCAACGACCGTCTGACCTTCTACACTCCCACCCGCCAGCTACGATCGACCAACCACGCCCTCGCCGCCGTCCCCCGCATCCGAAGAGCCACGGCGGGAGGAAGATCCTTCTCCTACCTGGCTGCCAAGACGTGGAACTCCCTACCCATCCACCTCCGCCTTACCCAAGACCACCTCTCCTTCAGGAAGCAACTCAAGACCTGGCTGTTCGAACAGTAGCGGACCCCCCTCCCCCAAGCGCCTTGAGACCCTCCGGGTGAGTAGCGCGCTATACAAATGATTGATTGATTGATTGAGTACCAGGCCAGAAGATCACAGTTGAAAAGAGGCCATGAACTTCAGGAGATTCTTTTATTGTGGCTGATATCTTAGAGCATGCCAGTCTCTTCCTGGATCCTTGCAGGATCTCCGCAGTAAAGCAGTACTTTCCTGTGCATGTGCACCTATACAGCAAGACGACCTCCTCTGTGTTGTGGCACCATTGCCGTTGGAAATTCTCCATCCTTTTTTCCCCAGTGGTAACATTTTTTGTGAATGTCTACAATGGCTGTTGTAGGGAAACTACAGCGGATTATTCTGGAACGTTACGGGTTTTAGCTGCACGGTATCAGGCGACAGAGAGAAAGCAGGGATGAAAAAGAACCTGCAAGAGTTCGATGAAGAGACATAACGTGTAGGTCAGTGAAAGGAAGAGGCATGTGGTGGAATCAAGACTATGCAGGTTTGGTATTTGATGTTCCTGGCATTTGGAAGCACAGTTGTCGGGGTCCAAAGAAAATAGTTGGGAGTTTGCACTTCAGTTTTTTACAGCTGAAGCACTGAGGTGTGCATACCCTAAGCTCCCTCCCAGTTTTCACTCATGCCTAAGTCTACGTGTACGTACTATTCACAATAAATGTCAGCAGATCTCATCTGGTCCCATATGCATGTAAGTACAGGGGCGCAACTAGACCCGAACTTCGGGTAGGGTAAGAGGAGTGACAGCAGGGTGAGTGAGGTGACCATATGGTGCGGATGTAAGTGCAGATGTAAGTGCAGAGTGGGACAAATGAATGCATGGTTAGTGATGGTCTTGTTTGAGTGAGATTGCAGATTGAGCAGTGAGGGGGACAGGTGGGTGAAGTGTCACATGAGTGCGGGTGAGTAGTGTGTTCGTGTGACTGCAGGGTGAGGTACAGGGTGAACAACGCAAGTGCATTATGAGTGCAGAGTGATCGCTGTGAGTGCAGGGTGAGCGGGTAAATGGTGTGAGTGCATGGTGATCAGTGTGAGTGCATTGTGATCTCTGTGAGTGCAGGGTGAGCATGAAAGTGAAGGGTGAGAATGAGGAGTGAGTTGTCTGAATGCATTGTGCATTCCCAGACACTTGAAGTAACTCAGCATGCTATTGACGGCGGCATAGAGTTTCAGATATAAGTTAAACTATTGCAATTATGCAGGGCTTTAAGTGGGATGGAAAAACTGGGGAGTGTAGGAAGCTGGCTTTCTGTTGCAGTAACCCCCCCACTTTTTGCTAGATTCCTGATGCACTTTGACTTGATGTTCCCTGGGTCCCTGCCAATCAGGTTCCCTGGTCCTGTGTTCTTTCCCAAAACTGTACCTTTGTACCCCCAATTGGCACCTCTCTGGCCATATGTAAGTCCCTTGTAAAAGGTGCCATGGGTTCCAAGGGCACTGTGACCAGGGAAGGCCTCTAAGGGCTGCAGCACATATTGTGTCACCCTTAGAGGTCCTGTACCTTAACACACACACACACACTGCCATTACATGCTGGGTGTTTTGGTGCAGAGAAAAGTGAAGAGTCGACATGTCATACATTCCTATGTGCCATGCCTGCAACCCACTGCCTATGGTATAGGTAAGACACCCCTCTAACTGGGTGCACAATACCACTGGTGAGGGTACAGTTGCATGAGCACTGTACCCCTACAGTGTCTAAGTCCTTATTTAGACATTGTAAGTGCAGTAAACCCATAAAGAGTATATGGTCTGGGAGTTTGTCATTACGAACTCCACAGCACCATAATGGCATTACTGCATTCTGGGAAGTTTGGTAGCAAACGTCTCAGCATAATAAACCCACACTGATGCAAGTGTGGGATTTATTATACAGTGCACTCAGAGGGCATCTCAGAGATGCCCCCTGTCAGAGATGCCCCCTGAAAAACGACCAGCCTCTGGTGGATTTCCTGACTGATACACACCAGTCTGCCACCACGAGACATGTTTCTGGACCTCTGGGGTGGGATCCTTCGCTCCCTGAGCCCAGAAACAAAGCCTTTCCTGGGCGGAGGTGGTCACACCTCCCCCAGGCCAGGAAGAGCCATCTGTGGCAGGGGAGCTTCAAAGGCCTTGCTGCCTGTTTAAAGCAACCCCCAGCCTCTCCTGCTATCAGGAGCAGGTCCCCTTCCTGTCTCCCCTCCTTTTCGGCGGGAAGACAGGCAGGAAAATTTAGCACAGCCCAGAAGGTGTGCCCAACTCTGCCAATTCCACCCCTCAGGTGGGGGAGGCGAGGTGAAGCCCACTCTTCAGTGCCAGCTATCTTGCAGATGGCAGGCTCTCTCCAATCAGGATTAGGGATTGTGCCCACTCCCCCACGTGGGGTGAACACACCAAGGGTGCAGACACCCTAAGGTCAGTAGCCCTTTGACTACTGACCTCAAGACCCCTAAAACGTCCCCTAAATTCAGTATTTAGGGGGCAGCCCTAAACCAAGAAGACAGATTCCCGCAACCTAAGAAGAAGGACGAAAGAAGACGCCCAGCAGAGGAGGCTGCAGAGAAGAACTGACTTGGCCCCAGCCCTACCGGCCTGTCTGCAGTTTTCAGAGATCCTGCACCAAAAGTCGCCTTGTCCTGCAGCCAGTGACCTCCAGAACCCTTGGGAGGACTGACTGCCTTCAACAAAGACCGGATCTCCTGTGAACAGCAGCTCTGTTCAAAAGAACAAATCCTGGACATTGTATCCTGGATGAGCAGCAGCTGCCTGAAGCTCAACTCGGAGAAAACGGAAGACCTTGTCCTCAGATCCACCCCCTCCATGTGGGATGACACCTGGAGGCTCCCCACCCTCTGCAACCCTCCCACACCCACGAACCATGCCTGCAACCTCTACATCATACTAGACTCCTCCCTCACCATGAACCGACAGATCAACACTGTATCTTCCACGTGCTTCAACACCCTCCGCATACTCCGCAAGACCTTCAAATGGATCCTCCCCGAATCCAGAAAGACCGTCACCCACGCACTCATAACCAGCAGACTGGACTACAGGAACGCCCTCTATGCCGGAATTAACAGATCTCTGCTCCACAAACTCCAGACCCTCCAGAACGCCGCAGCAAGACTCGTCCTCAGCATCCCACGACAAGACCACATCACCCAGCACCTACGAGACCTCCACTAGCTCCCAGTCAAAAAGAGAGTGACTTTCAAGCTGCTCACTAACGACTACAAATCCCTCCACAACACCGGACTCCAATACTTCAACGAAAGAATCTCCTTTTACGCCCCAAGAGAAACCTCCGCTCTGCTGACCTTGCCTTGGTCGAAATCCCTCGCATCCGCAGAGCCAGAATGGGAGAAAGAGTCTTCTCCTACATCGCTGACAAAACCTGGAACAAACTCCCCCTCAGCATCATACGAACCCCCACACTGCAGGCATTCAGGAAGAGCCTCAAGACCGTCCGGGCTCTTCGGATGAATCGGAGTTGCCCTAACTCCCCCCTCCTCCCAGTGCCTTGAGACCCTCACAGGTGAGTAGTGCACTTTACAAATCCCTGATTGATTGATTGATTGATTGAAAGAAACTCCCAAGATAGATTCTGAGCCTGCTGAGGTCAAAGAAACCTGGCGCCTGGAACAACCACAGCACCCGAAGCCTACGGCCCAAATCTGGATGGCCCACCAGTCCCAGCGAGGTCCCCCAGTGCTCCAGTGTCCAAGTTCACCGTGGGTTGACCCCTCCAGGACTCCCCAACATCACCTGCAGCCTCTGCACAGAGACGCCCCAACCGCAAGTGACCCGGTAAGGTCAAATCTGACCTCAAAAGACACCCCTGCATCCTGCCGCCCTGCGCCCTGGAGAAGAGAACCCGAGGTGCACCTAGGTCCCCGAGCCTTCCAACTTACCTGCCCAGCTTTTGGTTCCTCCGGGACGTCTTCCTGGACCGAGCCTGCAGCCAAAAACCAAAACCGGCAATCCCATTGAAAACAACAGGGCACCCGATGCCAAAACAGTACCCTGCACCCAGCCGCCCCTGTGCCGCTGTGGGTGCACCTTGTGTGCTAACTTGGACCCCCCTTTGCTCTGAGCCTAACACCAGGAGCTTTGCTCCCACAACCTTGTGGCCTGCTTGTGAGCAGCCACCAACCGGAGGCCCCCTATCCCCCATTGGATAACATTGGGCCTCAGCACTCTGCACCCGCCCGCCCTAGTGTCGCTGAGGGTGTTCTGAGAGTGAATCCTCGACCCTGGGGGAACCCAGGTTCTAACCTCAGAATACCAACTTCCACAAACCAGTACCTACCTGCAAAGCGATAACTTCATTTCCTCCCATAGTATTGCATTGACTGCTTTTCCTTGAAAATTCTTCTAAACGTGGAGTTGGTTTGTATGAAACATTGAAAAACTGCATATGTGTAAAAACTGAATTACTTTCCTTTTGTCTAGGAAATGTCTCAGTGTGGTATCTAGGCATGTCACACTGATTAGCAAAGTAACTTAAAAAGTAATCTAAAAAGTAACCTGCACAGTAATCTGTAAAGTAACTGAAAAGTAATTTTGAACTGTTGACTTACCTGTACCTGCCTTACTTACCTTACCTGAACCTGCATGCAACTGTAAATCACTGCATAAGATTTTGCAAAGTATTATTTCACTTACCTGCACCAGGCCTGGCTTGGTTTTAGAAATAAAATAACTAAATAATATTTTTATACAAACAAATTGGTCTGAGTTCAATCTTTGAGTGTGTGACATCATTTCTTGTCTGAGTGTGTACAATAAATGCTTAACACCACCCTCTGATAAACCCTTACTGCTCGCCCACACTGCCACAAATAGAGAGTAAGGTGTTATCTACTTTTACCTCTGCCTACCTTTGGGGTTCCACTGGACTCTGTGCACACTATACCTCATTTTAGTATAGTATATACAGAGCCAGCTTCCTACAAGGGGGTCTCTCAAAGGGGTGATATAATTAAGGGTGTGGCTTAAAACTTTTATGCTAAAAATCTGTGCTCAGCATAAGGTGCCGCCTGACTGGTATTTCGCTGCTTCTGGTATTGCCTACACATAAGTAACAATACACCTACAATAAGCCAGGACTATTGGTTTTGTCAAAGGTTGTTAGTTGCATAAGATAAATGTACTATATGCATACATACAACTATAAACCATAGAGCATCAATGAGCACACCCTTTAAAAATAACAAACCACTAGGGTACTGAATCAATAAGCAGATTCCCTATATCTCATATCACATATACAATTTCTCAAGCAAATAGTGTTAATTGAAGCGATAAAACAGCATACAAAGTCCACAAAAAACAAAGTTTCTTCAGTTTGGCGATTTTATTCTTTGTGCTTCATACATCCAGCATGAAGTCTGCCAATGTGCCTGCCAACACGTGTTTCGTCTACCCATAGACTTTTTCAAGGCAGTTGGCGCGAAACTGTCATTGTACGATTGTATTTCAATCAAAATTGGCTCCTATTGGTCTGTACACATAAATCCACTAACTATAGCTAGCGGTTATTTCCACATGAAAAATACCAAATTGACGACCGATTTTATTCACATCTCCCGATCCATCCAAGATAAGAATGATCCGAAAACGACTCCCTATGTTTGGAGTAAATACTGGATAAAACACGAGTGGCAACCCTGATAAGTTCCACTGATCAAACGGACCGCAAAGATGCGTCCTCTAACACGCTTGCCTCGCTGTAACGCGTTACAGCGAGGCAAGCGTGTTAGAGGACGCGATTTGTTTTTTGTGGACTTTGTATGCTGTTTTATCGCTTCAATTAACACTATTTGCTTGAGAAATTGTATATGTGATATGAGATATAGGGAATCTGCTTATTGATTCAGTACCCTAGTGGTTTGTTATTTTTAAAGGGTGTGCTCATTGATGCTCTATGGTTTTAGGTTTTTATACACATTAGTTTTTTCTTTTGTGTAATTAGCATCTTTTGGTAGTAGGTGCTGTTGAGTGAAGCTAGCACCCCAACATTAACTTTTGTGTCAAACAGAAATCTAGTCACACTTCATTACAGTACAAGTGGATACTTTTGGTCTATCTCTTGATTGTGCGGTTCTTTCTCATTTAGTTGGGAACCATTACTACCAACCTAGTGGCAATATACATACAACTATGGCTTTGTTGTATATAATATTGAAAATGCTTTAGTTCTTGTGCAAGAGGTTGTGGCATAATGGCTAGAGGTGCCAACTTTGGAGCTGAGGAAGCAGGTTTGAGTCTCAGCTCAACATCCTGTGTTTCTGGGCAAATCACTTATCCGTCCCTGCCTACCAAAAAATAAATGAAGATTTCCTTGTTGGCGCTCATGTAAAGCACTTCAAGTTTAACAATACAGAACTGCAAAAAACAAAAGATACATCAAAACAGTGAACTGCTGCAGAGTTAAGATTTTTTTTTCCAGTCTGAGTATGAGGGTGAAGATGGAGAGCCAGATAGGTACCCGTCTCAGCGCCTGCTTTTACAAACTGCTGGTGCTGAGCACCAGCAGGAACCGGCCCACTTAAAGCCCTGCTATTATGGCATTAATCATCAGGGATCAAGGGTGAGGTAATAAATAATGTGCTGATCCTGCAACAAACTTCCAGTCTTATGATTAGGGTTGCCAGCTTATTATTTTGATGTCCCAGACGGTACAAAAATAAGCAGTCACTTATAGCCGTATTTTCAGCACTTATCTGTGCATACTTCGAACAGCAAATATAAATAGAGAGCACTTTTAATTGTGTTCTAGGGCTGCCTGAATGATCCATGACTGATAATTAAAGGTAACAAAGACAGAGAAGTCACATTACAAATGAATACATACTTCTTTATTTCTAACCCTATTTAGTGATAAGACAAGATTTTCGCATGCTCTTTAAACAACACATGGCTGGCATTTTTCTTTTGGCAACCCTACTTTGTCGGCTCTTTAAACAACACATGGCTGGCATTTTTCTTTTGGCAACCCTACTTTGTCGGCTCTTTAAACAACACATGGCTGGCATTTTTCTTTTGGCAAACCTACTTTGCAGGCTCTTTAAACAACACTTGGCTGGCATTTTTCTTTTGGCAACCCTACTTTATATTCCTTTTCATGAAATGCACTCTCACACTACGGCAGTAAATGTAAAATACAATGTAAGGAATAGGCAGATTGGGGTCCCAGGGGGTACTGGAACCAGAAAAAAAACCGAAGCCTCAATTACCAGTTTCCAAAGGTATGTAAATATGCAAATGGTCTTTAAAGACCTGTAAAAAACTCGGGCGTGCCAGAGATAAGCCTCCAGACACTGCCCAGCCGAGCCCACAGCAGCTCGAGCTGCAGCAGCCCGGGCTGAGACACACAATGGGGGGGGGGGGCTCAGGGTCGGACTGGCCGTAGCGGGCGCCGGGTATTTCCTCGGTGGGCCACCAGGGTGGGGGCCGGTTTTGGGCCTTTGGGGGGGCCGCTTTTGTTACAGGGCCGTTTTTGCAGCATAGTTGCAATATCGGCCCCTGTAACAAAATCGGCCGAAACCGGCCCTGGCAAACCGCTCAGCCACACCCCCAACAACCCGGGTGCTGGCCGAGCACTTTGCCAGGGCCGGTTTTGGTTCCGAGTCCGGCCCTGGGGGGGCTGAAGCCCTTTCAGCCCAATGGGCGCTGCGCGCCTGTGTAAGTATCCATGTGCATATTACGTAAAGCTCTTGTGCAAAGTTCTACAAAATGTAAACACTCTCACAGTTCATGTGACATGACACATGGTAGGAGAGCTGGACTATGTCAAGGGTGAATGTGAAGCGTGGGTAAATGCCATGTCTTACAAACTGGGCACGCATGGAGGATGAAGGATATCACATAAATAGCTCTTGGGCTATGGCAGTACCGCTCTGCTTGCCCTATCAATGTCTAGACTTAATGTAAAAGAGGATAATATTTTACATTGTCATAGCTCCATGTGCTGGAAGTGGTGCTACCAAATTTCCTACTCTGGTCCGTCAACGTTTGCACCCTAAACGTGGGTGGAGCTTAAATAAATTGCAACCGAAATATAGGTATGTCGGTGTTCTATTTTTTGAACCACGACACCTTTTACAGGATTTACTCATTTCTTGATGTGTACAATGATATGCATTGCCTGCCGCGCGCCACCAATTTAACACTTCCGTACTGCAAACACAATTTAAGTAATTTTCAATTCAAGTCCCCACAACACCCTCTTTTTTATTCTGATTTGAAGATTAAGAACTGGGTCGCTGGGAACCCCCTGCTTTACCACCTACAGCTACAACTTAACAGATAGATAGATAACAGCTTATAATTATTGCTAAAAGAAAGAACGATAGGATAACAGAAAAGGAGGATGTGCAAGTGGATGCATGAGTAAGTGAAAGGATGGATCAGTGGGTGAATTTGTGGGTGGATGAAACGATGGATGGATTAGTGGATGAAAGAATGGAAGGATGTGTGGGTGAAAAGCTGGGAAGATAAACGATGGATGAATGAGTGGGTGGAAGGATAAGTGGGTGAAAGGATGATTGGATAAAAGGATGGCTAGACAGGTGAAAGGATGAGTGGATGAAAGGTTGGATGGATGAGTGGGTAAAGGATGGGTTGGTGAAAGGGTGGATGAAAGTAAGGAAGGGTGAAATGAAGGATGGATGAGTGGGTGAAAGATTTGGGTGGGTGAGATGATGGCTAGATGGGTGGATGCAAGGATGACAGAGTAAATGGAAAACTGAGAGGAGGGATGGGTGGATGAATAAATGACTAAATAAATGGAAATTGGAGAGGGATGGGTGGATGAATGGATAGATGATGGATGAAAGGAAGGCAGAGTAAATTGAAATCTTAGAGGATGGATGGATGGAGGATGTATGGATGGATTGAGGATGGATGGATGGATGGGTGAAGGATGGCAGAATAAATGGAACTCTGAGGATGGACAAAATGGATGCACACAGACCATCCAATTGCCGCCCTTCACCTCTGCACCCAAAGACATCATATGTGGCGTACCACAAGGATCATCCCTCAGCCCCACCTTGTTCAAAAGCTACATGACCCCCCTCGCAGACATTGTCAGATCCCCTGGACTCAACATAATCTCCTGCTCAGATGACACTATACTGATCCTCTCGCTCACCAAGGACCTCTGCAATGGCAGAATCAACTTCTGCAGTGCCATAACCAACGTAGCCAAATCGATGAGAAACAACTGTCTCCAACTCAGCTCTGACAAAAATGAAGTACTGATCTTCGGGAAGAATACCTCTGCATGGGACCACAGCTGGTGGTCTGAAGAACTCGGACCTACACCCACACGACCAACCATGCACGCAACCACAGTATCATCCTCGACAGCCAACTGACCATGAAGCGACAAGTCAACGCAGTCACCTCCTCCTGCTTCAACACACTTCGCCTGCTCCGCAGAATCTTCAGATGGATCCCAACCAACACAAGAAAGACAGTCGCTAAGGCCCTCATCACCTGCCGCCTCGACTATGGATACGCCCTCTGCGCCGGCATCTCCACACAGCTCCACAGAAGACTCCAGCCAATACCAGCTACTGAGGGGGTGGGGTTCTTTATGGGTCTGTTATCTGCAACTTGGCAGATAAAAGCTTATAATTATCATTAAAAGAAGGAAAGGCTCATATAAAAGGGAAAGGAGGATGGGCGAATGGATGCATGAGTAAGTGAAAGGATGGACGAGTGGGTGAAAAGTTTAGGGGTAGAAAGGATGGAAGAATGAGTGATTGAAAGGATGGGTGGATGAAAAGATGGATGGATGTATGGGTGAAAGGATGGAAGAATGAGCGGGTGAAAGGGTGGGTGGATGAAAGGATGGATGGATGAGTGGGTGAAAGGGTGAGTGGGTAAAAGAATGGATGTGTAGGTGAAAGGGTCAGTGGGTAGATGATTGGTGGATGTATGAATGGAAGGAAGGTTGGATGGATGGATGAATGAGTGGGTGAAAGGATAGGTGGGTGAAAGGATGGATGGGTGGGTGGAAGTATGGAAGGGTGAAATGATGGATGGATGAATGGGTGACAGGATGGGTGGATGAGTGGGGTGAGATGATGGCTAGATGGGTGGATGAAAGGATGGAAGAGTAAATGTAAATTTGAGAGGACGGATGGGTGGATGAAAAGATGGCAGAATAAATGGAAATCTGATAGGATGGATGGGTGGACGAAAAGATGGCAGAGTAAATGGAAATCTGAGAGGGGTGGATAAATGGATGGATAGTCAATTGATGAAAAGAGGGCAGAGCAAATTGAAATCTGACGGGATGGATGGATGGATGAAAGGATGGCAGAGTAAATGGAAATCTGAGGATGGATTAATGGGTGGTGGATGTAAATGATAGCAGATTAAATGGGGATCTGAGAGGATGGGTGGATGGATGGATGGCAGAGTAAATTGTAATTTGAGAGGATGGATGGATGGCATAGTAAATGGAAATCTGAGAGGATGGGTGGTAAAGTAAATGGAAATCAGAGAGGCTGGATGATGGATGAATGAATGGATGGGTAAAAGGATCGATAGATGGATGAAAGGCCTTATTGATGGATGGGTATTTCAAATGATGGATGTATAGGTGGATTGATATAGATGGATGAAAGCATAGATAATGGATGTCTGTATGGATGGATATTTGGGTGGATGAAATGACCGGTGGATGATAGAATGGTGAAAGATTGAATGATGGATCAAAGAATGAATGGCTGAGAGTATGTAAAGGTGAATCATGGATATCAGCTTGTGGGTGGAAGTGTGAAAGGATAAATAGATTGATTATTGGATGAAAGAGACAAGGGAGCTCTTCTAGGGAGGTCTAGACTCACATAGCTTGCTTGTTTGGTGCCATCAGAGCTTGGGTTCAAAGTGGGGGATATTTCAAATTTCTGGCTACTTTCCTGATTAAGAGGGTTGCAGTAAACACTGTTTCCGTACATTTCTCCTTTCTCTATCACACTAATGCATGCAATTTACAGATCCTTTTATGCTTGCAAATATGGATTTGACATATGTCTACATTATGGTACTCATTTGAGAACCACACGAAAGTCAGACATCTTAACTTCTTCGTACATACTGCATACGAGCCAGATGTGCCTCAGATTTTGCATTCGATTTACAGCTTTACAACCGATTTACATTTTTGCACAAAACTGGGCAAACACTGTATTTATACTCATTTTGCATATGATATTTCTGCATGTCTCTCATTAGGTCTCAGCACAAGCTAGTAAGTTGACAAAGGCCCATTGTGAACTTACTGTGAGAGTAGAGCCCATCCATTGCTTACCAGTGTTTGGCTTTATCGGCACTCTCATGCGACTGCTTCTCATTCTATGTCTTGCTATGTTCCTCCTCTGGAGTACAGCCTCTTGACAATATTCTTGATTTCCTGACATGTGTCTTTCCACTGTTTACTTAAAAAAATGAAATGTACTTTTTTGTGAATTCCTCCTTGAGGGTACTTTCCTGCGTGTTCTTCTCCTCCCTCCACCGCTTTCCATGTTACTCTCTCTCTCCTGTGCTTCTCCCCTCCACATGTTGCTCTCTCCCTCATGTGCTTTTCCCCCAGCCCTCTATGTTGCACTCTTCCTCATGCGTGCCACCCAGCCTTTGTTTTGTTTTATTCACACCCTTTTACCCACCCCCATCCCCAATACCAGTTTCCTCTACACGTTCCTCGAGTCCCCCCAGCTGCATGCTCAATATTTAATATTTTAGGTTTTTGGGGAGGGAAAGTCAGCAACTTGCTGAAAGCCCCTCTGCCTTAAAATGATGGGCCCGCCTCATTGCTCTTTTTTTTTTTACTTTTGGCCTTGCGGCACAGTAGGAGCAAAAAATGCTTTTTATAGATACTGAACAACAGCATCATCATAATGCATTGGCAAAGTCAATAATCTGAAAGGCGCGCCCTATTGGCTTTGCCAAATCTTGTTTTTCATTTATATTAAAACGAGGTAAAAATGAGTGTTTAGTGTGAGTGCAAAACCTGAGCAAGTGCATCTCGCTTTGAGCTCTATCTCAGCAATAGTGTATTTAGTCCCTGGTGTTGGTACAAACACAAGCGCTCAGATTTTTCGCACCATTTTTGTAGCACCACGAAGCTGTAACTGAGACATATTACAATTTTAGGTCGAGCATTCGAGACCTCTTGTATATACTTTAGTATATACTTTAGTATATATACTTATATGTGTATGTACTTTGTGGGCTCTGGAGATCAGCCCTAGGATTTGTCTGCTTCCGCTTAGGGACTTTTTTTTCTGTTCAACTGCCTCTATTTAACTGTCTTGATAGAAAACGACCAGCAGAGGTCAGTAAAATACCAGGATTGCTTTCTGCTGAGGGACTTTCTTTTTTGAATTTTTCTGGCAACTGCCTCTATTTAACTTTCTTGATAGAAAACGGCCAGCAGAGGTCAGTAAAATGCCAGAATCACTTTAGCATTCTCTAGATTCCAGTCCATAGAAATTGTCTTCCACGAGCACCCGTAGACAATAATATTTTTTTCAAATCATGTATTTTCCGTGATATGACCACCGAAGGCCCTGCTTTTATATTAAAAACAGAGCTTTGGACTATACCATTTCCTGCTGAAAGGCAAAATTTCTCTCCATGTGTTCCCATACCTGGCGTGTCTCGCAGTTTGGTGCTTACTTTCCCTCCATGTTAAAGAACAGTAGATGTTTCAGCACCCAGGCTAATGTGCTGCATAGCTAAATACATATAAGGTCCCAAAGGTGAGACCGATTGCATTGCAAATGCTTGTTCAGGAGTAAGTCTGACTTAGGTAGAGCAAGCCTTTTGAGTCGGATCCTAAATGTTTAATGTGTTAAATATATTGGCAGAGATGTAGATATTGAAATCGCCATGTAACGTGTTATCCCCACTCTTCCTCCTAAATTCTGGTTTACGTTGCTATACACTACTAAATTGGGATTTACTTTTTATTGAACCTCTGCAGACGTTTTTGGCCGAGTAAATAAAAAATCAATTCAAGTTTAAAATATCACTGAAAAGGTTATCCCTAATCTTGGAAAAATATATGGTGCTTTGCAAATCTGTGAGATGGTGCAGCCCATGGTATGCTCTTACTAAGTTAGGGCCTCCAGGGGGCCCTCAAGAGCCCCGAGTAGGGACAAAACAACAGAAAAAATCCTGTTGGTGAATAAATTGTGTTGCTGCGCTGCACTGGGGGCCCAATAATGAGGCAGTAGCTTGAAGAACTGATGACGCAGCCAGGAGTGGTTACCTTTATGGTGAAGGAGTGACGGGATTTGGGCATTGGAAAGGGCTGGTAAGGTTGGCGCAACTTCCCCCTGGTTCTGTGATGGAACTATGCACGTCAGTTCAGACCATGCTGAAAAATCATGCATTCGATGCATTCGTCACTGAGTGATGGCCGCTCTGTGCTGCCAGTCCGGCTCTCTAAACGGCTGAGTGACCGCTGCCTCTTTAATATTTATTTATTAGCCCTTCCACGACGGCTTGCTAAGCATTCGTAGAGCTAAAGGCATGCCTACGTCATCTCAAGAAATTAGCAAGTGGTTCGTAAATGAATCTTTCTAAAGTGATTCTTTGTAGGGTTTCCCTTTCTCACGTTGCTTTTGCCTAATTTGTTCAGCTGTGCTGCGGGCATTTTTCTTCTGAAGCGTAAGGAAGAGGCGCAGTGACTAATGTATACGCATCCACACTGCTCTTGTTAATCTGTGATCCATATAATGAATGTCATTGACCATTGCATGCCCTATAAATACGGCATATGGGAGTCAAGGAGGCCTCGGCGCATCCCAAGCAGGACTACACCATAGGGTCCGCACTAGCAGGCCAGCAGCCTGTGGACACCCCCGGCAGAGGATGGACAGAGGTATGTGTTATAATAGAGGTGGGTCCAGAGGTGAGGAGGTAGCACTCTACATGACTCTTGTACTTCTCTTCCCAGGTCATGCCTTCGCTCTGGTAATGCTGCGTCTGGCTCTGGGGTTTAATGGGGTGCACTTGATGCCTATCTGTGCTCATGTGGGCTCTGGCTGCCATGTTCTCACAGTCTCAGAGCTTTTTGACAGAGTGATACAGCACTCGAGCAGGATACACAGCCTCTCCACTGACCTCTTCTTAGACTTGGTAAGTTCTTGTTTCCACAGATCTTTAAAGTGTTATCATCCCTTTGTGTTCGCATTGTCTCTGAGCCATCTGGATGCGGATAAGTATTTTTAAATCCCAAATAACTGATATATAATTCCTTTATTATGCCTCATTCTTGGAGAAAAGCTCCAGAAGGCAATGTGTCCCTTTACCTTGCAGCTAGTGCTTGGTGTCAATTTAGTTTGTCAGAGCACTGTTTAAAGAATTATTTATTGGCATTGTTAGTATTCTTATCAAACTTGTAAAATAACAACAAAATAACAATATTATTAACAAAAATGACGATAATAATACTAATAACAATTATTATAATAATAATTATTAATATTATTACTATTGTTCATTTGTCTAGTCCGCCAATATCTCCCATGTTGATTGACATTTACTTCTGCCTGGTGTGCCACATTGCAGAGAAATCACTATCAACAAATACTAATAATTTCGCATCTGAAAGATTTCGGCACGCACGAAGTTTCTATTTTTTTTTTATAACGCCCTAAAAAAGGTAGAGGCTCGGCTACACTACTTAAATGTAAACTATAAACTGGCAGAACGAGGGGTTACATACATATATAATTATCTGTTTCTGATTTCAAAGGCGTGGTATGCCACATTCACAGCCCTCTTATAAAAGACAAATATAGGATAAATGAAACCCTTGCCTTTAGGAAGAGCATCGAGGGAGACAGTACCAGTCTGCGGTCTGGTTAGGGAGGGGGACATGCCCCTGGTTTGCTCGGAGGGGCACACTCAATGGCACGGGTGCCACAATACTGGGACACCCCGGAAGCATTTGGGACCACTTTTTAAAGGTTCCGTCGTGCTTTAGGATTACTGTCTGATGCCTTCTGTAATATTCATTATTCACGGTTAGTATAGTAGAAACATGCTGAGCCTCAGAGTGGTCGAGCAGCCTGAGACCTGCAGAGGCATCTGTCTCATGACTGCCGCGGGCGCATGCGCCTGCATCAGACAGATTGTCTAGGGCTGACCAAGTTCAAGTCCTGGCCTCAGGGCCTGCCATCCCTCAGTGCCTCTACATGTGTGACGCACTGCAGTGTCTCTGCTGAAGATAACCCACGTGCTTCAGGCTCCAGCATTACAGTGCGTGGGTCTACAGGCTGGTCAGTCTGTCTCCTCACGCTTTTCCAGCTTGTGGTAGAGTTTCGAAAGGGTTGGGGGGAGCAAGAGGCTGAAAGCTAGCCCGTGCTCAGTGTGTCAGCATGGACTCCGGCACGCTGGGTCCATTCTGATGCACTGATCGGCTCCAGTTCTCAGGTTCCCGCTCTAGTGGTTGAGGCCGGATTTCCAAATGAAGCACGTGCAACTGAGGAGCACAAGCAGGGCCCGTGCAGGCACATGAAGGTAAGCAAAAAAATGCTCTCAAATATTGTGTGTATGCGTTTGATTGTGTGGGTGAGAGACTATGTGTGTGCACTTGCATGTGTAAGTGTGAATGAATGAGTGACAGCTTGCTATGTATCCTTCCGCACCGCGTGGGAGGTGGCTCGCTCAGCCCGTCATTGCAGATTTACAAGTCCCAATGTATTTCCATCGCAATGTACGGGGCTTAATTTGGGGCATATCAATACTGTGCGGCTATTCAGTGCGGAGAAAACCGCTTTTGTAGGGGACTTCTTTCTGTGCCCATTTCATCCCCAGGTCTCATCTGCCACGAAGAGCTGGGCTTGCCCTTTCTGGAAGATAATTGCATTAGTGTGCGTCCAGCACTATTATGGGTGGCCATACACGGCGAAATGTAGAGGCCAGTCTAGCAAGGGACATTATCTTGGTCTGTCTCTCTTGTGAAAGAGGTATGTGCAATCCTTGCTTAGCCTATGTAAAAACTGCAAATTCTAGCATTGGACAGCTGCATGCTTTTGTGGTGCCTGAATTTTGTAATACCCTTAACAAAAAGCATGTTCGTCAAGCCCTGTACAACCATGAGTGCTCCCAACGAATTAACAAGGAATTGAAGAAATCAAGCTTTATAGCCTACCCTAGCAGGATTGTGCCAAACAGTACCACCAACTATCTATGGTATGCACATGGGCGGCGGGAACGCTCATTATTATTTCTGTTTCAGGCAGACACAGTTACATTTCCGTTGTGCTTCCTGCTAGTTTATGCTCACAACTTAGATGACATTGCATGTCCCTGTGATGACAAGTCTGGACAATCCATGTTGCATTTTGCATGTTTTTGTATATACTATGAAAGATAAACAAAACATTTTTAAATTCTAGTTTAAAAAAGTAAATGTTGGGATAACAGGCAGGTGAGACCAGCTTTTATTTTTGTATTGCAATTATCTGACCTAGAAATTGTGTTGCATGTGGGCTCGTTTTTAAAATCTGCTGTGTATGCATGTAGCACTATGTTCTCCAGGCCCTGCTACTTTTTAGGGTTGTTATTAGAATGCTGCTATTTTCATCATATATTATGTGGGTTTTACTGTTTGTACATTCCTGCTGCTATTACTGTCTTAATGTAGGGCTATTACCTGCTTGCTGCTATGTATATTGATATCCTGTTTTTTATTATTACCTGTTTTAATTGTTATGGATTTTTATGCATCTTTTATGGATGCATGCTATATCCAAATTAAATAATCTGAATCTGAGTGAGAGTGAATGAGTCAGTGCATAATTTGTGCCAGTGTTGGCTAGTACTTGGCACCTATTTCTTAAAGCTTGCACTTGTTTATGACAGTCTACCACCTAGTGGTGCTGTCTGATTGTTTTTGAAGAGACATAAGCACAACGTTTATCACTTCAGTGTACATTACATCTTCTTAAAACTTTAGGTGACCTGGAATAGTCCAAATGTTCACATTTGTGGGAGTGTGATGATATTTGGTCTCAGAGGCAGAAGCACTGAGTGGTGCAATCTGCAGTGGCCTCCAATTAATTGGGCCCTGACACTTATTTTTCTATAAATTTAGCACTGGAGTGAGTGAGCATGTGGGTCAGCATGTGAGTGAGGAAGTGTGTATGTGAGTGAGTAGTGAACATGTGAGTGTCTATGTCAGTGAGATTGTGTAAGTGTACATGAGGCAGTGAGTATATGAGTGACACTGAGTAGGTGAGGGAGTCAGTGAACATGTGAATGAGACAGTATGTGATGCTTCCGGGTAGCCATGCGCTATATAAGTGCCAATACAATACAATACAATACAATGAGGAAGTGTGTGAGGGAGCCAGCTTAAAGGATACTATATGTGAGCTTGTAATTGAGACAGCATGTGAAAGAGACTGTGTGATTGAGAGTGCATATGGGAGACAAAGTGTGAGCATGTGAGTGTGCATGTGGATGAGATAGTGTACGAGTAGGTGAGACAGTAAATTAGACAGCATGTGATTGAGACAGTGTGTGCAACAATATGTTAGAGAGTGTGGGAGAGACAATGTGAGCATGAGATTGTGAGACAGTAAGTGAGCATGTGACACAGGGAGCATGTGAGTGAGACAATATGTGACTGAGATATTGTGTAAATGAGGCAGTGTGATTGCAACAGTGTGAGTTAGAAAGTGTGAGCATCTCAGTGAGCATGTGAGTGAGACAGAATAAAAGTGTGTGAGAAAGTGTGTGAGTGAGAGAGATAATATGTGACTGAGATAGTGTAGTAAATAAGGTAGTGTGATTGTGACAGTGTGAATGAGGAAGTGTGCGCATCTCAGTGAGCATGTGAGTGAGACAACATAAAAGTGTGTGAGTCAATGTGTGAGTGAGACAGTGAGAGAGAATTTGAGTAAAACAGTATGTTAATGAGATAGTGTGTGTGTGAGACAATGTCAAGGACACAGTCAGTGGGGCATGTGAGTGAGACGGTGAGTGCGTGAGTGAGGTATTGTGAATGAGACAGTGTATAAGTTAGACAGTGTGAGTGAACATGTGAGGGTGTGGGTGAGATAATGGGAATGAGATACCGTGAGTGAGGCACTATGAGCATGTTAGTGAGGTAGTGAGTGAGTGAGACAGTCTGTGAACATGTGAGTGAGAAAGTGTGTGGACATGTGAGTGAGACAGTGTGAAACAGTATGAGAACATGTGAGAGTGTGTGAGTATATGACAGTGAATCAGCATTAGAGATTGTGTATTTGCTTGTGAGTCTGCCCCGGGCATAATGGAGGCACTTCTTGTCTTACGTAGGCACCCCTGGTAACATGTTAGTGCTGGCATATTAGTGGGTAATTCTCGGTATAAGGGAGGGCACGTTGGGGGCTGTGGGAAGAGCCCTAAAGCTCCAGCAGCCTTGCCAGCTTTCCTGCCATCGCCAATCTCGGATGTTGCTGGAGCCAGCATTGCTCCCACCCCATGCAAGCACTTTTCTTCTACTCCAGCTAGGAGCAGTTCTGTGTTTTTTCCTGCCCGCAAGAGCACGGGCAGGGAGAAACCTTTTTTCTCCCGCCCAGTGGGAGCACATTAGTTCTCCTTGCTTCGCTCGCACAGGCAGGGAATCGACGGTGTCCTGGAAGTTGGGGTTCCTGGGACACTGCAATGTAGCCGGCCCTGGGAGATGGGGTCCCTATGGCCATAGAATGGCCCAGGGAGGGGGCTGTGTGCCCACCTTCCCCTGTAACTTCAAGATGGTCTTTGCGGATGGGGTACCCAGGGCCTCGTATTGGTTCGAGCAGTGGGGGCATGTGCAAAAAACGCTTTTCCAATGGAAACATGGTCCTAACTATAACTACCTACTTGGCCGAGTCCCAAGATGGCTGCCAACACTTCCTGGTTGAAGAGTTGGCTGCCAATCAGATGTCAGCACGAGATCGGTAGGGGTTGCGAAGTTTCGCATCCCTAGACATACAGATTTGATTTTTTCTTTAATATCTCCCAAACAATGGAAAGAACGGAACTTACGGAATTTAAACCAAATAACAAAAATGGTTCTTTCTGGACCAAATAACGAAAAGGGTTCTTTCAGGTCCAAGAGCTACCTTTCTGCCAAATTTGGTGAAATTCCATCCAGCGGTTCGGGCTGAAGTCATGTCTGAAATCTCTATGGAAATTAATATTGGAAAAACACTTTTTTTGTCCCCTCCTTTTTTCTCGTCCCTCGCTTCACAGATCAACCCAAAACTTTCCATGCACAACTAGAATCACAGCACACTTTTTTGGGAAACTTTCGTGAAGATTCATTAAACGGGCAATATATGCAAGTCAAAAAACGATTTTCCTATGGCAACAAGGTCCTAACTATAACTACCTACTAGCAGCCGCCAGTAGGTGATATATATATATATATATACAAAAAACAAAAGTTATAAGTAAATTAAAGTTATTGTAATACTAGGCCCTGCACAGAACATTTAAACTACATTAACATTAAAAATACAAAAGTTATTTTTTCAAATTTTTTATTACAACATTATTTATCGATTATATGAATATCATAACAATTTTGGGTGCTTAATTGCAAAATATGCAGTGTTATAACCCAACATTTTTTGGAAACACACCATAATAACAGCTTTGCCACCTTTCCAGATTGTTACAATGGCCCCAAGTAACCTCTTCATGAAACTAAAAGCAAATCCGCAATATTCAAATTGCAATCAGTGCAACCAGGGCCTACTCTTAGCTAACCATTGTAGGAGACACTTCATACATCTATGAACATAGCCACTGCTGCTTGTTTAATTAGTTGACTATTTGGAAAGCTAGTCAAAAACTGAGCAATCTTAATGCAGTAAGGGATCATTTTTACTTGGACTTTTTAAGAGTTACTTCAAAATTGTCTGCGCATAACCACTACATACTATTTAATCAACAATCTATTCATGGAAGCTAAACATTCTATTTGCAACAGGACCCTTTGATAGCTCTGATTTTCCTGTACTCCGAATGTGTTATTGAACAAAGTTAACTCTCTTTTATCTGAAACCTTGTATTCTACAAAATGTAACACTTTTCTTTTTACTCCTGACAATCAAGTGGTATGGTCCAGTATTTCACTGGTTTAAACCTTTCACTGTTTAAAAAAACATTGTTGCATGCTAAAGGCACCCAAATAAACATGCAATATAAAAAAATTCATAATAGGTAACTAGTGTAATATGCTCCTATATTGCTATCTCAGGATTCTCATGGCAATCACAAACAACTTCCTTCGGCTTCATAGTGTAAGATGTCACCTGAACCTTCTAATGGCACTATAGGACCCACTGGTGGCTGGTGATCTTTAAAAGTGGTGGAGTCTAATACTTGACACACAGCATGTGAGCCCAACTTCTTCTAAGAGGGCTTGGTTGCACAGCGGGATTCTATCTATTAAATATTCAAATACCTTCATGGTGTTCCAAGCCAATGAAGCCTGCACTTCAGAGGAGTTGACCCTATTGTCTGGAAAATGTGCTATGGTGCCCCTATATATTAATTATAACCTTGATTGTACCAGGGCCAACATTTTGTCATGGGTGTCCCCATATGCCATTGATATCCCCATATACTAAGAATTGCCTAGAATGTGTTAGTTCCAGACCTTTGCCATTGGTGCCATCTATGTGCCATGGGTGATCTATATGTCACAAATATCCTCCAGTATGTCAGAGCCAACATGTTGTACTCTTATCATCCTCCCATCGTATCCCTATGACATAACTGTCTTTCCTTATGCCAAGGGTTACTCCAGTGCCAGAATTTGCAATGTGCCCCATGTACAAAGAATTGCCTTGGCCTCCATTGTACCACAAGTGCTCCCAGCATTCTCTGTGCCTTGAAATTTTTTAAAAGAAAAACTCAAGACATGCTAATATTTTTTTTAAAACAGGCTTTATTCAAATATTTTATGGCAATCAATATTAAAATTTGTAATGTGTCAATTCATGAAATATACATTTGATTATAGCTATTAATGACTTTTTGAGAAAGCCAGTATGCCTGCCGTACTTAAAATGACACCCTTTATATTGTTATACATGGTCAGCCATGAGCAGAAAACTCCGCCATGCAGCCAGGCTCTGAACTCAACCCCCCGCTGGTGGCCACCCCTACTGCGCATGACCTTCGGTGGGTTGGATGCAGGGCTGGGCCAGTGATGGGGTTGGCCGCCAGAAGGGTGGGGAGATGGGTGCCCAAAGGCTGTGCACCCCAAACGGTGTGTGCTGTCGAGCGTAGGATGCCCGCCGGGCCCCTACTCAACTCCATGCTGCACATGGCCTTTGGCCGAGTGCGGCATGGAGTTGGGTGCCAGCAGTGGGGTGGGTGTAGGGCCTGGTTTCAGGCCAGGCTCTTTGTCCAACCCCATGCCACACACAGCGATGGACACCTTGCTTTCCGTTAAAAAAAACATAGAAATTCACTTAAAAAACAAAGGTTAAAGGGACATTATATTTAGGTGACAATGGTAGTTAAAACGCACCATTTTAAAGTAAGAAAACTACATAAATTAACCAGCTATAGTTATATCAAGTAACTATAACTCATGTCCATGCCAAGCACTGCTTATGACCTCACATATTACATCACTCATGACATGGTCTATAACATCATTGATAACATGACTGCAACATCTGAAATGACTTGATTGATGACAAGACTGAACATGGCGGGGTTGCGTTTAAAAGTTACTTTAGGTTGCAAATAATAGTTACTTGGGATAACTATGACTGATGAGTCATTGGTTATGTTCATTTAAAACGGAATGTTAACAATATGTTAACCCTTCATTGGAAGACAACCTCTGCTGGGCACAGTCTTTGGCAACAGATCTTGGTCTCTGGCTATTCCCTGTGCCTAAATCTCTGGGGTGGCCAACGCCAGCAGTGCATGGCCTTTGACTGTTTGCAGTGGGGTTGACTGGGGGTCCTGGTGGAAGGCCAGGCAATGCACTAACACTCCGTGGGCGAGCCACCCCTCCGGGAATGGCCATGTGCAGTGGAGTTGTCCATGGGACCTGATCTCCAGACCCTTGGCTGTGTGCAGTGGAGTTGGCTACAGGGCCTGGTCTTCAGCAGCCCTTGCACTCAGCACTCTGTAGATGAGCTATACCAAACACAGTACAGGCAATGCACAACAGGGTTTGGACGCAAGGCCTTGTCTCTGGCAAGGCTTGCACCTAACACTGGAGTCCACTGGAGGGTAGGCTCTTAGCCTTTGACTATGTACAGCGGGGTTTGGCGGAGGCCCTTGTCTCTGGCCAATCTATGCACCCATCTCTCCATGGGTAGTCAATACCAGTAGCCAATGGCCTTCCATAGTGTGCAGAGGAAGCTGGCTTCAGGGTCTGCACCCAACACTACATGGGCGGCCAACCGCAGCTACGCATTAATTTCAGCTATTTACAGCAGTGAACCTTCAGCTAGCCTTGCACTCAACACTTCATTGCCAACAGCAGCAGCAGCACACAGCATTTAGTCGTGCTCAGCATGGGTTTTGTACAGGTCCTGCCCTTAAGTTTGTTTTTACTTTGCACGGGAGAGTCATGAGAGATAACAGTATGTTTGCGGGGGTCTGCATGGTGCCTTGCTTTTCAACCTTTGTATCAAGCATCATCTGCAGTCAAGAATCACTATTAGCACCTTATTGTCATCGCACTTTTGTTTTTACTTATGTATGCAGGAATTGATCGTTCTACTGATATAAGCTGTATTATGCAATTGAGCTGCTTCTCTTTTTCTTTTTTGTAATCCACTCAATAAAAAATTATAAAAATAAAATAAAAAAAGAATCACCAAGATTTATTTTTCATTTTTCTCAACACTGTGCTCAGGTAATGTTTAGTAGTGGTGGCGACAAGAGAAATGCTTCTATGCCAGCCAGCCTATCAAAATGCAGTGGATGTGAGAACTAAGAGCTGGATTTGGGAATCTGTAATACACAAAGGGGAAAAAAGCTCCCTGATCCAATAGGGTGCCTTGATTTTATTAAATGGAGTCACAACTCCTTTGTTGATTCACAATTCGGCAGACGATCCGTGAACTTGTTAAGAACAAAACACAATCATGAACATTCTGCGCCATCTTGTCTGATGAAAGTTCCTACGTGCACATAAACTACAGTCATTCTGATTTACCACAGCCATTTTGTACTCTGTTGGTCACCTTCATTTCACCCTGTCCTCTAGCAGCCTTCTGACTCTCTGACCAAACCTGATATGTGTGCTGGGGCTATAAACTATTTCCACGACAAACATCAACATCACCTGCTGCCTCAAACTCGTCTTTCCTCTCATCCCTGCACAAACGGGTTACAAATACCAAACAGACTCTTGCAAACATGGTTTATTGCACTATACACAGCAAGACTGGTTTTTTGCCAACAATGGGACCTGTTCTTATCAACAGAACGGACTCTTAGATCTGGCCGGTCTCACTCGTTTTAGACCCTGAAGCAAGGTCCAGCTGCAATTAAATTGTCTGTTTTTGACCTGGGTGGGAGGAGAGTTAATGTTGGGCTTGTGTAACCATGTTGATAAAACAATGTCAGGCTTGTGTGACAACCTGCCCGGGGCGGAGACTCCAAGCTTGTAACCATGATAAAAGAAACAAATACATTGTGTAAAACTGTATAAAAGGAAGAGTCAGAAGCATTGCCAGTAGAACACCTCCCTGAAGACATCCTGGTGTCAGCAGTTGACGTGGTCTCCTCTAAGAGTAATAAACCTTTTTCTTGCCTTCCAGCTTCCAGCGCCTGCCTCGTTATTTTAGATAGTGAATCCAAAGTGGATTAAAGGTGACTTTGCGCCGGGCAGCATTGGGGATCCCAGGAGACTCGCTGCTTTTCACAAATTGGCGACCCAACGGGGGCCCATCAGAGACACGTGGGTCCAGTAGAGAGGTCCTAACGACGGAGTGAACGACTAAATGATTGGAGTGCACCTGCCTGAAAGAGACCCTCGTCTGGCTGCCAATTGACTGAACTTCACCAGTTCCGAACGGACCTCTCTCGAGTGACCTGCGGTCCTGACTGGGGCCTTACAGGAACGCCGCATTGATTGTTGGAGTAAGAGGACAACCAGGCGCTGGAAGGGGAATACGAAGAACTGTCCATATGGTCCGGGTAAGGTCGTGAGAAAACATGACTTAAATTGATTGATTGATAGAAATACTAGTATTCCTTTTGAGTTATTTGAGACATTCCCTGCTTGCAAACAACGTAGAATAGGAATATTCTCTCTTTGCAGACAGCGAAGGACAGGTAGTGCAGACTTTTGTCTAACATTAATTGAGATATTCATTTTGACCGCTAAATACGTCATGCCTGTTTTCTCTAGATTGTTTGATTGTTTTGGACCGGACCGTTTGTTAGAGGTCAGTCATCCGGCACCGCCGAAGGCACCCCTAACAAGGACATGTACGTAAAATATGGATTAGCCACCGTAGCTTATAGCAAACTATGGCATAAGTACACTAGGAAGGACCGGGTAAATCAGTGGCCACTGACGGGATCTTTCGATCCCGCTAAAATAGAAACGTTAGAATTAGCTCTCCACAAAAAGAAAGCTAGACCAGCCATGTTTGATAGTTTTGGTTTATGGCGAAAAGAAGCAGCTCAACGAAAGAAAAGAGACGAAGCTAGACAAGATAAAGAAACGCGAAAATCAGCTTACCAAGCCTGTAAAAAGTTAGAAGAAGAACTAAAAGAAAAGGAAATCGATAAAAAGGAACAGGAATCAAAAATATCAGGTCAATGCCCTGTTAGAACGCCCTTAACTCTTTACCCCGAGTTACCAGCAAAACAGGGGGTAGATGATGATTTATTGTTAGGTCCCCCAATGATATACATGCCACCCCCTTATGCCCCTACTCATCCCGTAGTACAACGCCAGGACCCCCAAAGTATAGCTGGAGATGGCACGATCGCCTCAGTCTCCACCACCTCTGCTCCCACCGAGCCACCCACACCAAATGCCTCATCAAAGGAGGCAGTAGTAGAGGTAGGAACCAAGGAAATAGGAGCGACCAGGGTCCCGCGATTAAGTAAAAATGAGCGAGCAGGCATTGATAAAATAGTTAAAACCCTCATAGATAGGAAAGAAACAGAAGAACACGTAACAGACATATGCGACTCCTATGTTGAAAACCGCAAACGATACTTTATTGTACGTCTCTGTTACCACACCCTTACTGCATATGAAGAGAAGTACCAAAACGTAGGGCCCGAGCGATTAGTGGCTCTCTACAGGAAGGTAGACATCGGAGATGAAGGCGACAACGATGTTGCAGAACTATTTTCATCCACACTAGAAGTATTGCGTCACCTCATAGAACAAGGACAGATAGATAGGGACAGGACAACTAAGGTAGCAGGACCCCCAGTGGAAAAAACAGATAGCATGATGCCAATAAAAGAAGCTGCCCCTTACTGGGTACCTCCTAGAGGACAAGGGACTAATGACGATATAAACCATCAAGACGCTAGAGGAAGGGTGGTCTACAATTGGGTGTATCAGCCATGGGACAGACAGGACATCCTGACCTTCCGTAAATCTTTGCCGGATTTACGAAAGAACCCCACCGCCTTTTACGCCGAGCTAGGTACCGCTCTGGGATCAACAATAATGACACTTGCCGACATAGACTTGTTCTTCGGGTTATGTTTGCCAGCAGATGTGTGGAAACAGGTTAAGAAAGTAAACCATACCGAACTGTTTGGTCATACCTGGGAACAACTCGACACACTAGATAAACAGCGGAACCCTGGTCAAAAACCAGTTAAAGCAATATTAGACCTCCCTGACAAAATAGTGCAGAAAGTGAAAACGCTGATCCCAGAGAAAAAGATAGACTGGTCCATAGTAACCGCATGCTGCCAGAAACCACAAGAGGACGTCTCAGAGTACTTCTCCAGATTTGAAACTGTGTTCTCTGATTACAGTGGACAAGACATGTCCACCGCAACCGGACACCACTTATTTGTGCAGAACTACGTCAAAGGATTCCTGCCAGATGTATCCCAGAAACTACAAGCCAGCGAAAGTAGTTGGGCAGCATCTAAACCGACGGCCATTCTCCAAATGGCCCAGTATTACGAGCATCAGAGAAACGAAAATGACAGGGCTACAGAAAGGAAAAAGAAGGACTTGAAGGAAAGGGTAATGATAGCACAACTCCAGGGGGCGAATACAGGAGGGGAGCAATATAGGGAGGAAACCAGCAGAATACCCCTAGAGTACAGCCACCTAGGAACAATCCATCTACATCATATGTAGGACGCCAAGACCTAGGACAGGATCAATGTGCATTTTGCAAAAAAATATGGACACTGGAAATCCCAATGCCCGGCTTTGTTAGGAGCTGCTAGGGGCAGAGGGGCGAGGGAAATAGCAAGTGGACAGAGAGGAAGAGGACGTGGGAGAGGGTACGCGAGTGAAGCAAGCGAGGAAAGGCCAGGAAGAGTGAACGCATTTGACCATCCCAGACAGAATCAGTACCAACAGACAGATTATGACAATACGTACGACTTTGCATAGGACAGCCAGGGGCAAGGGAGGGATCCAGTCGAGCTCTGCGTTGATCAGCAAGGCCCTTATGTTACCGCTGAGGTCCTGGGCACAAGGTCGCCATTTATGGTAGACACAGGAGCAACACGTAGTGCACTATCCAAACGACTGATTCCAAGGGCACCCTTGTCAGGCTCACATGTGACCTCAATAGGATTTGACGGTACGCCCTCCACCAACCCTTTGTCCCGACCCATCCCTTTTAATCTTGACAGCAATGGCGTCGAAACGACATTCCTCCTCTCATCTAACACCCCAGACGCCATTATGGGCCTCGACCTTTTGAAACACTTCCATGCGACTATCAGATGCTCACCAGACGGAGTGCGTGTCATCCTGTATGACAACCCCCAACGCCATAGAGAGAACCCTTTTCAGCACATGTTTTCCATCTCTGAGACTGACACATCCCTACTGGACACTTTGCCATCACACTTATGGGCTAGGGCTGATTCAGACGTAGGACGAATGATGATTGACCCAGTACACGTAACAATACGACAGGACGCAACCCTACCGAAGGTACCGCAGTACAAAATATCGCCAGAGGGTGAGAAAGCACTAACAGAGATCATACACTCTTTGGTAGAGGCAGGGGTGGTAGAGGAAGTAGTGAGCAACATTTGTAACAGTCCCATACTACCGATTGTAAAGAGACAGGGAGAGGGAGATGGGAAAGCCTACCGCTTCATCATTGACCTGCGGGAGGTAAACAAAATCGTAGTACCACAATACCCAGTAGTTTCCGACATCACGCCAATTTTGACTTTAATCCCCTCCACTGCCACCACCTTCACTGTGATCGACCTCAAGAACGCCTTCTTTTCCATACCTATACACGAGGACAGCCGCTATCTTTTTGGATTTACCCTAAATTCCCGTTCGTATAGATTTTGTAGAGCACCTCAGGGGTACACTGAGAGCCCAAGTATCTATAGCCAGGCGCTTAAAAGACAGTTGGACGCCATACAATTGCCAGATGGAGTGGCACTAATACAATATGTAGACGACATCCTTCTAGCAGCAGACACCATACCAATAGCCGTCACAGCCACCATCAAACTACTCCATTTCCTTGCTGAGAATGGTCACAAGGTCTCCCGAAAGAAACTGCAGTTCTGTAAATCACAAGTGACCTATTTGGGTCACCTTTTATCAAAAGAAGGGAGAAAACTCACGCCTGACAGGATCCAGACAATTCTAGACACCCCTGTCCCCAAAAATCAGAAGCAAGTCCGCTCTTTGATAGGCCTCACCTCGTTTTGCAGACAGTGGTTACCGAACTTTAGCCTCATTGTCAAACCCCTTCTCTCCCTCCTAGCTAAGGACATCCCCTCACCTCTCCCCTGGACCCCCGAATGCCAGACAGCCTTTAAAGAACTACCCAATACCCTTTGCTCAGCACCAGTCCTAGGAACCCCAGATTACTCCAAACCATTCTTCCTCTACACACACGAAAGGGAGGGATGTGCATTGTCTGTCCTAACACAATCAATTGGTCACAAACAACGCCCTTGTGCATATTTTTCTGCCACCCTCGATCCAGTAGCCAGAGCACTGCCAGCGTGCCTGCGCGCTGTGGCAGCTGCAGCTGTATCAATACGCCAGAGCGAAGGAATAGTGCTCTCCAATCCAGTCACTGTTTTAGTACCCCATGCAGTCGACACACTACTGAACCAGACCAAAACCCAACACTTGACTAGCGCCCGACTGACAGGATATGAGTTGACCCTGCTAGCACCGCACATTACCCTAAAGCGATGCACCACCCTCAATCCAGCCACACTGTTACCCCTACCCGAGAACGATTCTAACGTGGCTCCACTACACGACTGTGTGACACTAACCGATGAACAAACAAAAAGTAGAGTAGACCTCAGAGACACCGCCTTTCTAGAGCCAGATGGAGAACTATGGGTGGATGGTTCGTGCATCAAACTCCCCGACGGCACCACCTCAGCTGCATACGCTGTCACCACAGCCCGAACCATTCTAGAAACAGCCCGTATTGCCCAACGTTCCGCCCAGGCAGCAGAACTCATTGCCCTCACACGAGCATGTATTTTAGCAGCTGGCACGACAGTTAACATATACACCACAGCCAATACGCCTTCGGGGTGGTTCACCATTTCAGGATTCTATGGAAAGAAAGAGGGTTCCTGACTTCACACGGTACACCCATCCTGCATGGAGATTTAGTCTCCGCCTTGACGGAAGCAGTCCTCCTCCCCAAAAAGCTAGCAGTGATAAAATGCCAAGCACATAGGAAAGTGACAGATCTCATTGGACAGGGAAATGCGCTAGCAGACGTTACTGCCCGAGCCACAGCAGAAGACAGAACCATGACACGAATGTATGTGACCAGGTCACAAGCTGAACAATGGACTGATGCTAGGACCACTGTAAGGGACATACAGACTACAGGCACACAAGACGAATTGACCGAGTGGGAAAAGGTGGGACTAAAAGACGAGGAAAATTGCTGGAGAACTAAAGACGGAAATAAATGGCTGTTACCCAATGCCTACCTCATCCCCATATTGACCATGGCACATTTACCAGCACACATAGGCTCCACCCCCATGATTGAACTAATCACAAGAGTATGGCATAATGTCAAGATAACAGAATCTGCAAAGCGCCTAGTACAACAATGTATAGTATGCCTACAACACAACCCAGGGAAAGGGACAGTAGTACCACGGGGAGGGTTTGGAGTCCCTGATCACCCCTTTGAAGTCCTTCAAATGGATTACATCCAACTAGAGAGATGCCATGGTCTAAAATATGTCCTGGTGGTTGTGTGCGCTTTTAGCAAATGGGTGGAGGCATATCCCACCCGCGACAATACTGCCATAGCCACTGCAAAAGTATTGTTGAAAGAATTCTTCCCCGGTACGGCCTTTGCAGAATTTTATGGAGCGACAACGGCCCACACTTCGTAGCCGAAGTGATACAGAACATACTGAAAGGGTTGGGGTTAAAACAAAAATTCCATGCCGTCTTCCACCCCCAATCAGCGGGCCTGGTAGAGAGACACAATGCAACATTGAAACTAAAGCTAGCCAAAATAGTTGCCACAACCGGGTTGAAATGGCCCGACGCCCTTCCATTGGCATTGCTATCAATGCGCTCCACCCCGACCAAACACAGACTGACCCCGTATGAAGTGGTCTTCGGCAGGCCTATGAACATTTGGGCGGCACCAAGACCCACCTCCATTAACGATGTCCCGAACATATTAATGTCAGACTATCTGCATAAATTGACAAACGAGCTAACAATTATCCACCAACAGGTGCAGCAAGCCTTGCCTGACATATCCAGGGGCCCAGGACATGTGATAAAGCCTGGGGACTTCATCCTAGTTCGCAACTTCCAAAGAACGAAGAATCTGGAGCCCAGGTGGACGGGCCCCTGGCAAGTCTTGATCACCACTCGAACTGCCCTCCGAGTGGAAGGAAAAAAAATTGGCTGCACGCCCACCACTGCAAGAAAGTCCCTCCAACGCTGGCAACCTGTGAAGAGGTGGAGGTGCAAGAGGAAGTACTCGCAAAAGACCGACCAGCTCTGAGTTGCTACCCACAAGAAGACACCCTCCAACTGTCTGAATTTCCCGACCCCACGGTGCCATCCAAGGAAGGGTACAACCTAAGATCGACGAAAAGGGGGAGCTCCAACAACCAGGCCACTAACTGAGTCAGAGTCTCAGATCGGTAGCACAGCCAAACGACGCTACCAGGAAAAACACCAGACAAAAGTCTGTGGTCCTAACAGTTGGTGAGCTCCTCGAAGATGATGGAAGAAACGGAACACCTGCAAAGCCACCGCAAAGACACCAAGACTTTTGAACTGCACAGTACAAAGACAATTGCACTTGTAGCTGCATTTCTCACCTGCCTCCTGCTAATGGTCACACTCTGGATCATTGAAGAGAATGCACCTGCATACAGAACATTGTCACCAACCATGCAACCAATCACAAAGAAAGAACACTACCTGGTATCACTACCGCCACATCTCCGAGAACGACGCAAAGAATTCTGGAATAATTCTTTCGTACAGATGCTGCACCAGCACAATCTTGCCACCAATGCCACTAACTGTTGGGTCTGTGGGCTGCTACCACATGCCACTGAACATTCCATCCCTTTCATCCCTTCACCCTTTTCTGTTCATGGATCTTGCCTTGCCTGGATAATGCTCCTACAAGAAAGTTACAAAGACAATGCCACTTCCGATGGGACAATCGCTCAGTTCTACAACGAGTTCTGGCTAAACCAAACAGGAAGAACAGCAGCTCCCTTTTGCCCTCACACCTCCAATGCGACATTCCCAATGAATGTCCCCTCCAAAGAACGAGTGGAAATACAAGTGTTCAATAATCCTGTCAGAGCCACATTTTCCTACCTGAAGAAAAGAACTGCTGCAACACTGACTGTGGCCCTATCTGTGGTGAACGTCTCTGGCCTTGTATGCATTGAAGGCCGTGGGACTAAGAATGTGGGTCACAGCACTTGTAACATTGTAAGGACTTTGAACACTGCCAATCCTCCAGCATTTGTTGCATCACCCAATATGTACTTTGTCTGTGGAACCAAAGCCTACACCTGGCTCCCAAGAAACTGGGGGGCACGTGCTACATCGCCTTTGTTTTGCCACCGACCTACACAGCCCCTGCAGAGCATCATCGAGAAAAGCGTTCTAAAGACACTGATCAAGCAGACTCTGCCGCATCACAGTTCGTTGACGCAGCAAAAGGGCTCGTCCAGCTATGGGGTCCGATGGCAAACAGCCGAGCCATCAGACATCTGTCTCAAGCGGTAGAAACCGCCCTGAACGTCACAGCTGGCATCCTCACCAACAACACTGCCGAGCTTCAAGCGGTCCGTCTGGTGGCCCTACAAAACCGCATGGTCCTGGACGTGGTACTAGCGGATCGTGGAGGAGCATGTCGCATCATTGGTGCCAGTTGCTGCATATACATCCCTGATAATTCACCCTCTGTCTATGAAGCAATCGAACATCTCCACAGACTGTCTTCAGAAATTCATCAAGGATCAGAGACTTGGACAATTGGAAGTTGGCTTTGGGGCATCTTAAAGGACTGGGGTTGGAAAATATCAATGTTTCTCTTGGTCCCAGTATTGGCAATATGTGGTTGCTGTTTGGGTGTACACTGTATACCACCTTTGTGTTCTCTTTGCGTAAGTGCCTTGCGCCCTAAGACTATGGACACTCAGTTAACAAAAATGAGAGTAATGTATGAACAAGAAATACAGGACATTATGGAGATCGAAATAGACTGACAAGATGGCTAGTTATGTTCAAAGGGGCGACTGTTAAGAACAAAACACAATCATGAACATTCTGCGCCATCTTGTCTGATGAAAGTTCCTACGTGCACATAAACTACAGTCATTCTGATTTACCACAGCCATTTTGTACTCTGTTGGTCACCTTCATTTCACCCTGTCCTCTAGCAGCCTTCTGACTCTCTGACCAAACCTGATATGTGTGCTGGGGGCTATAAACTATTTCCACGACAAACATCAACATCACCTGCTGCCTCAAACTCGTCTTTCCTCTCATCCCTGCACAAACGGGTTACAAATACCAAACAGACTCTTGCAAACATGGTTTATTGCACTACACACAGCAAGACTGGTTTTTGCCAACAATGGGACCTGTTCTTATCAACAGAACGGACTCTTAGATCTGGCCGGTCTCACTCGCTTTTAGACCCTGAAGCAAGGTCCAGCTGCAATTAAATTGTCTGTTTTTGACCTGGGTGGGAGGAGAGTTAATGTTGGGCTTGTGTAACCATGTTGATAAAACAATGTCAGGCTTGTGTGACAACCTGCCCGGGGCGGAGACTCCAAGCTTGTAACCATGATAAAAGAAACAAATACATTGTGTAAAACTGTATAAAAGGAAGAGTCAGAAGCATTGCCAGTAGAACACCTCCCTGAAGATATCCTGGTGTCAGCAGTTGACGTGGTCTCCTCTAAGAGTAATAAACCTTTTTCTTGCCTTCCAGCTTCCAGCGCCTGCCTCGTTATTTTAGATAGTGAATCCAAAGTGGATTAAAGGTGACTTTGCGCCGGGCAGCATTGGGGATCCCAGGAGACTCGCTGCTTTTCACAAACTAATGGTCCAGATATCTCTAAAATCAAACCTCTTCGTGCCCAGTCCGAACACTTTTTTAAATGATTACTTCTCGAAAATTACAGAATGGATTTACCAAACCAACGAAAGCACAATCCTTGATTAATGTTCTTCTTTTGTGCCATATTTGGTGCAGTTCTAATCATCATATTTTCTGTATTGAAAAACAAAGAAAATTAAATTGGGAACTGTCCGTTCTTCTTGGCCCCAGCTTAATAAAGCTGCATGAAATGTGCCATGTGTCCAAAATGGAAGTACTTATTTTCAGACAATTTTGTGCAGATTTGCCAAATGACTCCACAATTAAGAAAACAAAAATGCCTTTCCTAAGGAAATTCTGGCAGACCTATAAATTACACACTTCTTGATGCCAGAAATCCTGTCGACTGAACCATCTTAAGACTGGCTTCTGGGCCTCTCTGCCTACACCCCTTTCCCCTTGCTTCTTTATAGGTCACGCTATTACTATGATAGCTGTTTGTCTAAGAATGGTCGGAGGATTGTGACTCTCAGCCAATCCTAGAGTTTTAACTTGACACCTATCCATTGCTCTTGATAGAAGGTCCCCTTTTGAGGGAAAGGATTAACTGGATATGGAGCAGCAGATTATTGTATTGGTTAACTTCTGCCTAATCAGCCAATCAAATTGGTCACATGTACTTTCAATTTCTTATAGAATGTAGTTTTGTTACCAATTATTTGTATCTTTTATTTTTAAAAAAATACTCTAGTTATACTCCAGTTACAATACCCACACAAACTTTTCTGTCTGTTTAAAAATCAGGGTTGCAAAGGATTAATTGGAAAGCTATTGTTACATACTGCAGCAGTTCTTAACTGCTCCCTTCCCCGGGGGGTCCGCAGCACCAGTGAAGTGGGTATTCAAAAGGGAGTATATCTACACTTTTGAATAGAGCAAAGATACTTCCACTGAGATTTCTCCGTCGGCCTCTTGTACTCTGGCATAATGACCATCTAGGATTCTAGCTGTAATACAAAAGCTGATGTTGCCATCTTTTGACACAAAGACCCTGTATGGTCCCCAGCTTTGTCCATACTAGGCTTGATTGCTGCCATGTGTTTGTCCGAGCCAAGGTCAATCTATTTACTACTTGTGTCCCATCATCTCTGCCGAGAGCTCTGATTTCCCATTTTTACATGTTGATTTGTGAATGCGTCATGGGTTTCATACTGGTGTGTAGTTGCTCTTGTATTTAAACATGCAGTTGCAGAGGAATGTAGTGGTAGTGAGTTCATATACTGTATACTTGTCTTTGTATTTTCTGTGCACTATTGTTGATGTACATATTATAGAAATAGCTTGTGGGGTCCCTCAATCAATCAGGTGGTTTTATGCGCGCTACTCACCCGTGTGGGTCTAAAGGCGCTGGGGGGGTGGGAGGGAGGCGGGGGTGCAGCTCCGGTTCAGCCAAATAGCCAGGTCTTGAGGCTCTTCCTAAAGGTGGGCAGAGTGGGGGAGCGTCAGATGTTGACTGGGAGCTCGTTCCAGGCTTTGGCTGCGATGTAGGAGAAGGCTCCTCCACCCGCTCTGGTTCTGCGGATGCGCTGGGTTTTTGCTAGGGAGACGTCGGCTGAGCGGAGGTTCCTTTTGGGTACATGGAAGGAGACTCTTTTGTTGAGGTATTTGGGTCCGCTGTTGTGGAGAAATTTGTAGGCATGCGTGAGTAGATTGAAGGTTACTCTCTTCTCGACGGGGAGCCAGTGGAGGTCTCACAGGTGTTGGGTGATGTGCTCATGCTGTGGGATGCCGAGGACGAGTCTGGCCGTGGTGTTCTGGATGGTCTGGAGTTTGCGTAGAAGGGATTTGTTGATTCTAGCATAGAGGGCGTTTCCGTAGTCCAGTCTGCTTGTTATGAGTGCGTGGGTGACAGTCTTTCTGGCTTCGGGGGGGAATCCACTTGAAGGTCTTGCAGAGGGTGTAGAAGCAGGTGGAGGCAACGGCGTTGATCTGTCGGGTCATGGTGAGGGAGGAGTCGAGTATTTTGCCGAGGTTTCAGGAGTGGTCCGTGGGGGTGGGCGGGGTCCCGAGGGCGGAGGGCCACCAGGAGTTGTCCCACGCGGAGGGGGAGAGTCCGAGGAATAGGACTTCTGTCTTCTCCGAGTTGAGTTTCCAGTTGTGACTCAATGGGGTCTGTGGAATTCAAAAGGTTAAGGACCACAGACATAGTGAATAACAGACCTGTTTTTGACCTTTTATGAGCTTTATTAACTCTAATAGTTTCCCCAAAGCATGCATGTGACTATTAAAAAAGTTCCTGATCATGGAGAGCTTATTTCATTACTAAGGGCTTGTTCGAGAGTTAGCAGACAGGTTACTCCATCCAAGTATGAGAGATATTCTATTGGCCTTATTACAAGCGACCCAGAATATAATGCACTAGTAACTAAATGTGACGTGGTGGAAACCGTAACCCATTCGCCACCCTCTAAATCAGGCCATAAGCATCTCATGGACTCTAACTAGCTTATTTTTATCTCTAGGGAAAATACATTTTGCCAGGCAGAAACGACTTGGAGAGAAATCCTCACAAGTGCCACACCTCCACACTCCAAACTCCTAACGGCAAAGAGACTGCTCAAAACATCCCAGTAAGTGATTTTGATTTCAGAAATGTTGATCCAATTGCATTACTTTATGCAGCACTCTTTACTGCTTGTGAACAAGTCGCAAGTTTGTGGTACTTACCAACCCGTCATGGGAATGCCAATAATCGGGGCCACTGGAATTATGCGGAAAGGGAGGATCAAATTACGCAACAGGGTTTACTAAATTATGATTATGCAGCATGAAAATGCAGATAAAGCGGCTCATTTTGTGATAATGTCAGTTCATTATTTTGTCCTTCTTACACGTTAACACTGTCTAGACAAAGGTTTCACCTTATTTGTACTAGTTTAACACCCAAATACAGCAATATGCAACTGAAAGGTGAACAGTCAACCTTTGTGAAGTGCCTTCTGCTGCACAGCAGCAAGCGTTGCAGCATTGTTTGTAACTTTTGATTCATTTGCGCTAGAAACATTTTTTTTTGTTAAAATCTGCAAATTATGCGGCAGGTGATGGATTATGTGGCAAATCCATAATTATGAAAAAAAATGCTGCGGCCACACAATCAAAAATTATTGATTAGCCACACTGCAAGGTCCCTAAATATCGAAGAGAAATCAGAAAAATGCAAGCATGGCATTTGCCAGAAGTTCCGTAATTTTACTGGCAGCGTTTATCAAACACAATCTTCCTCTAAAAGTCATTGTACAGCAACAGGGTGTGTCCGGTATGAGGTGTAGGGGTGGTGGAAAGTTTTTTTTTCCGAGAAGTGTTTGACAGTATTGAATGATAGTTTACTATCCTTGTTAGCCTTAGGATTGTTTCTAAGCAGTAGTTTGCCTTGGCAGTGGTAATGTTTTGGTTGCAGGTGCTGCATCCTGTTTCGAGGATGACTGAGTCAGCTGGGGATTTGGAGTTATGCCATTTTTTTCAAGTTTGTGGTTATTTCTTTTGTTCGCGTTTAGTACCTGAGTAGACAAAGGCGCAGAAGGTTTCAGTATGACTATTGGCATTTCCCTAACAAATGTGCTTCCCTTTCTTTCCTGCCCTATCTCTAGTTTGAGTAGACGTGGGAGCCCTGGTGGGTGTATTCTGCTTCCTCTGCTGCCAGCGTATAAATGATAGACCAAAAAATGCTAATACAGTGAGGCATACAAAATGGCCGACAAATATGCAAATTATCTCCACTGAAATGTATTATTTGGATATTTTCTTGTGCATATTCATTGTGGATGCCCTAAAAACCGAGTTTTTTTTTTTTATTATGGACATCATCTATCCCAGTCCTCCACTATTCTGGGATAAAGCAACATTTAAACCTGACTCTGTGTATATGCCATCTTCTAAAAGTTAGCCAAAGTACCTTGCACTATCCACTATCAAGGATTTTGAGGCTACTTCTCATTTTACAGTGCTATGGACAATGCCAGAGATCATAAAATATTTCCACAGAATTTTGCCAGAATTAACAGCAACTGCATGTTATTAAGAAAGTGGGCCGTCTGGCTTCTGATGTTTGTTTTGCAGACATGATTCTCCATATTCTTTAATGTTTCAGAGAGAAGAACTCACTTATTTGATAACGAGTCTGCTTCAAGCCTGGAAGAAACCACTGACTCAGTTTCACCAGAATATTGGAAATTACCAAGAGATTTCTGAAACTGGCCACAGCAAGGCCCAAGAAATCAGCAGCATGATGCGGGAACTGGAAAAGGGTGTTGAAAAAGTAACTGCAAAAGTAAGAATTCTTCTTTAGCTTACTCAGCATAAAAACCACTTTTATGTTGTAAGTATTTATAAGTACATGATTTCCAGCAATCACAAAGAATATTACCATGGAAATATTTATGTATTGTACAGATCCCATGCCTGTGGTCAATCATAGCAATGTGACCTGCCAGCTTTAAGGGCTTTAGAAGGCTAAACATGGGGAAAATGTGGAAATTATGTCAAATGCCGACAAAATGATACAAAATGACTTGAAATGCTGATCCGGCATTTTGCGCCATTTCTTTAGAGCAGAATGTGCATTTGTGTCCATTTGGATGAAAAAAAAGCACAAAATTGTACAAAACGATAACAACATCCACCAGTGTTCTGTTCAGTCGTTTTGTTCCCATGCTCCTGCAATAGGATTTTTACCTGAAAAAAATCTAATTTATGTGATGCTGAATAATTATGTAATGTTGGTCCTTTCAAAGAAGAAACATAGTAAAAAAGTCCTTGAAATTAAACAAGATTACGCCCGGGCCTATACAGAACATAGCTTTTGTGGTGGTTTTTGTGGTTTAGTATGTTTGATCTTAGCAATTATGGTTTTCCACAAGGTAGCAAAGAGAAATAAAGGCCTCAAGGTTCTCGTCAAAACCTTGGCTCCAATCTCCCTAGTAGAGATTTAAATTGTTTAAGTTCCAGTATGGTGCCGTCATAGTAGGAGTGCACCCCAGTTGCAAATTTCTAGATTTAAGGGAGTTGGGACCACCATGTATTTTAGAACTCTTCCTCTGCATTATTGTGCAGACTAGAACCTTCAGCTGCGATCAATGTGAAAACACTGAGAGTAGAAAATCATGAGGCCCACTAGGGGGCAGCAGGATCGTCTGCATCAGTCAATGACCCTGGAGCCCCTGCAGACTCTACTTCGCATGCAAACAAATGTCATTGGTGATGTTAGTGTCCATCTATGCCATGGGTACTCGTAAACATTGTTCCAGGGGCCACAAAGTATGGTCTGTGGTGTGCCCTGTGGCCGCATTGATGCCAGCATGGTGGGAGAGAGTCTTTGCGGGGAACAGGGTAAGGGGGGCATAGGGAAAACCAGTAAACCTGTGGTGAATCACGGCTTCCCTACTTGCCCAAATTGTGTGATCCTAGGCAATTGTTTTATTTCACTTTGCCTCCTTTTTCTTCATTATCACATATAAGAGCACCTCAAAATACTCGAATTCTGGATGTACTCTCTACAAAACCTTCTCCTGTGTTTGATTTAATAAACTATAATGTTATCCATGTATAACAGCAACCAAGGCCACCCCGGGGTGGTCCACAGAACCCTGATGATTTACTGACTTGCCTCTTGGTTCACTATTGGCATTGTCAGGGTGGAAGGAGGCATAAACGTTTCTACGTTCATTTTTGAATACTATCACTTTTAAAAACTGATTACTAATGCACTGATTTAATCTGATGTGCTATGGTGAAACGCCTCTGCATGTTAATAATATACACTTTATTGAAATTTTGAGAGGCTTTTATCATATTTTGAACACATTTAATGCTAGATATCCTAAAACTAAATATTAAAGTTAGTGGTGCAGGACAACTTATGTGCATCTTTTCTTTTACTTCATTTAGGTGCAAATAAACGCTTAACCGTTTATTTAACATATTTCTGAATGTCAGTGCTCTCCAGAAATTACAGCAGGCCAGTGCTATTTTTCTGCAGGCATGTTATAGTCAGGATGGCCGCATGTGAGGGTCAGGAGGGCCGCAAGAGGCCCCTGGGCCGTACTTTGAGTATCACTGATCTATGCAGTACTTGGAGGAGATCTGTTGCTTCTCTTAAATCCTAGGGCGAGGAACAGCAAATTGTAGGCAAGGAATGAAAGACAGGCAGCTGGGTTTTCTTTCTAGCAGTTTTGTCTTATCCATATTCCTTGGGATAGGGAAGAAAGTGGGGGATCACAGTTGCTCTCACTTCTTCCCCACATCTGTCATACTATCAGGAATGTGATTATTATTTGGAAGGGGGGTTCCCCTTCCAACGTAATAAATCCTCTCTGGTTAGGTTAAAACACAGCTCTGACAACATCTCTACTGAGCCCCTGGTAAATATTGCACAAATAGACAGTTCTCAGGTCCAGAGTCCAGAGGTGGATGTAAAGTTCAAGCGATGCCAACAATTTTAAAGTAAAGAACACACGTTTAAATTCCCACTTTATACAAATGCAATGAACAAAAAGACCCCAAGATCATCAGAATAAATTAAGTGGAAATGGAGATACATTTTTAAAGTTTTAAGGCAAAATTGAGCAAAATAAGAAAAGGCGCCAATCAAAAGTCACTATTCCTGGTTGACCAGGACCTAGGGATGACTTCAGGCTGACGATGATGGACCAGAGGTCAGATACACGAAGAGGGTTATCTTAGTTAAAGTTTATACCTTTAGACATAATCTTAGAAATGGAAGTCACTGTGAGAGTGGGGCAAGGTCAAAGGCTATGGCCAACGAGAGTCCTTTGAAGATGGATACATCAACCTTGTGCTACCTCTGAAACCACTGGTTTTGATGCCAAAAGCTCCAAGTGAGATGCACATGGATAATGTAGTCGTCAAGGTCTCTTTTTGATTTGGATAGCTTTTTCCCCTCGCCCTGGTCCCAAGCTTGCCTGCAGGTTTAGCCAGTTTTTAAAAAGTCAAAATCCTCCAGCGTGGCAAGACTGGAAGCAGTATTTGGGCACAGCTTCATGACGCCGGATACCTTCACTGTGAAGTCCCACTGAACCAGTTTTCAGCGCAGCAATAAGCTCTGAGCAGGGCAAGCCTAATTTTCTTTCCTGCCTTGGGTGCAAACTCCCAAGGCAAATCTCAACACCTTGAACAGGTCCTCTGGATATGGGAAAAGTCCAAGAGGCATATTCACAAGGACCTACTGCCGATTTATCTCCACCTTAACCCATCAAAAGTGGAGATAGATTTAACACCCCATTCACAAGCGGGTGCAAACTGCAGACATCGCCAGTATTCCCGCGACTACTGCCCCAAAATTTATCTCCACGGAGGACACCACCAACTAACCCTAATGAGATGCAGAGTAGGCGTTCCCGTGCAAAAACACACGAAAACACCACAACACCACTTTCACAACGAACTGCCAGATCTGGGATGAGAGTCAAAACCACGCGATAAGCCGCGGTAGCAGCAGGTATTTAACACCTGCCTCCTGCTGGTGGAAAGCCGGACGACTACCTGCAGTAGGCAACGGAGCCCCGCACACAGCCACACCTGAAGAACAAACGACGCCATGGAGCTACTCATCATGCAGCTCGGAGCCCCAACAGGGCCAACCCCCCCGGACCACCACAGAGGCAGCGCAGAGTAAGACTGCGGACCTACCGAAAACGCACCAGTCTCACAGACCTAACGCCCGAGGAAGTCATTGCCCACTACAGGCTCAAAAGGACAACCATCATCCGCATTATGACCCACATCGCCCACAGGTTGACGGTCCCAACTCAGCAGAGAACCAACATCCCTCCGCAGAAAAAGCTGCTGGCTGTGCTGCACTTGTTGACCTCTGGTACCTTCCAACCAACAACTGCCAGAGTCGGAGGAGTCTCACAGCCAGCCCTATCAAAGTTCATCACACCTGTCCTGGATGCCATCATCAGCTTCATACCCCAGTACCTTCACTTCCCCCACACTGCGCAGGAACAGCTGGAGACAAAGCAAGGCTTCTACGCCTTTGCTAGCTTCCCACACGTGTTGGGGGCCATTGACTGCACACATGTCCCACTTGTGCCCCCTGCGGATACTGCACATCACTACCGCAACAGAAAGCACACGCATACCATCAATGTGCAGGCAATAGTGGACCACCGGGGAATGTTCACCAATGTCGTCGCAAACTACCCCGGCAGTGTGCACGATTCCTACATCTTCCGACAGTCCATCATCAACCAGCGCTTCCAGGATGGCATCTATGGAACTGGACTGCTCGTTGGTAAGTGCCAAATCAACACACCACACACCTCAAAGCCACCATCACACAACGCACAACTGTGGGCATGCACACGTGACCAAACCACATACAACATGTCAATCAACATGCCCACCTACCAGACACGACAACACAACTCCATGGTGATCCTGGGCTTCCCCTGCACACAATACAGCTATATCATGGCACCACAGCCACACAACAGCTGAACGTGTGGAGATGCGGAATGCAGCCATGTGCGAAGGATGCAAGTGACCCGTGAATGGGAATGTACACAACGACAAGTTAGGCGTGGATGTGCTGGACAGACATGGGTATGCAAACCACAGATATGTCCATGCAGACATCAACTGCTGGTGACTGGAGAGTAGTGAACAGTGGACGAAACCATGTCACCCCAGGCCATGGGTCAGAGCGCGGAAATGTCGCTCGCTGCATCCCCCCCTGTGTGCCTGAGCGTAGTGGGTTGGCCCGGAGTACGCCAGGCCTGCGCAGGGGTGTGGGAAAAAACCCTGTGGCGCAGAGCGTGGTTCTCTCCCGGAAAGGCCAACGTCACTGCCAGGGCGGCGCCTCGCAGTCCGCCACGAGGCCGACGCCGTGAGCAGCGGGGCCTGCGAGCCTGTGCGCCTGCTGCACCCCAGGACGCTGATACCCAGACCAGGCCTGCCCACCCCAGCGCTCCAAGGCCGCACTGCTCACCTGCCGACACCGTCATGTGTCAAAGAGGGCCCACCACGTGCCGGTGCTAGCTCCAAGACCCATGCCCGCGACCTTGGCGGCCTCCTCAGGCCATCGCTGTCCTCCGTGACAAAGGCCCCCAGGGGTCCCCATTCGTTGACATACTCCACCGCTGCAGCCGGGCTACACTGCAGTCCAGCATGTCCCACATCTTGAACTGAGTCATCATTAATCAATGGCAGGGTCCATGCCAGTGTACGCAGGGGGAGGACTGAGAGGGATATGCGTCACAGTCCTGTGGAAACACGGATCACGGTTACGGAGGAGGTCAACCAGTAGCAAGGACTGACCTGGGGCCACTAACCCTGTGCGCCGTGAGTGACCGTCAGCCTCCGGCGGAACATCGTTGGTGTCTGAGCCTGTGGCCTGGGGGTTGTCATCAGCAACGGGCAGGTACGGACTTGGTGTCTGGCATGAGTCTGTGGCATTCATATCCGCCATGTTGCCGGACACAGCTGGCATGTGCCCTCTGCATCATGCCCTGGGGGTACACCTCCCATTCTCCCCCGAGACACTCAGCGGAAGGCACCTCTGAGACATACGAGACCCTGCTATGCCCTCATGACCCTACCCCAGTCTCCCGCAGGTCAGCGTCCCATGGCGGTAGGCCCGTGTCGGCCGCTGTGCATCCGGGGCCACTAACCCTGTGCGACTCAAGTCATGCTCCCTTGTTGTTCTGACATTGCATTTCTGAGTGCCTGATGACTGTTGGAGTTGTTGCCAGCACCAGCTACTACCTGAGGGCTGGCTTACACTCACCCCACACACAGCCAGCACAGGCGTCACTGGATTAGTGGGCCTGCCATCACATCATGCCGAACCAAGTATTGACTCTTTTCTCTCTGCACTGTCCCAGGTGATCAAGGATATGCACTCTGCCCTTGGATGATGACACCCCTCCGAGACCCGAACACACCCGCCCAGAGGCAGTACAATGCGGCCCACATACGCACCAGGGGCATCGTTGAACGCACATTTGGCGTGTTGAAGTCACGTTTCAGGTGCCTGGACGGCACAGGTGGAAAGCTCCTGTACAGCCCGGACATCGTGTGCAAGATGATCGTTGCATGTTGTGTGTTGCACAACATCTGTGTACGCACCAATGCCCCAAGGATCCCAGTTCCAGAAGTACCGGACGATGATGGGGACGATGGGGCAGGTGGCCCACATCCCACTGCAGCTGCGGCAGGAATGGCCCGTAGGAACACCATCATTGCCAATTTCTTCTCATGAGAACGTCACATTGTGGCCGTCCCTGGCAATCATGGGACAGTACAAAATGTCCACAAGCACAACATGTGTGAATAAAACATATTTGCAGGTTACAGGTTGTACTTGTACATTGTCATGTCACAGTTTCCTGCTGTGCCAGATGTGATTTTCCATGTTGTGCACATTTGCGGCACCAGTTGTGTCCTGTGTTCTGTTGTGGAGGTGTTGCTGTTTGTACCGGGATGTTGTCAATGTCGAGGTGCACTTATACTTATGTGCGTATGCTGCACGTGGTTGATTCGCTCCAGCGGCTCTGATTTGTCTGCCACTGATCCCTTTCATGCGGTGTGCCTGTCAGTTCTGTGCTTCCACGGTACTGAGATGTTGCAGACTTGGGTAACTTGTGCTCTTTGTCGAGTTGTGACCCCTGGGCATGGTTTGTCCGCAGATGTGTCGTTGACGTCAGGGGTTGTTTGTGCAGGTAGTTGTGTCCGAGTGTGACCTGCTCCTTTTCGGATGTTGTCCGCACTCAGCCACCTCAGTGTCGTGCCGTGTACATTGCCATGATGATAGAACTGCAGCCAAGCTACTCGCCATGTGGTGTCTCTTGCATTGTCAGTGTGGCTGACGTATATGCATGTTTGCTGTGTTTCGCACGTGGGCATGTGTTGGTTGTGTGAATGTTGATGTGTTGGGTGGGTGCCCCTTTGGGCACATGGTGTTCGTGGGACTACTTGGTGTTTGTGTGTGTGCTGAAGTGTTCCCGTGGGATCAGGGACATGATCCAGAGTCATTGTGGGTGTGCAGTGTGCCCTGCTTTATTGTGCATGTGTGCCATTGTGCCCATCTCCCCACGTCCCCCCACTCCCAGGTCGCTACGCACCATGTTGATGTAATGTTGGGTCATGTTGGGCAGTGTCCAGATCACCAACTCATGTCACCGTCTCCCGACTGGTGACTGTGGCCACCATCTTCTCCATGTCATTCAGCTCCTGGTGTTCTGCTGGCCCCCCTCCTCCGGGGTGCGTTGCTGCTTTCGTGTTGGCAGCGAGTTTCTGCTTGGTTTTGACATTCACATCAGTCCAGCGCCTCTTGTGCTCTTACATTGTCCTCCTCTGCCATGCGACGACATTCACATGGTCCGAGGTGGTGTGCCATCTTTGCCTCTTTGTTGCCAATGACATGTTGGAGGTGACGTACAGTTGGTGGTGGTGTTCGGTCTCATCCGTGGCGATAATCGGGTTTTCCTGTAGACTGTACCCCGCCTTCCTCTTCCTCTTCTCATTGCCCTTCCACGAGCCCTGTATTCCTGGGTGTTCCTCCGTGGGGAATGTGGGGTTCATGTTGTCCTCTGCAGTCGGTCAGGGTGCATCCGTGGTGCTCCGCAGTTGATTTCGTTTTTAGTGGCATTTTCCGTATGCTGTTCTTGTGCTTTTTTCCGCATTACGCGTGGGTATTGCTGGCCTCTCGCTGGTTGTCACTGTTTTCTTATCGCGTTTGGGCACATCGCGTCTTTTTACGCTTTGGGGTTTGTGTTTTTATCTCCATCGCGGTGGTTGTATCGCGGACATTGGCCGCGTTTTCGGGGGACTATCGCATGGTACCGCTGTGTTGTGAATTCTACGTTAACACAGGGTTATTTTCCCGCGATAGGCTGCGATGTGTAAAGTTGAGTTCACATTTTTTGGAGATGTTTAGCACACGTTCTTGTGAATATACCCCCAACTGTTTTCCAACTTCGGGGAAAATTCTTTCTAGCCATTCCTGCAGATCCCAGCTCCTCAGGGCAGGCTTGTAGGCACTAGAAGCAGACAAATAGGAGACTATCCACTGACACTTTGAGAGTAATTCCAGACCTGAAAAGATTTCCTCAGCCCCAATGTTTCTTGGTAATCGCTCACTGTTCGAGGAAAAGAAAAATAGACAGCTGTCTCTCACTTTTCTCTATGATCTCTATCTACATCCCTGCCAGAGAAGATCTTACCTGCGGGAGTTATTTGTAGAAGTGCGGACCCTCACCTGGACCTCTGAAAACAGGAACCACATACAGCAGTTGAAGTCTTTTAATGATAGGTTATTTATTATGTACAATCAGCACACAAACCTTGTGTATCAGAATGATGGAAAGGAATATTGTAATCTCAGCAGCCATAATATACAATAAGATAAACATTAGAAAAACCAAAAACATACTTAACCCCTATGTCTATATTATTCTCAGCCTTATAGCTATGGTATTGGCTGAATGATTAGTATTTTCCTTCACTTCTTTATACCAAACCATCTGTTATCCCTGCATACCTTCAGAAACCTCCCAGGCCTGCAGTTGGATATCAGCTCGCTGGTATTTTGACCAAGCGACCATTTTTCGCGTCCGCACCTCCCAAATACTTTGGTCACTTTACACCTAGTCTCAATGGAGAGGGGGAGTTCCTGTACGGTCTCTTGAATCTGCATCACTGCATGAACAATGCCTCGGGTAAAGACATATACGAAAGGTAAGTAATTGTATCAAAACATGCTTCCTTTCACATTAGCTTTGTGGCAGGTCTGATGTCCTTGTAATGTTGCTCACTAAATGTAACCCTCTGGACAGCAAGATGGAAGTTTCCTCTTTGCTCATTTCTGTTATTTTTGTTTGCATGACTAATATCAGCCTGCTTAGATAATAATGTGGCAATCTTGAACACACTGTTAGCTAATATTTAACTTCAAAGCATTAGTTTTCCATGCCCTATGCCTTTCACATACAGATTCGAAAGAATTAGTGTGCTCACATTTGTCATACAGGTATGCCTGATTTGTATGTGACATACACATCATCAGAAAGCCCTGCCACATATTCAGGAGACTTTTAGTCCTTAAGTGACTCCTCTTCTTCCAACAGGAGCCAGGAGTGTTTTTAAGCAGGGTCTTCTTCTTCAGGGGAAGTCTTCCCAGGCCCAGTAACGTTCAAAGAGGTGTTGGTTGTGGTGTCAAATGTATCGTATCCAATAGCCAATTATTGGAGAAATTCTACCACCCAGTCCTAAGTATTTTCTTGTAGTCCCCCCACCTCCCTTTGCAGCACACCTTCCTTGTGTACTGTAAAATGACACAGGGATTCCTCTTTTATTATGACAGAATCATTCTGCCAGCAGCTAGGCCTGTCTTCAATTTCAAATAGGCACCCCCCTGTTCGGATGCGTTCTCCCCTCACATGACAGAGTCCAAACTGATTCTCTCCCTGCTGTGACTAGGGCCTGCCTGTCTGGGAGTGTCCTGGGAATGAATAGGAGAAGACCTCCTTGGAATCTCCAAGTCAAAAGAGGTAGTGCTTAAGCCGCCCTGTATTCTGCCAACGGTTCCTGTCCACTCCTAGATAGCTAATCCCTGCTATGTGGTCAGTGAATGATGTATTCATTTAAATGAAATAGATACATTTGAAGATAACTTTTAACACTCTGCTCAAAGATTGGGAGTCCATGCTAAAAGGGCTAAACACTACCTCATACCTCATCAAGCCCATGGATATATTCTGGTGACCTTGCAAAGACTGCCAGTGTGTAGGATTTTGCAAATGTAAATAGAACATACAATTTCTCTATGGTATTGATAATCCCCATACAACACATCACCTGCTTTACATCCTCTTATAAGATGGTTTCAACCCACAATCAAGACCACGTTACTGCTATGGGAGTGAGTATTGCTACTGATAAACAACCACTCGATTGCATCATTAGTTAAAAGCAAAACACAATTTTGCTTTAAGCCAAAATCACAGGGGGTGCCAAACCAAGCTAAATGACGGATTAAATGATCACAAATTATAGCAACTATCCACTGTTGCCTCCGAGAGGATTTATTTAACTATTGCCAAATTTAACGTGAAGGTAATTATCTTTACATTAACTTTATTATTGTTTTATGAGTAATAGCGCCTACAAAACACCAAAAAAAACACCACTAGTGGGCACCACACAACAGATGTTTTCTTGGTGCTTGACAGCACTAACATTCCTGCAAAGATACTGTCTCAAATCTGACTAGAGAGCAGGAGCTGTCTTGGGGCGCAGCCTGCACACACGTTCTCATCGATCCGGGGTTGAGAGAAGACAGCGAGTGGCTCTGTTATACTCCCCACACACAGTTCCATCACTGGTACAAACATGCTGCCAAATCACAGATAAAAATATGACTAATATGAGAATACCACACTGTGTGGCTCCAAAATAAGGCTGCACAGTGATTGTCCATTTTAAGTAATATTCTTGCCCCCATACTGCTTGCTTGTGGTGAGCCTGCAAAGACTACAGACCACCCATTGTAGCAAACCCCAATCTGCTTACTTGCTAATGAAAGTAGTAAACAGCTTGAGAACGTGCCAGGATTGGTGAGGTGAACCCACGCTCCACTGGAGACCGGGGTGCTGGATGGTGGTGGTACTGTGGCAACCTATTAAAATGAGAAAATAACACGTGTCATGTATGTGGGGGGTCGCCATGAGGGGGAGTGGACCGAGAGAGAAGGAGCAACACCCTAATGCCCTTATGAATGAACCACCACCGAATATTGCTTGTTTGAATGCTCTAAATAGAAGGCAGTTAACGTTATAAAATAACATAAAACGAACATGTTTATTTCAACCTTGCCCACCGGTGCAGCAGAAGCCTGGCACTCAGAGGGTCGAAGCACATGCATCTTTCATGTCATTGGCGAAAATAGTCAACAAGATTATAAATCCATTTACCCATTTAGTCATGTGAGCGCCATTAGAGGGCCCAATTGTTTCAATGTTCACTGGCTGCATCACAGAGTCATTTTGTTATGTCAGTATCAAGATGTATAATGCCATCGCATTTGTCACCCAGATGCAGTCAATGGGAATCATTAGCAATTCGCTGAATGGAATGACGTCATTGCCGGGCTCAGTGGGACTGTCTCATACGAATGATTCGCCCATGAATGACTTCGAGCTGCTGCACTGCTTCCGCAGGGACACAAACAAGGTGCAGAGTTACCTGAGCATCCTGAGGTGCCGCGTGGAGCCGGAAAACATCTGTTGAAGGGGATTCATTCGGAAGAATCCAGATAGTCCCAGCCATCGAGGTTACTGGAGCAGTCCTTGGAGATGTCACACTGCATACCTCCGAGAAAATGTCAATGCTTTAATCATAAACGTTTCTGGAAATGTAAAGGTTTTTAGCTAGCATGCCTTTGCTGGTGCGAGGGCGAACAGTGTGACAAATATGGGAATTCTGATTAGTCAAATAAATCATATTTTGAATGGTGCGTGTGTTGTTGGGTATGTGCGTGTGTGTCATAGTTGAACCTTTTAAGTATTAATGACACGAATGGGAATAACGAAGTATACCTGCAATATTGGCAAAACATTCTTTCTATGCGTTCATTTAAAAATAAAATTTATTTTTCACACTACTGTGCCTCTTTTTAATATTTTAAGCTTGTCCTGTAACTTACAGTATTGTTTCTGCATATTGTATGACATAACAGGAAAACAGGTTGCAGCTGAAAAAGTCCATGAAAAGACGGTACCGGACGTCATGCTGTGACTCTCTGGAGCTACTATACTCTGCACAACATGAAGAACATGCGAGAAGACCTCTCGGGTGCTAAACCCTGAAGAAGTCCCAGGTGGACGAAACACGTTGGCTACTGATCACATGCTGTGATTTTAAAGAAAAACGAACGAATAAAGAATAAAAGGAATTTTGGAAGAAGGAACGACTCCTACATTTGTTGTTTGAAATGATATTGTCCTATTATTTTTACTTGCATAACATGGACTAAAAAATCTGATTATATGTACCTTTGACTGGAGAGTTGAGTGCGGAACCACTTTTGAGAATCTTGATAAAATATTTTGCTCAGAACTTCTGTGCAAGGACAGTAATTGTGCACTAGTGTTCTGCATTTATTACTTTTTAGGTTGAAGCCTACCAGACAGCGTAGCTGTCTGGTTTGCTAATGACATCTTTGAGACATTCGGATAGCTTCCCTGGTAATGCATTCCACCCATTGCTTACCATTGGTTCTGTGGTTTGTAACTCACATTTGCTTACTTTCTGTGTGTTGGCTTTAATTGTTTTAGACTGTCCAGGTTGAGTTTGTCGCTTCCCTTGCCCAAACCCTATTTATTGTATTCTTCCACCAGTACTGAATTTCTGTAAATAGGCCTTTAAACCTTTTTGCACAACCATCTTATCTTGTAATATTTGCTGTGTATTCAAAGACACAGGTCAATTGTCAGACTCTGTCTTCCAGGGACCTTAGGGGCATATGTATCAACATTTCATTTTGCGAATCCTTAATAGCAAATTTTTGCGAATCGATATTAAGGATCCGCAAAATGAAATGTATGTAGGAATCGCAATAATAATTGCGATTCCTACATATTCCTTAATTGCGACTCGCAAATTGCGAATCGCAATTAAGGAATACCTTCCCATTCATTCCTATGGGCCTAGAGGCCCATAGGAATGAATGGGAAGACATTCGCAATTTGCGAGTATCCATTAGGTACTCGCAAATTGCGAATGCAATTTCAAGGGTGTCAAAAGGACACCCTGTATGTGTGCACATGTGGCGCACATACATGCCCTAAGGGCATGTATGTGCGCCACAGGCCATTTTGAAAAATGCAAAAAAGTGCATTTTTCAAAGAAATCGCAAATTACCACCAACTTGAAGTTGGTGGTAGTTTGCGATTTCTTAGAGCAAAATCGCACAACATGGGTGCTTCCTGCATTGCATTTAAGGAATTGCAATTTGCGATTCCTTAAATGCAGTCGCAAAATAGGGAATCGCAAATTTTGCGATTCCCTATGTTGCGAGGGCCTTTTGGGATGATACATCCCAAAAGGCTTTTTCCCGTTCGCAAACGGGCCGATTCTGAGAATCGGCCCGTTTGCGAACGGTAAAACGCATGATACATATGCCCCTTAGTGTTTACTTTTCTTTCTCTGACTTCAACGTGAGAGGATTTATGTGAAAATGCTGCTGGGTACCCATGTGAGACAGAAAGGCTGTAGAATGTTGTTTTTTCTAGCTGGCTACTCAGGGTGTGCTGTGTGGTGTGATTATGTTTTCTAGCACAAAACAACATTTTAATGTCTGTAAATGAACTATGCAGAAATTTCAGAATATGGAAAGCACAAATAAAGCAAATTTTTGGGTAATTCTGATGTGCGGTGGAAACAAATATTTTAATATGACTGAAACAAATAAATATGCTAGGTGATGACATGTCCACATATTATCGTTTGTGTGCTGTATAGTTTTACCAGTAAAACTGTATGTCTGTGCAAATATAATGGTCTTTTCAATTGAAGATGTGTTGTCTGTAATGGCACTGCTCTACAATACTATGCATACTCCCCTCCACACTGCGACACTGCACTCTACTCTACACCACTCCACTCTGCGTCACTTCACTCAACAGCTCTCTACTCTACACCACTCTACGCCAATGCACTCTACCCTCACACTTCTTTACCAAGGACTGCTGTAGTCTTTGCCTCTGCACTGTACACCAATCCACTCTAAGCTACTCTGAACCACTGCATTCTACGACACTGCACTCTACTCTGAAGCAATCTACTCTATGCCACTCTATTCCTCTCTGTGCCATTCCACTCTTAGACACTGCAATCTACCCTGTGCCACTCCACTCCGCTCTACTCAACTGCACTCTGCACCACTCTATTCTATGCCACTGCACTCTACGCCAATGAACTCTACACCATTGCACTCTGCATCACTTAACTCTGCAAAACTCTACACCACTGCACTCTGTGACACTCAACTCTACACCATTGCACTGTACTTTACAACACTCCACTCTATGCCACTGAATTCTACGCCACTCTAGTCTGTGCCACTTTACTCTGCACCACTGCACTCTACTCTGCACCACTCTACTCTGTGCCACTTTATTTGCACGCCAATGAACTCTTTGCCTCAACACTCTACACCACTACACTCTATGCCAACCCACTCTAACCTACTGTGCACCACTGCACTCTATGATACTGGACTCTACACCAGTTCACTCTACGCCTCTCTACTCTACTCTGCTTCACTCTATGCCACTGCACTCTACCACACTGTACTATGCACCACTGCACTCTTTGCCACTACACCACTGTACTTTGCACCACTCTAGTTTACGCCAATGCACCTCATGCCAATCTACTCTGCACCACTGTATTTTACGCCACTTCACTATAGTCCACTCTACAACACTCCGCTCTATGACACTCCACTCCACGAAACTCCACTCTATGACACTCTACTCCATTTAACTTTACTCCATTCTTGGCGCTCTGCTCTATGCCACTCCACTCTACAACACTGCACTTTATGCCACTCTCTGACACTACTCCACGACGCTCTATGCAACTCCCTCTATGCCACTCCATGCCACTATACTCCACTTTATTCTACAACACACTACTCCACTCTATTTTACTCAATGCCGCTCTACTCTATGCCGATACACTCTGACACTCTATGCCACTCCGCTCTACTCTACGCCACTTGACTCAATAACACTCTACTCCACTCTATGCCATTCCTCTCTCCAATACTACTCCACTTCACTCTACAACAATCTGATCCTCTCTACGTCTCTCTACTCTACAACACTCCACTCTATGCCACTCTGCTCTAAAACACTCTATTCCACTTTGACACTCTACTCTACTCTGCTCTAGGCCACTCAACTCTACTCCACTCTAGGCCCTTCCACTCTTTAACACTCTACTCCCGCCACAGTATTCTACACCACTCTAATCTATGCCACTCCATGGCACCGCACGCCACTCTTGTCTACACCCCTCTACTCCACGCCACTCTACACCACTTCACATCTCTCTGCGCCACTCCATAACACTCCACTCTACTCCATTTTATGACACTCCACTCTTCTTTGCCCCACTAACTTTTAGCCGTGCTGAACAGCAGCCACGCTGGGGTGCAACATGGCGAAAACATATTGGCAAAGCTAATAGCTCTTACATAAGTGAGATCTATTGGCTTTGCCAATGCATATTTGACAAGGTACCAACCTGGTCTTTAATGTCTGTTATCTGACTTCGTTTAGGTACTGTGTCCCTTACAATATATATCCTATTTTAACCCTTTTTATCTTTGAGTAACCTGTTACTTGTCTATTTTCCTGACACATTTAAATGGAGTTTTCAATTTTTTTTAAACCATGATGAGTTTATTAAGCATGCTCAAGTGACAGCATAAAATAAACTGGTCTTTGACTTGCTCGTTATTAAACAGAACATTGTACTAGTGGCCACTGTGGAGGGCAGGCCAGGCAGAGCATTGGTAGAATAACCTGCCTTTCCGTGGCTTATCTCCTCCAGTATCTCCTCGCCAATGGTTTTATTTAAGCACATAACGTTTATACAATATGGCAGAACACATCAGATCCATTGAGCACTTTTACGTGGAGGGCTCCAGCTTTCACTTGAGACATTTATCCAAATTCTCAATTCTTTCGTTCCCTGGAAATGCCTATGTAGGGCTATTTATTTCCCTTTCCCAGTTGGGCTAGCACACACCCAACAAATTGTGTTTTATAATACACACGCACACTCCCCCCAGAAAGTCTATAGAAAAGAAGTCCAAATCGGCACCCAATAGCTTCCTGTCTGCCTACATTTAACGTACGCTCACCTGTATATTAGAATAGCTCGGTTGCCCAAAAGTTACACAATGGCTTATTAATCTCTGTATCCAGTAACGATGCCATTGGGTATCCATCTATGCCCATTTACACACTTGAACCGACCGTCTAACCTGGTTTGTTGCAAGATGATGTGGTTTTGAAGTGCAGTATATGATGGAGCAGCCCCACAAGATACTCGGATGAAGTCCCTTCCCCACTGCGTCTCCTGTTTTTCACTCAGTGGGCTCAATTTGTTGTCAAATTACAATTTTCCTTATTTTGAAGGGTTAGCCACACAAAATGGCCACTACACACAAGTGAGGCTTGATACACAAGTTCGCCCCTAATTCCTTTGTCTGTAAACATTAATTTACCAGACTGAAGCTTGAACCACAGTGCTAACACACAGGTGCATCAAGTTTTTTTTCTCCTTAGAGTCTGAAAATGGCCCAGTCAAAATATGAGGCTTAAAATGCAGGGTTGCATTGCACCAAAGTCTGAAACACCAGAGTATAATCTAGTCTGGCAACGGGTAAAATGAGTTGTAACAGCAGAACCTTTGAGAAATCACTCTGCCATAAAATCTGCATCTAGCCACATCAGGAACTTCACCATGTTGGTTGGGTGCCAAACTTAAGGAATATAAGAATTGGGGAGCTTGATAAATACCAAAGCGGTGTTTTATTGAATCCAAAGATGATAGCTTGTTCCTACAGAACCATAGGTATGTAACTGACGGTCCTCAAAACTCCTCATAGTCGCATTCGTTCAGGTTCCAGTATAACATTACATTGTTGTTCTAACAAGAAATCCAGTCTTTGAATCAAATCATAGCATAGTCCTCTTCCGAATAAAAGAAAAAGAAACTACCAGAAAATTACAATGTTCATTAACTAGTTTGCTAAATAACAACACAATTGAACAACCAAAATGGAGTGATGATTAATGCAAAGGATCGCTATATGGATAGAAGATTTACATAATTTAATCTTCAAATGTCTTCGTTATTTCTTTATTCTTCCACTATTTTCTTTCCTGATGTCTCCCTTTTCCTTTCAGACTCATTTTTCTCCTCCTATTCTCTCACACACACCTCCTTCAGGATTGCCTCACGTACCAAGCTTCGCATTTTTTCAAAATTAGTATACATTTTCATGATATGTTGTGGTTTGGAAAACTTTGCTTCTCCCTTCCTCTTTTTACTCCCAACTTAATTCTCACACCTTCTCCCACCTTCAACCTCCTAGTGAGAGTGTCAGAAACCACTCTATGCCAGACTCTGTACTTCTCCTGTCCCGTCTTAAATCTCTTGGAAATCACACAATCTCTTCCCACATTTGCCTATCAAGGCAGGACAATCTTTAGTGTTAGGCACCTTTCCCCCACTAAATTGAACAATGCTTCACCTGTAGACAAGTGGGCTGTGAATCTTTAACTCAACATAATCTTGTTTACTTCTTTACTCAGGCTCATCACTGCACTACAAAGTGAAATTCACAAACTCAAGACCGGAGATATCCACCTGCGCCTCTCCCATATTTTCTGTACCTAGATCTCTGTTCTTCTCCAAACATGTAGGTATATGTTTTTTTAGTAAATGAGGAGCAAGGGAAAGTGGTGGAAAAATGAGAAATAATTACTACAAAGTGGGTATTGTTTATTGAAATTTAAGGAGAGGTTCAGGGTGAGACATGCAAATACAAAAACACACCCACAAAAGAGTAATTCAATTGCTATTCACAAAATACACTTCTAATTCTACTTCAGCTTTAATAGAGGCAGAAAGATTCAAATGAACTTCACTCAAGCCCTGGAATACGTAGAGCACCACACATGGCCAATCATTGGTGATGAAACACACTCTCACTGGAGCCAATTATTTACACTAGTGAAATATAGCAAAATACTGGATTAAAAAAAAATGTTTACTAAGTCTACTTAAAAATGTCTGTCCAATGTAACATTTTTGACAAAATATTTTATAAGATATTTCTTAAAAATCATATTACAACATGGCTCTCAACACATGGAATACATCTGATGCAAAGGGAAGAGGGATCAGGCAAGACTTGCATTCATTAGTAGACACTTCATAAAAAACTGCTGACTGGCTGTGAGATAGTCTTGACTAAGTGTTTCTTGTGAGGTATACCATGCTTTCTCCTCCTCCCCTTTTTCTTTGGCAGTGATGGCTGTCGAGATAGCTACTTGAAGGAGGATTGGATTTCCTTCTCAGAGAGCCCACCATGCTCCACTTCTTTTCGATGAAGCATCACTGTCAGGTTCCAGGACCTGCAAGAGGAAGATAACAAAAGTTGAAATACATAAAATCAAGTTTGTGGTCAATAGTTCAACAGATTTTTTTTCACAATAGTTTTCTAAAAGAAGTCACACTTTAACTTAGTTACATGAGAATGTCCTTAAATATATGAACGCAGGGTTGATCCATGCATGTAATTATTACATAAATGGAATTGCAACTCCTCTTCTCCAGCCACGGGTGTTTACTTTGTGAATGGATCCTTCGACATTAGCTTCTGAACCAGTGTTCCTGTAGATAGTGGTGGTGAGGTATCCTTCATCCAGCAGCTGGAGAGAAGATCAATGTGAAATCTGAGTAAAAAAGTTACGAAACAAAGGATAAAGATGGTATTTGATACAAATTATGTAGATGCAGAGAAATATACGTGAAAGATAAGCAGTAATACATAATAAGAAATAAGAAATAAAAAGACATTTTAAAAATCATATAAAAGATGCTGAGAAAGTACAAATTATGAGATACAGTAGTAGAAGTCAGATTTCCCAGACTTACATGATTAAGGGAAGGTAGAGGGCCGAATTGCTAGATGTCCCCTGACGTTGATAGCAATGTGGACACCAGGGGATGTTGTATCACTGTTGCTGACTGGAGATGCATATACTGAAGGTTATTGTTTGGGTGCACAGTAAAATAATCACACTGGGTCCTCTCCTGGATGCTAGCAACTGAGATAAAAGTAAGATTATTGTGCTGACATGATGATGCCATATCATAGTAGCATTAAGAACCAGCATTGGCATAGCCAATAGGTCTCATCTTTGGGACCTTATGTGTTTAGCCAGATCTATTGGCTTTGCCAATGTCTTTAAGCTATGTTGTATAGCAGCATGTTGAAAAGTTATAATAAAAATTTTTTATATGCATTTTTGATACCTTATATATAACCAAGAAGTTATTATGTACAACTGAACGACCCTATTAAAAAAAGAATTGACAAAAAAAATGTGTTCTAGTTTTTTTGTCCTTGCAATGCTGGCAAATTCTTCCTGTCTGTTCTAATGCTTATTTGTTAAAGATTTTTTTATGGGGAGGGGGGAAAAACAGCTCTGGTAGTGAGGTGGTGCTGCACTGGTGCTGCGCTGGTGCGGAGGAAGTGCTGCACTGGTGCTGAGGTGGTGCTGCACTGGTGCTGAGATGGTGCTGCGCTGGGGCTGCATGATGCTAAAGTGGTGCTGTGCTGGTTCTGAGGTGGTGCTGTGCTGGTGCTGGGGTGTTGCTGCCATGGTGCTGAGATGGTGCTGCGCCTGAGTAATGTTGAGGTGGTACTGTGGTGGTGTTGTGGTGGTCAGGTGCTGCTGAGTGATGCTCAGGTGGTGCTGTGGTGGTGCTTCTGAGTGATGCAGAAGTGGCGCTGAGTGATGCTATGCGCTGATGCTGCAGTGGTGCTAAAGTGGCGCTGGTGCTGGTGATGAGTGATGCTGAGGTGGTGCTCAGGTGATGCTGTGCTGGTGCTGAGTAATGGTGAGGTGGTGCTGAATGGTGCTGAGATGGTGTTGCGTTGGTGCTCAGTGATGCCTCACCTGCGACAAGCACTGCAGTGGGTGCTAGACGTGGGCAACGATGTCAACGTGCACAGTACACTCAAAGCATCTGAATGCACGGCCTAAAGATATTAGCTGGTTAACCTGGTCCATTCTATCCAGCTCAACAAAGGCAGCACTAGGTATCTGTAATCTTGCTCAAGTTAAATTTAGACTCTGGGCTCCACAGATTAAACCGGCTGGTGTTTGAGAAAAAAGAACTCTGAACATGAGCCTGCTTTGAAGGAGAGGAGTAGTGACGCAAAGTGCTATTATATAACCAGTAGCTTGGCTAAAGGGAGCATGCACTTCTCACCTGAGAAGAGAGGATGTAAGGGTGGGGGAGGGAGGTTGGGCAATGGGCGTACAACAAAAGCTATTTTCCAATCAAGCATAAATCCTGCTTGGCTGGGAAGACACCATGTAAAAGTTCCTAACTTAATCAGTTTATTGGAGATGTACACATAATATAGACACACTCATGGCAGCAAACACTATATTTGTACACATATAGTGTGTTTATATGATAAATTCAAACACAAGATTTACATGTGGCAATTCACATGCATACACAAACATGGCATACCTCTCACACACACTAAACGTAAACACATGTACACAATCCTGGCAACACACAGTGCCTTGGCCTCAATCAACATACTTTATGGCTCTTGGCTTGTCTTGCTGCCTGCCTGGTTATTTAGCCACAGCGGGGTTAATGTCACTGTCTCCCTGCTGCTGTGTACACAGGGTGAGCAGAACCAGCAAATCTCGGAAAGGAAAGAGAGAAACACGTTTAAATAAAGAATCAGTTACTTGTGCTGTCTCTCAGGTTACTTAGCTGATACTGATCCAGCGGTATACCAACAACAGGTACTCCACTACCATATACTCACCTGGGCCCATAAAAACACACACATTGAGTAAACCGCTGGAGTGGTCAAAGTTTTATATTTATACTAGGCCTGGGCGGAAAACTACGCTACGCTCGCGTAGTTTGCGCAACTACGCGCTACGCAAATTGCACGTAGCACAGTGGAAAAACGCGTAGCGGGCATTTTTTGCTTGCTCGCGGTCCTCAACGTCAAGTTGGCGACCGCGAGCGAGCAAAATGACATCCCGGCGAGACTTTTTCCTCGTTTGCGACCAGCAACATCAAGTTGCCGATCGCGAGCGTGGAAAATAAATCTCCCGGCGAGATTCTCAACGCGGGGAGGTCAGGTTTCTCATTGCGAGTGGTCACGTATGCTCGCGACCGCTCGCGATGAGAAACTACCAGTCCACGATGAGAAAACTGCCGCTCGAGTACAAATCTACTCGTTCGGCAGAAAACGACCGCTTGCACTGTGCAAGATGCCGTTTGCAATGATTGCACAGTGCGGACAAGCATCCGGCACTGTGCAATCATTGCGAACAGCATTTCCTACCGCACTACGCAGTTCGCGTAGTGCTACGCGTAGCTCGCGTAGTGCACTTCGCGTAGCTACGCGTAGCGCTACTACGCGAACTACGCCCTGGGTTAATTTATACTTCACAATATTCAGGATTAGTTATTTAATTCTCCTAACTAACCTCTCATTGATCAAAAAGTTCTTTCCTCTCGTCGATGGACCATTAGTTGAACTAGTTGATGGTGATAATTAACTTAACCCTTAACTATTCTTTCGTTTGAAGTAAATGATCACAGACTCAGGAAGGTTTAAAATCTTTATCTAAATTAAATTCATGTGAACCATTTCAAAAATACAGTGCAGTCACCATCATTCTTAGGAGAGAAAATTCAATTTGATTAAACATCAAACTTATATTTCGGACTCGTACAATAATTAATGCTCAGAAAGGGGGAGGATAGAGAGAAAAGAACATTTGCAAATAACGTGAAATTATAGTTACCAAGAATGGTGTGAAAGACCAACCCCCTGGCCAAAGGGCTGGTAAGGGTCTCCCAGGATAGGTCAGGAGACTAAGACTTCAGGACAGGATTCAGGACAGGATAGTTGACCTCTCTAGAATACCGACGATTGCGTTGCACCCCTCTCTGACACTCTCTTCCTCCTCAAGATTCTTCTGCGATCTTCTGATCTAACCCAATTAAGTTAGGATAGAAAGTTCTGCTTCAGGTTCTGCATTCGATTCTTCATCAGCATCTCACAGCATCTCTCCCAGCAACAGCATCTCCGACTCACAGCATCTGCGTCCCCTTCCTCTAACTAACTAACTAAAGCTACCTTAGTTATACCTTCGTTTCTTCACGTTCCACCCACTAAAGTTTCAATATCGTAAATATACGAAATATGATTGGTCAGGCAAGGGGGGAAGCTCCATCACACCATGCTTACATGTCACTTTATTCTGTTAAACCATTGTTCGTAAACCCATCCCCTTAATTTTTATTCAAAACTTTGTTCCCATCCACTACATGTATCCAATTTGAAACATTAATGACACTATGAAGAATAGGACATCTCATTGCTAAACTTTTCACCATCCGTTCCCAGGGTATGGCACTCCAATTTGGCTTCCGTTCAAGTGTTCTGTCATTGACCTTCATGGTTTCATTCAATGAGCATGCGCAGGCATTGCGTCATTTCATCCAGTCCGGTTATTCAAGAGAGGCCCAAATGCGCACTAATAATAAAGTCAAAAGACAAATGTTATTTTCACAAAATAAATGGTCTCACTGTATACCTCCCACCTCTACTCTATTCCTGTTTTCTTATTAATATTTTCCCTGCATTAGCATTAGTAAAATAGCCTGTTTTCGTTTCAGCTAAGCAGATGCCATGCACGCGAGTCTTCAAGACTCCATTTTAGTGTCTTCTGCTCATGCGCTAGAATTTCCCTCCAAACGTTACCTCGTCATATTGCGTAGATGCAGTTGACGCATGCGCACTACAGTTTCCCCGTTTAAAGCGGTATTAGTCCGTTTTCATTGTTATCCGCATTAGTACACACATAGGCAAGCTTCACTAACCCGCGTGTTCATGTGGTGCGTATTAGTTATTCACAGATTACGTTTAATAACTTGGTAATGAGTTAAACGAGTGGATTGCCTCCGAGCAAGTCTCTTTCTTACGAGACCTTGCTCCATCAATTCCGCGGGTGCCAATCAGCTTCAAATATTTTTGGGAAATTCAGCCATTTTTCTCCAAATATCAGCTTCTGAGTTCTGAAAACACACACATTTTCGTCTTGAACAGACAATTTTGGCATACATATATTAATTTAATCAAGCAAAAGTTTGCAATTTAGTAGGCTGGGATGGACACGTGAGCTACCTGCAGTTAGTTGGAGAGCCACCAGTAGCTCACAAGCTACTCGTTGGAGAAGCCTGCCCTAGACCAACCATTAACTTAATTAGACCACATCAAGAGCTTAAAGGCAGCCCCCCACTGGTTCAGGACTACATCTCAGTAGGTGTTGGCATTCTTCATTAGAATTTATAAAACTAAACATGTTCCTTAAGAGATGTTGGGCAGGATACTTTTGATCCTGCACACTTCTTAATCACATTTATCTTGTAAATAAAGATTGCTCCTTAATAGACACCTCTGGTCAGTTCTCATTCACAGTGTGATGTGCAACATGGTGGGGACCCCTGAAGCTTTACAGCCTGAATGACTGCAAGTGGCAAGTAGATCGTACACTGAACATCACTGACCTAGTTTAAAACTGACCCAAATCCATTCACCTTCCTCTAATTATCAATAACACCAACGAGAAATTCTCTAATTTCCTTTCGAAAAAGACCAAATTAGTAGAACTCTCCTTCACTCTCCCAATTAATGGCCTGGCTCACTATTTACCTTATTGGAAATCTTCTGATGTTTCAGAGTCATTTAGGAAGATATAAAAAATTGAATAAAAGTAACATAAGAGCTCCCAAGTGGTGCCTGTTAAATGTGTGGGAGGATACAAACCTGGTACAAACGGACCAAACTTGGGTTACCCTGGGTTTTATGCTGGCAAAAAGAAAAATAGCGCGCCACTGGGGAGCTGCCCTCCCGCCAATGCTTTCCGATTGGAAAAGAGACATGGACTGGTGCATGGTGGTGGAGAAAACCGTCTATGTAAAAAGAGGATGCCCCAAAAAGTGGGAGAAAATCTGGAATAAATGGAACGAATTTAGGGGGAACCCATGTACGCCTCTGGGTGAAACACCTTTGTCGACAGCCCACTTGGAGACCATTTGAATGGAATTATCGGGACGACTGTGGGTAAAGAGGACACTATCCCTGCAAGGCTCATTGGGGATGCCCTGTGGTGGGAGGCGGTGGTGATTGGTTGTGTACGTGATAATGATAATGTAAGATGTGTTTCTGCTCTGTTACGATAATAAAAAGATTAAAAAAGTAACATAAGAGCTAATCTCAAGCCATTGCTGTTTTCTATGATCCACACTCTATTATTATGATAAAAAGGCAAGAGCACCTCAGTAATACCTTACTGGACTTTCCTGACCAACACATCTGGGCCAAGGGGAGGTTCCCAACTGTCCAAAATTGGCCAGGTCACAGGGCTGCTTAGAAAACCAGCTGCAGATCTGGAAGACTTGAACAACTTCTGCCCAATGTTGCATCTGCATTTCCTCATTACCTTCATGGAAAGCTGCATCTCAACTCAGCTCAAACATTTTATGACAGAGAATACCCTTCTTGGTGACCTTCAGGTTGGCTTTAGATCATGATATAACAATGAGACCACTATGTTCCAAATAACTGGCGATGCACCGTGCATCACTGAAAATGGCTGTGACTCTTCCCTTCTCATTCTCCCCGACTTATCTGAGGATTTTATATGGTAAATCACCAAACTCTACTAAGCGTGCTCAATGAAAGAATGGGAGTCAGTGCTTCTCCCCTTAGTTGATTTGCTTCATACTTGGAAAATATATACCAACATATAAAAAATGGCAACACTCTTTTCAACCTTAATCACTTTAGAAGCATGGTACATCAAGGCTCTATTCTATCCACAGCACTGTTTCGTTCTCAACAGGGAACCTCTAGGCTCGCTTCTAAGTCATTCTAATTTATATTGTTTATGTGCTGATGACTCTTAGCTAGATCTGAAGGTTTCATACACTGATTAAATAAGGACTGTGTATCATTTCATCATGTCGAACAAAACCCCCTAAATAAAATTCTTTCTGATTATCTCTTTCCAGAGCATCATATCACTCTGTACAAGCTCGACTCCAATCATTTCACATTTTGAGTTGTAAGGCCCACATCAAGGATTGCCCATAATCCATGGAGTATACGCTTAACAGAAATCTTAATCTGTACTCAGGCATTTACGTTGCAGCAAAAAAAATGCAAAATACCAACTCAGCCTTCTTAGAAGTTTAAAGTCCAATAGCCATGAATCTGGCTTCAAAACAGCTGTTCAATTTGTAGTCTCATCCAGACTGCCAATTCTCTACTCATTGACATTCCCAGAGTACATGTTGGCTGTGATAAGGCTGTGCTTGCATCACACCTCCCCAGTTTTTATCACACTTTAGCTGTTTTGTATTGAAAGCAGGATATTTTCAAAATGGCATATATCTTCTCACAGTAATGCACTTTGTTTGGGGTTCCAAACTATCTAGTGCAAAAACTGACCATGTCTGGAGGTCTTCAGTTCCTGTGAAATTTTGTCTCTCTTAGTAAGGAAAGAATAATTCTGAAAAATGGAGACAACATATTTGAAATGCATTCTGCTCCATCAATATATTTTTAAGAATGAATTGTTACCTGACTACTGATTTCTTGGAATGAGGGAACCTCAATGAAAGTTTTGTGCATTTGTTTATGTTATATATAGAGGTTAAGATTAATACCTCGGTACACAGGAAATCCCCAGTTTTTCCCCATATCGACTTTTTCCCAACACTCAGCAAATTTGCCCCAAACTTGAGGAAAATCGCATTCACAATATTAGCCCTGGGCATGCCAAACCTGCCTGGTGCAGGTCGGGTAAAGGGAGCAAAAGTAATGTGTAGGGGTCTCAAAAGTTGGGACTTTTCCAAATAAATTGGGTTTTCCATAAGCGACTTTTTGTAGGGAATAACTCTGAAACTGCTGTCAGAAAGAACGCCAAACTTGGACCTCATTTGTGGCTTTTCTTTGTTTGATCTCAATTTTCATCCTGCTGTTTGGAGCTATTAACAAAATTATGATTGTCCAGATTCCATGTACCAGAGCTGTAAATTTCATAAAATTATCACAATCCCCAGAAAAATATGAAGAATCCTTCCGAAACAACAAATAAGGAAAAAACTCCATTCACGTGTAAGCACACTAGATACTCACTCCTTCTCCTTCCAATATTTACATTAAGAAAAAACTACAAAGATGGCAGGACAGCAGGAGAGGCAATGAATGCTCCAATGTAAATAAATGAATGAATGAAATTAATTTTATAAAGCGCGCATATGCCCGAGGGTGTCGTAGCGCTAAAGAAAAGAGAGAAAGCAGATATTAGTAGTAGGGTCGGACAGAAAGTAAGCAGGCAGGACGTAAGGATGCAGCATGACTCTAGCAGCATCTTATTCTACTACTTTGGTAAATAGCCATGTTTTCAGCTGCTTCCTAAATTGCATAAGAGAGGATTGACAACGAAGCGCAAGAGGAAGTAAGTTCCACCATTTACACTCACAGATAGAAAAGGCCCTACCCCCCCCATCTTGCTTTGTTTGATCTAGGAATAATAACAAAGCGTAGGGAACCGGATCTAAGGCTCCTACTTGGCTTAGACCAGGTGAAATGGTCTTGCAAATACTTTGGGCCGGTCCGATGAAGGGCCTTGTGAGCCATGCACATGGCCTTAAAGATAATCCTTTTTCTCACTGGGAGCCAGTGGAGACTCTGCAATGATTCATACACAGGACTAAATTTAGGAATTTTTAGCAGCAGTCTCGCTGCTGCATTTTGCAGAATCTGCAACTTCTTTATCACAGATTTCTGAGAACCCAGACACAATGCATTACAATAGTCCAGCTTAGAGAAAATAAGAGCTGATATAACCGTCTTCTGGAGGTCAAGGGGAATAAATGGAAAGATTTTCTTCAAAATCTTCAGCACATAAAAGCCAGTTGAGGTGATAGAGTTTATTTGCTCTGAAAAAGATATTCAGTATCGAAGATGATTCCCAAATTTCTAACTTTCTGGACCGGAGTTGGTAAAGTACCTAGGCTCAACGGCTACCATGAGTCGTTCCAGAATGCAGTCTCCTTTCCAAAACGCAGCACCTCCGTTTAGTCAGTATTCAATTTCAGACAATTATTCTTCATCCACAATGCCACTTGGGACATGCAGTTACAGAAATTTCTGGCCTCCTTATTTACGTCCGATGAGATAGAAACCACTATCTGTGTATCATCGGTGTAAGAGAACACAGCTAGACCCTGGCTTTGAATGAGCCTGATGAGGGGGCTAAAATAGACATTAAACAGCGTGGAGCTAAGGGAGGACCCCTGAGGAACACCACAGGGTAGGGAGAAAGGGGATGAGCGTGCTTCCCCCAGCTCCACCTGTTGCTGCATATTGCTCAGAAATGAGAGTAGCAAGGTCGGAGCCGAGCTTCTAAAACCAAGCAGATGGAGGCGTTTTAAGAGGAGTGAATGGTGAACCGTATCGAAAGAGGCAGAGATCCAATAAAATCAGTGCCGCTTTTCCACCCTTCAGAATACCATTCTAACATCCTCAGAGGCTGCTACCAAGGCAGATTCAGTGTAATGATTTGCTCTAAAGCTGTACTGTGAAGAATCGAGCAGCAAGTTAGCATCCAAAAATGCTAGAATTTCCTCATTCAGCGACTTCTCAAGAAGTTTGGCTGGGAAAGGTAGCCGAGATATAGGCCTATAGTTTTCCAGCTTCATTGGATCCAAGGAGGGTTTCTTTATCAATGGCAAAATAGAAGCCTTTTTCCATATGTTCGGAAATTGACCTGTGATCAATATTTCATAAAAAAAGTTCCATAAGCGGGCCGGCAACCACATTGGCAACTTGCTTAAGAACCTGTGAAGGACAAGGATCTGATGGAGCCCCGGATTTAATTAGAATAATAAAGTTAATTACTTTCTCCTTAGTAAAAGGAGAGAATCTACAAAATTGTGGGCATCCTGAGGAAGTAAAAGTGTTTTGTAGGTCAGTTTCCTGCCTACACAAAAAATCATCTTCCCTGAGTATATTCGGGGAAGGTGAAAAGTTTTGATAAATAGAATTAACTTTGGACTGGAAAAAGGATGCAAGCTTATTTCAAAATGCTTCGTCTGGACTAAAGGAGCACTCAGTGTTCCATTTGGACAAGGTTTTAACTGTTTTAAAAAGTTCTCTACTTGAGTTTTTTGATACACTTATGCTTTCCGAAAAGAATTTCGTTTTGGCTGCTTTTATTAGATAGGTAGGAGGGCCTCAGGCTCACCCATATATGCAGATCTATTTTTGGCCTTTTATACAAGTAGAGCAAGTTCACAAAAATGCCCATTTATACCTGCCTCCCTTGGCTTGGCCAGGCCTGGGGTGGGAGGGAGATGATTATAAAACATAAATTATTAATCCTGCCAGGCCTTGGCTTGTGGGTGGGGAGGGATGTGTTTTTCTACCTCCTTTCTCATAAAAAACACACATCTTTCCCTCTGATTATATTTGTCTTACCTCTAAGGCCTTTTCCAGCTGCAGGGGTGGAATCATAATTTGACACTGGAGCAGCCAAAACATGTTATAAAAGTAACTATTGACTTCCACTTCAGCAAAGTGCACACTGCCCTGATAGGACCAAGGGTCGGGGATATTAATTTCCCCCACACACATAATTCCTAAGTGCAGAGAGGTTATTTTGTGATACCGCCACCTTGTCTAAGGGTGAGAAGGTGTTTGTGATCCCAGACTCTTACCACCTTGTCCAAGAACAGGGCGGGAGAGAAAGGCAAAACAAAATGCACTCACATCCCACTTATTAGACCCAATGGGAGAACAAACAAAATCACCACCACTCTTGGCCAGCTCAGGGGTGTGGAAAGGCATGACATAGACCCCTGCCTTGAGAAAGGCAAGAGGGGAAAATACACCCCAACCTTTCTGGAAGACAGGCTTCAAGCAAGGCCCTCCCACCCGTGGACAAGGTGGGAGGTTCTAAATGTCCTCAGCCTTCAGCAAGGTAGGAGGCCAAACATAGACCCTCCATACACCTTTGGAAAAATTGACAAAACACAAAGGACCCCGCCCTTGAGCAATGAAGAGGGACAAACAAAAATTACTCGGAGGGTAGGGGCACTATAAACCCCACCCTTGGTCAATGAGTAAGTTGTGACAAAAATACACCAACCCACCCTCGGAAAAGGCAGGGGGGTTAAATCCACCATTAGGAAAGGAAAAGGATAAGCTCGAGGGGAAACACACCAAGCTTATACTTGTGCAACAACAGTGTGGTGAAAAAACACATACACGTGTACCCTGCGGTTAGGTGCAGGAAACAAATATAGCCCCTGTCCTAGTACAAGGTGGAGGATAAAAAAACCCTCACCTGTGGTAATGGCTGGGGTAGCCGAATAGTCTAACAGGCACCCTCTGGCAAGATGAAGCTGCTAACAGAGAGCACCCACCCAAACTGGACAAGACTCACCTGTGGACAAGGATAGGGTTAAGGCCAGCTGCCCGCCATCCTTTTTAGGTGGAGCCTGGGCAGCGCATGCGCTGCTCTGCGAGGCATGCTGTATTCATGTATGGACTTGAAGCTCGGCCCATTTTCCGCCCATCTTTTCAATTGGCTCCTGTTACTGTCCTTTTTAAATGGTTGCTTTTGATTCATGAATAGGCTTAGTAGTCCCTCCTTAGTACTGCCTTGTCTACATTTGTAACCTCCCATGAGGACTGGCCCTTTTACTTGTGTAGTTACCTGGTATGTTTTATTTAGTCTGTGAGCACTATTTTCTTGAATGATTTCTCCTATTCCACCTACCACATGCTTTCCTGTAACGCAGCACCCCGCCCGCTTTCATATCTTTTTAGTAATGGCGGACACGTCATATTTACAAAACCAGCTTGTTTGGTAATGGTGGCCCTGTCATATTTACAAAACCAGCTGTAACGATGTGGGTTCGCCCTCGGGGTCGGTCCGATGCTCAATAGGTCCACCTCTTGATAGCCTCAATTCTTCTTGCCATAATAGACCAGAATTGTAAGGTGATCAAGTGAGGGAAGGAAAGGGAGGGACCAGCAGGGAAGGAGACCTGAAATATAAACAACACACTATCAATATGTGTAGTTTTATCCACCTGTGCAAAACATATCATGAACGCCTTAATGTACCTGTAAACAATAAAAAAAGCCTTTGTGTCAACACTTGAAACTGAGTCCATCTTCATGTAGATAAACATTAGTGTAGGTTGCATGTAACACCGCTCACTCTTCAATAACGAGTGGCTTATAACCTGGAAAGGATACCTCATTTATGTGTAACAACAAAGAAAAAATAATATTGGTAACACATGTCCATTCTCCAATGACTACTCTCTCTTCCCTCTTTATGAATCTCTCTTTTGAAAAGTTATTTGATGTACCCACCTAACACTTAATAATGCCTTGCTTCACAGGAAGTGAACCTTAACTTGACAGGACTCACGTTGTACCATGTTAATAAACAGCAAAGAGTAAATGCAGGTTAACAAAAAGCGTACTACCACCTCTTAGGCTTTAGAGCCGTGTTTGTAGAAGTATAAGATGATTGGGTATTTCGTCATTCCCCTAGGATAGTCTGTGAATGCCAAGTGATGGTAGTCTGAATAATACAACTCAAGAAATGTCTCGTAGAATTATTTGCACTGAAACTCTGTAATGCTCATGGTATCTTTAGAATCCGAAAATATCCATATATAGAGGAAATCCTATCCCCTCAGCAAAAGTCAGTTTATATTTTAGAACCAAATAGTGTGATCCAATAATCCCAAGAACAGCAAGTTCTCGTTGTACTGCACTGTCTCCAAGTGCACTCATAGATTGGGACATTTACCACGCAGAAAAAACAAAACAACACTCCAGACACCCACTCATTGATCAGAGCACAGTGCAAGGAGTGACTTAAAATACTAACATGGCAAAAGCCCAAAAAAGAATCAGAAAATGGTGCAAACACCCTTACGAAACTGGGAAAAGATCACAACGAATTTCTGCAGCGCTTCCACGGGCCTCGTAACTGGAATAATCTGCCCCGCCTCGATGTCTAAAGCCATTTAAATACTTCCTGGTTGAACTTCCAAACCTTGAAGAGGTTCCTCTTCCTGGTTCAAGAGGAAGCAGCAAAATCATGGGAATTGTAGCCTTCATTCCCATGTATATTTCCCTTCACATGTAATTCCATGCTTCGCGCACTTTAAGGAACAGGGAAACCATCCTGCTGGGTTCGCATGGTGGTTCTGATGTCGCTGTTTCCTTAGCAAGCACGTTAGTCGCACTTTGTCTATGTGTCCTAGCTGAGTGTGTAACAGTACATCCCTGCCCTAAATGGGGGCCTCCCTGGGCCAGGTTTGGAAACCTATTGTGAAAAGACCGAAGAAGGCGTGGAACATGTAGGTTGGAGGCAGGCTCCCATGAGTTTTCCTCCACACCAAACCCTTTCCATGAAACGAGATACCATAGTTTTGTGCCTCGTCTCTTGGAATCCCAAATCTTTTTCACCTCATACTCAGGCTCCCCATCTAACAGGCTGGGTCTGGGGCTTTCTGTAACTTTATTTTCGAGGGCTTGATGAGTAACACATGGAACACCAGATGGATACGAAGGGATTTAGGCAAGGCTAATCTAACGGTGACAGGGTTTATGCACTGTGTGACTCTGTATGGGTCTATGAACCTTGGGTTGAAAATGCTGTATCGTCTGAATCGAAGATTCTTTGTGGATAACCAAACCATATCCCCTACTTGGTATTCAGGATTTGCACTGCGATGTTTATCTGCTGTTCTTTTATACCTCACCTTGGCCTGACGTAGATTCTCTTGTACTTGCCTTAATGTGTGTTGTATATGAACAATTCGTTTTCTTACTTCAGGTATCTTAGTTTCTGTGGAGGGATTCACAAACGATATGAAGCGTGGAAGGAAACCATATGTGCTGTAGAATGGGGCAATACCGGTGGAACTATGTTTTGCACTGTTATTTGCTGTTTCAGCTACCCATAACAAATCAAACCAGGAATCAGTGTTCTTTTCTATATAGCAGCGCAGATATTGTTTGAGTGTTTGGTTGAGTCTTTCCGTTTGTCCATCTGTCTGAGGATGGAAACTGGTTCAGGTTGCTGATTCCATGTGTAACGATGCACACCAGGTTTTCCAAAACTGAGCAGTGAACTGCGTTCCCCTGTCGGATACTACGATCATTGGCAGTCCATGAAGTCTGACTATATGTACTAACAATAACCGTGCCAATTGTCCGGCTGTTGGGAGTTGTGCACAAGTTGTAAAGTGTCCCAATTTAGTGAGGCTTTCAACCACCACCAGTATAGTAGTGCATCCCTGATCCCTAGGCAGACCATCTATAAAATCCAATGATATAGTGTCCCATGGTCCCCCTGGGGTGGGTAATGGTTGCAATAACCCTTGAGGCTTTCTATGATCTATTTTAGCCTGTGCACAAATGGAACACTCCTGTACCATCTGTCTTACATCCTTTCGGACCTCTGGCCACCAAAACTGTCTTAATACACGATCAATGGTCTTTTCTGTCCCATTATGACCAGCACTGGGAATGTTATGGCACCACTGCAGTACCTCCTTTTATTGTTCATGTAAGGGTATTAATAGTTGATTCTCATATATCGGTAGCGCTTTCTGTAATTTCCACTGCGGATGTTCCCTCAGCCATCTCTTCCATTTAGCAGTATTCACAGCCTTTGCCACCCCTGTTAAGAAATGGTCCGTCAGGGTAACACAAAGAACCTGAGAAGGACTCAGTATGTATTGTGCTTGGGGCTCGCTGATTACCGTATTAGTTTCTTGTCTTGTAAGGGCAACCGCCTTACGGTTTTCTGTACCTGGTCGATAATTCACTAAGAACTGGAACTCCGCAAAGAACAACATCCAACGTAGTTGTCGAGGGGACAAACACCTTGCAGCCCGCATAAACTAAAGATTCCGGTGGTCTGTGTACACAGTGATTATATGTTTGAATTCCAGCAGATAATGCCGCCATTCACTGAAGGCGTTTTTGATGGCTAGTAGCTGTTTTTCAGCTATGGTATAATGAGACTCAGCTTAATTTAACTTTCGGGACATATATGCCACAGGATGTAACTGTCCGGTGGTCTCATTCCTCTGAGAAAGAATAGCTCCTACTGCAACCTCGGAAGCATCAGCTTCCACAACATAGGGAATGTCAGGGTTAGGATGTGTTAGGATAGGTGCTGAAGTGAATGCCTGTTTAAGCTGGTTGAAATCCTGTTCTGCCTCTTCTGACCAGATAAAGGGGACCTTTTTTCTTAAGAGTTTGGTTATGGGTGCTACCAGGTTGGAGAACTGGTTAATGAACCTGCGATAGAAGTTGGAAAACCCCAAGAAACATTGAACATCTCTCACAGTTCTTGGTGTAGGCCAATCTCGAACAACAAGGACTTTGCGTTCGGCCATTTCTTGCCCTGTGGAGGACAACATAACCCCCAAGAACTCCACCTCGGGACATGAAACTCACATTTACTAAGTTTACAATAGAGTCTGTTTTCACGTAACGCCTGCAGTACTGATTTTACATGTTGTTCATGTAGACTAACAGTGGAGGAATAAATCAAAATATCATCAATGTAAACAATTCCCTTAGCACATCATTCAAAAAATACTGAAATGCTGCTGGAGCATTACACAGTCCAAAGGGCATGACAGCGTACTCAAAAAGCCCATAGCGTGTACGAATTGCGGTCTTCCACTCATGTCCCTACCTCATACGCACCAAGTGGTAAGCACCTTTTAAATCCAACTTAGTGAATATCCCCGCCTTTTTAAACAGTACAAAGACGAAGGAATACCCACCCTTTTGAGAATAATAAAGGCCCGCAAAGGGGTCCTATGATAATGATTAAGTAAACAAAGCAATCTCATGCATGCAAGGAAAAGACAACAATAGAAACAATGAGTCGTTTTGTCTTTTTTATTAACAAATTATCAAAAGATTATCACAAAATAAGTCTTATATTACAAAGAATTGATGCATATGAATGAAATACATTAAAGAAAACACAATAAATACAGTGCCCCACAAACACTCATCATTCATGCGTACCCACTCATATCAATCATATGAGCTCAAAACATCCAGCAGACATACTCAGAAATCATCCAGCATAGAAAGAAAAACATCCCCCATTAAAAAGAAAGCCCACAGGATAAGTAAATATTCTAGTATACAGGTCCAGATAGAAGATAAAGAATGGATTGAGGTATTAAAAGGACAAACGCCGACGCGCGTTTCGGTGGAAACCCTATTCACGGGCCACACCTTCCTCAGGGCAAATCGTAAACACTGGCATAGATGCCGTGGGGCACTCAGTAAACCTCAGTGATAGAGTTTCTTTCCTTTGAAGTAAGAAGTATATATTGTGAATTCCGCACTTCACAGGTATACTAGGTGCAATGTGGCCTAGCTCCAATGTGACCTTTCGTGTGGAAATCGAATAAGCGATCCCTCAACCAAGTCAGTGTTCCAGGCAATTACTTTGGAAACACTCAGGATATCGCAGGGCATCAGTCGGCCTAAGTAGCAAATCTCAGAAATGAAGTTCTCCTGCCAGAATGAGCAAGCTCACCTGTGAAGTGCGGAATTCACAATATATACTTCTTACTTCAAAGGAAAGAAACTCTATCACTGAGGTTTACTGAGTGCCCCACGGCATCTATGCCAGTGTTTACGATTTGCCCTGAGGAAGGTGTGGCCCGTGAATAGGGTTTCCACCGAAACGCGCGTCGGCGTTTGTCCTTTTAATACCTCAATCCATTCTTTATCTTCTATCTGGACCTGTATACTAGAATATTTACTTATCCTGTGGGCTTTCTTTTTAATGGGGGATGTTTTTCTTTCTATGCTGGATGATTTCTGAGTATGTCTGCTGGATGTTTTGAGCTCATATGATTGATATGAGTGGGTACGCATGAATGATGAGTGTTTGTGGGGCACTGTATTTATTGTGTTTTCTTTAATGTATTTCATTCATATGCATCAATTCTTTGTAATATAAGACTTATTTTGTGATAATCTTTTGATAATTTGTTAATAAAAAAGACAAAACGACTCATTGTTTCTATTGTTGTCTTTTCCTTGCATGCATGAGATTGCTTTGTTTACTTAATCATTATCATAGGACCCCTTTGCGGGCCTTTATTATTCTCAAAAGGGTGGGTATTCCTTCGTCTTTGTACTGTTTAACTGATCCCCTATGTTACCCACCCTTATTCTTTATTAGGGGTCCCTCCTCTTCTCTGTTATCCCCGCCTTTTTAACCTGATCCAAAAGAACCGGAATCAAAGGCAAGGGATAACGGCTCTTCACCGTGATGTTATTGAGTGCTCTAAAGTCTATGCAAGCCCTCTTTTCACTATTAGCTTTTGCTATGAAAACAAAGGAGAGGACGCGGGTGACTTGGAGGGGCGAATAAAGCCATTAGCTAGGTATTTTTCTAGGTATTGTTTTAGGTGTTCACTTTCTTGCTCTGTGAGGGCATATAGCCTCCCACAAGGAACCACCGCCCCTGGTATCAAGTCTATTTGGCAGTCGTAAGGCTTGTGTGGGGGTAAGACATCGGCCTGCACTTCATTGAACACATCCTGAAAAGAGTGATAAAGTGGGGGCAGTTTTATGTCTTTCTCTGCAGCTGTTGCTATTGTGTGCCCTTGAGCTAAAGCTATCACAGGATGCTCCTTGCAATATAAGGAGTCAAATGAGCCCGAACCTTTTTCCCAATTGATGTCTGGATTGTGTAATCTCAACCATGGCAACCCTAGTATTACACCATACTGTGGGGCTTTTATAATATCAAAACGTGTGGTTTCTGTACGTGACTCCTCACTGGAAATCAAAAGGTCTTCTGTGTGAAAGGTAATAGGACCAGAGGTGATCTCCCTCTCATCTACGGTCAAAACCCTCACAGGATGTTCTTTTCTTAGTAAAGCTACTTGGAGCGTCGGAGCTATTGCATTGTCCATGAACAGCCCCATGGCTCCTGAATCAATCATGGCTTGAACCTTTTTCAACCCACAGTGTGTCTTTATTTGAATGGTTATGTATGTGCGTGATTTTATGAACGACCTAGGGCATGCAGAATATTTTTCTGACCCTATATCTATGCAGGCAATCACCAGAAAGGATCTAAGAAAGGAGGGTCTCCAGTTATTGGTTACAATAAGAATGTCGGGAGAGATTTTAAATCCCAGTGTTAAACTAAGGCTGGATTCAGCTAGCTAATGTCATAGGGGTCGAAACGTTGACTATAATTGACTCACAAGTCCTGATAACTGTAAATTATTAACAGTGTCATTTGAGATCTATGTGATATTGGAACAATTGACCATTTGTTAGGCCGGAATAGTGTTTTTATGTTAATGTGATGGATATATGTCACACCCCTCTTCCTTGTCCACCCTCCTCACGGTCTCACTTTGACCAAATTACACTCCAATTCCCTTTTCCCACACCTGAGCACCTTTTGAAATATTAGAATCATTTAAAGATGAAAGTGCAACTGTGTTGCCAGATTTAAACTGCATATTTACTTTCATAATAAATTGCATTCTGTTTGCAAATCTTCAACGTGGTATTGTGAAGGCAGCTTCATTTCTATTTCAATATTGAGAATTAGTTGTTGTTACTGTGACCATTTCTTTACTGTATCGCAACATTAACCCGGGTCTGGTAGCATTACAGGTATCCCCATTGACATATAACACTCTAGGTGCAGGTAATCACCTGCGAGGGTTATTCTATTTTGGAACCATATGGTCCAAATATGTCCGAGAAGGAAACACTTTCTTACACAGAAGACTACATCAACAGTCTAGTACAAGGACAGTCTGGAGCGGGGTTTTTGTCATCTAATACCCCGAACATAGATTTTACACTTAACAAGAAAATCAACAAGTTGGAACGGCTTGAGAAAAAACTGGTCCGCACACGGCTACATGGTCACCTTTTGGCTAAGTATCTCCAGGCTAATATTATCCCGGTGGGCCTACAGGTCCGCAACGAGCCAGCCATCTTTGTAGATTTGCCCAAATTCAAGGAAGGTTTTAGCTACGTAGCCAACAACTGCTCACGCCACTGGATGGTGTTGGGCATAGAGACTGCCATCGACCAAGTGGAGAAACTACTGAAAGAGATCAGCGATCTTAAACTAGAAATCAGTGGAGACTCAGCACTCATGAATGCTAAGGAAGCCCTAGAAAGGCTGGAAAAAACCACAAAGGACTTTGATATTAACACCCAAGCAAGAAAATTGGATAAACTGGCAAAAGATATAAGGTTATATGACAAAAAGGTCACATATCCATACCTCCAGGAAGATTACTTCAAGCAGGATAACCAGGGCCGTTTCTTCAACAGAGGAAGAGGAGGATACAGAGGGAACAGACGGTACACCACCTTCTCTGAGTCCTCGGGCTCCAACAGTGCCGGAAGTGACGGGGAACAAGCAGGTACCAGTAGTGGGTATCAATACCAGGACGCCTGGTACCAAGCGCCACAGGCACCACCTTCTTCCTCTTTTTTAGAGGAGGGTCAATGGAGACCTCCAAGAGGCAGGGGGTACAACTGGAACAGACCCACACGTCGAGGACAATATCAGCAGAACTGGGGAACAGGTCGCCAACAGGGACAAACCCAGAAGCAGGTGAGATTTCCACAAGAACAACACGGAGAGATCCAGACCCGCCGGCGAACATACAGATGGTGAATGAAACGAAAAGCCCCATCATCAATTTGTCAACGTTTGTGCTCTCTGACGACGAAACCAGCATCCTGAGTGAAGGCCTTTCCTTCGTGCCCACCATTTATCCCAATCAATTCAATGTCAAAACTGAATTGCATCGTTTCTTCAGGAAAGTGAGGCTGAGACATTATTTCAAACATTCACTACCTGTGTCATCTACTTCACAGACAGGACTACGTATACCATCAACATTCATGCCTCCTACATACATGATGCCGCACAGAATACTTGCATTTGAAAGTGTTGTTCTCCGTGATGTATTGAAGGTCTGTTCCACCAAACAATATACCAAGCACAATGTGACCAAGGGTGAACGTGATGCACTTGTAACTCTGAAGCAGAATCGGGCGATAGTAATCAAGCCCGCGGACAAAGGGGGTGCCATCGTTGTCCAAAATACACCCGATTACAAGGCAGAAATCTACTCCCAACTTCAAGATGGCATAAGCTACACACGACTCACAGGAGAGAACCACATCCGGGGATGATGGGTCTACCGGGGGGTTGCTGTAAGTTCTTATGCACTTTGGGTAAAGTGTAGATCGTTGGCAGGCGCGGTTGTTTGATATTAAGGTAATCGAACTCATGGTCTGACACGAAACCTTCCTGTTTCCCTTTTTCCGTGATATTCAGGATCGATTTCCTAACTTCTTTGGTTGGGTCCATTGAACCAGTATGCAAATACATCGACTTTTTCCTAAAGCCTCTCGCTGAACAGACCCAGGCATACTTACGAGACACTATGCAAGTAATCAACCTGATTGACGGCATGCCATTTGACAAAGAGACCCAATTACTTGTGACATTGGATATTGTGTCCTTGTACACAAGTATTCCTCAGCGACCTGCATTACAATCAATGGAAAGAGCGTTGGATAGAAGAACTCAACCACCGTGTGTCCCAACAGAATTCATCATAGAACTGCTAGAGGTGGCCATGATGAAGAACTTCTTCTTATTCCAAAACGAGTTCTTTCTACAAACCAAAGGAGTGGCCATGGGTGCAGCCTTCACCCTTGACCTGGCCATTCTCTTCATGAATGATTTTGAAGAACATTTCATCTTTAATCAGAACAATCCCCATAAAATCAGGGTGACACAGTGGCGCTGCTACATAGACGATGTCCTATTCATCTGGACAGGAGATGAAAGAGACCTCCAAGATTTCTTTGAATGGCTCAACACCAGATCCCCTGACATCAAATTCACTATGAATTGGCATAAGGATACTATGGACTTTCTAGACATCACCATCAAAGTGGAAAATGACCATCTATATACCACACTATATAGAAAACCAGCGGAGAGGAACACTCTATTAAGATATACCAGCCATCATACAAGAGGGCTACGTGATAATCTACCCTTTGGTCAGTTCCTCCGGATACGGAGGAACTGCTCCTTCAAAGATGACTATTTTAAAGAATCAGACGACCTGATCATCCGTCTCATCGAACGAGGATACCCGAAAAGGTTAGTTAAACGAGCAAGAAAGAGGGCCTGGTACTATGACCGAGATGTGCTTCTGACACCTAAGCAACGCCCTACCGATGCTTCGAGAATGATTTGTGTAACCACGTTCTGCACGAGGAGCAACGAAATAAAGAAGATAATTAATAGACATTGGAATCTCGTATCTGACGATCTAGACATCCATGTACCTCCATTACACTCCTTTAAGAAAGCAAAGAGTGTCAGAGATCATGTGGTTCGATCCCTGCTAGACACGCCATCACCACCAACCATTCAGACAGTCTGGAACCTACCAGAAGTAGTAGGACATTTTAAATGCACTAAATGCAAAGCTTGCAAGCTGACCATTGAGACCAAGACATTCTGTTATAAACAACACACCATTGACCTAAAAGTACATTCCAATTGCAACACAGCTGATGTGATTTATGGCATTTTATGCCTCTGCAATGAGCTGTATATTGGTCAGACTAAACAAAAAGTAAAAACAAGGATATTACAACATTGTAGCAGAATCAGATGCGGCACATCAGGTGCACCACTTGTAGAACATTTCACTGCCAAATGGCACACACCTGAATCACTGAGATGGTTAGTCCTTGAGAAAGTGTCTTTGGGAAACGGGAGGTGACATCACATCCATTATGAATGTGAGAGAATACAAGTGGATGCATAAGTTGGACACTGTAAATCATGGATTAAACGAACTGGATGGCACCAATGCCCAACTATCCATCCTTGCAACTGAATAAGGTCCATTTCCAAACTCTACTGTTATCCTATAGGTTAATATCATTGAGCCACACCATCTAGTATTCACCTTTAACGCATGTATCATGCATCACAAAATGTCCATGTTTTCCTTAATAAATGCTGCTGTTTCTATTCATTTATGCGATGACTTCCTTTAACTGATAAGTGACTCTTATGCATGTGACCAGCATTTGCTATCTACCACAATTTGTAACATCTGACCAATTGCCAGTGTTTTACTTTCAGTATGATGTCTTTAAAGTAAGACCTAGGTTTCAGATGAACCAAATGTCCAAAATCTATTCATGTATTAAGAAAGGGATAAACACGTCATCCACATAACTTTCCACTGCTACTGTATGGTTCATATCTATTAACGTTTCCCTTCTGTAAATATTTACAACTCAACGATATGTGTACTATAAAGCTTAAGGGCAGAACACATGTCACGCAAGTACCGCCCATTATGTATATTATATCTCTGCATCTGACTAATTGCCATTGATTTGTTTTTAGTATGATGTTTTCATAGTAAGACCTGGGTTTCAGATGAACCTACTGTTTATAATCCATTATGTACTAAAAACGGGATGAACATGTCATCCACATGATTTTCCACTGTTACGATATGTTTCATATCTACAAACGTTTCCATATTTATAACTCATGATCTGTGTACTATAGATCTTAAGGGCGAAATCCATGGAATGCAAGTAACACCCACTATATAATTTAGATTCCTGCATTTGTTGCCTTTTGGTCACTTCGTGCAGAATACCCATCTAGTTATCTGGTTTCATCTGTCTGACCTTTGTTCTCCACGTTGCCATACGGGAGGCATCCAGCGCCTGCACTCAACGTGCACGTCCCGTCCCGCGGTTATAAACCGTTTTTTTTACTACAAGCTCATTCTGGCACCAGATTCCAAGCGGAACGGATACAGTCCAAGGTGAGGCTGCAAGCGCCCTACGACACTTCTTTCCCCCTAGCAGACACATTTAAATCTTCGCCACCACTTTACAATCTGAACCATTTTAACCATGTTTCCTTACAGAGCAGCCTTCTTAACATTTTTGTCTCTTTGACTAATTTCGTTTTTCTACATACCGAGGACACCACGTCGCTCTTATTTCAGTTTAACTTCATTTAATCCAAAGAGGGGCCAGTGGCCTTAAGCCTTGTGACTACAGTCTCTTAACCATTTGCCACTCGAGTAGTCATTTTGATTGCTTTGGTTCATTCATTTGTTGGTTTTTAATATACTGAGGACAGCCTGGTGATTACAGTCTCTTAACCCTTGCCACTCGAGTAGTCATTCAGAGTGCTGTGGTTCATTCATGTAAACGTTCATTAGTTGTTTTTTCACCATAACAGAGATAGGCTAACATCACTAGATTATGTTCCTAATATGGCGCCAGAACTCCTCGATGACACACACCCTTTCTGTTCTTTTAGATTCCATTTTCTGGGAACTGCTCAGGATCTTTTGACCGGCAGCAACATTACCACGTACGCGGACGTAGGAACGTACTACTTTATATTGTGTACAGTAAGTGCCCATTTAGCAGACTACCTACAGATCCGGATTAGCTCTGGAATTCATTTTTAATTTTCCTCCAATGTGTGTTTCCTCTACATTTAGGAGCTTTGGCCCACTTTCTTTTCTGATTGCCCAGCAGACTTATACGCGCTGGATGCACAATTAGGTAATCATTATCTTTGTTCAGCTGCATTTCACTTTCCCCTTTTAGATACCACGCCCTTTACTCACGGAGTATCATTCTTGCTTTTAGGTGCCTCCTTCCCTCACAGTCCTGATGAAGACCCCACCCTAAGGCTGGATTCACCTAGCTAATATCATAGGGGTCGAAACATTGACTATAATTGGCTCACAAGTCCTGATAACTGTAAATTATTAACAGTGTCATTTGAGATCTATGTGATATTGGAACAATTGACCATTTGTTAGGCCGGAATAGTGTTTTTATGTTAATGTGATGGATATATGTCACACCCCTCTTCCTTGTCCACCCTCCTCACGGTCTCACTTTGACCAAATTACACTCCAATTCCCTTTTCCCACACCTGAGCACCTTTTGAAATATAGAATCATTTAAAGATGAAAGTGCAACTGTGTTGCCAGATTTAAACTGCATATTTACTTTCATAATAAATTGCATTCTGTTTGCAAATCTTCAACGTGGTATTGTGAAGGCAGCTTCATTTCTATTTCAATATTGAGAATTAGTTGTTGTTACTGTGACCATTTCTTTACTGTATCGCAGTGTTAAACAACATCAGTTAATTTTAACCACTTTATACATGGAACCATACTTAACATTTGTACCTAGTGGCTTTGACAGGCGTCTATTAACCAGATTTAGACTGGACAATGTCCACAGATTCGTGACCTTTCCTAAAATGAATGACTGTTCACGGAAACTGCAATTATGTCCGTGTGATAATTATTCTGACCAGTCCACTATTCATCTAGTTTTATTTTGTAAATGTTATACTCCGTTAAGGAAAGTATGGATTCTTCCACTTTTAAAACATCAGGGGTTGAGGCAATGCCGCCCGGCACTAATTAAACTTCAGTTCTTGGAGAATGAACATATAACCTGGTGCTTAGCAATGTTCTTGAAGAAGGTACTCCACCAAAGGAAAAGTATTATAATTGATGAACTGTAACTGAATGGGCATTTGCCGCTTATTAGATGGTTTTATCATGGTCGTACTAATTTTATTCTGAATTTTTAAATTTTGCTATTTGATTGTGGTTGTTTCGATTGTGTGTAAATTTATGAATTTTGTGCTTTTATGATTGTTAAAAAATGCAGTCGAATAAAGCTTTCCTTGACTTGAATGGTTATGAAGAAATGTTGGGTCACAGCCTTGTCTGTATCACTTATGGAAGGGATATCAATAAATCTCAAGGTCCTCCTCTCTCCAACACTTGAGCTAACTAGTTTTCCGTCTTTTTCTCTGGAATAGCTGTAAAGGACTTAATTCACCCTATGCGACCCTTGGGTTTAACCAAACAGTCTTTCACGTAATGCCCTTTCTTTCCGCAGTACACGCATAAGCCGTTTTTACGTTGTAGTTCCCTTTCTTCAGTCATTAATGAAGCCCTTACCGCGCCTATATCCATAGGTTCTGAAACGTTACTTGCTCCCCCCCCTCCATAGTTCTTATTTCTTTCATACTTAGCAGGCGTTCATTCGTACCTTCTTTTGTCTCCTTTACGTTCGTTTATTCTATAGTCCAAACGTAACGTTAGGTTGATTAGCTCTGTACAACTGGTTGGTTGCGGATCTATCTGAGCCAAAACATCTTTAAGGTCATCTCTTAAACCCTGATAGAATAGGGCTGCTCTTTTTTCTTCTGGCCATTGAGTTTCTGATGCTAGTCTCTGGAAGGCATTGAGATATACTACTAGCTCTTTAGAGCCTTATTTTAACTCCAGAAGTTTTCTATCAGCCGCAAAGGTAGAAGCTGTGCGATCAAATACCTTTTCAAATTCCGTTCGGAATTCCTCCCAATCATACAGAAGAGCATCATCTTTCCTAACTAATGGCACCGCCCATTGTGCTGCATCCCCATCCAAATAGGAGATCATAAATGCCACCCTCGCTTGATTGTTGGGAATGCCTTGGGTCTGCATGAGAAGTGCCGTAATATCTGTGTTAGAAAGACCTGTACTTTAGAGGCTTCACCATAGAAACGTTCTGGAGCAGCCAGCGGAATGGGCGTGGGTACTTCCAAAGTAAATGGAAAGGGCTGGGCTTGAACCCCACCGTCTGTTCCCAAGAAACCCCCTACAGATCTCCCTGTTTGTACGTCAAATGGATTTCTCTGCATGCGGTCAAGTCTACCCTGTAAAATCGCTGTTTCAGCTCTAGAAGCAGCCACCTCCTGTTAAACCACCTCCAGAGCAGCAAGCACATCATCTAGAGTGGCCATCTTGACCACCGAACCGACCAAGAGGAACTATATGCCTTGGCCAGATTATTCTGTAATGATGTGGGTTCGTCCTCGGGGTCGGTCCGATGCTCAATAGGTCCACCTCTTGATAGCCTCATTTCTGCATGCCATAATAGACCAGAAATTTAGGGTGATAAAGGGAGGGACCAGCAGGGAAGGAGACCTGAAATATAAACAACACACTATCAATATGTGTAGATTTATCCACCTGTGCAAAACATATCAAAACATATCATGAACGCCTTAATGTACCTGTAAACAATAAGAAAGCTTTTGTGTCAACACTTGAAACAGAGTCCATCATCATGTAGATAAACATTAGTATAGGTTTTATGTAACACCGCTTACTCTTCAATAACGAGTGGCTTATAACCTGGAAAGGATACCTCATTTAACTGTAACGACAAAGAAAAAACAATATTGGTAACACATGTCCATTCTCCAATGACTACTCTCTCTTCCCTCTTTAAGAATCTCTCTTTTGAAATGTTATTTGATGTACCCACCTAACACTTAATAATGCCTTGCATCACAGGGAGTGAACCTTAACTTGACAGGACTCACGTTGTACCCTGTTAATAAACAGCAAAGAGTAAATGCAGGTTAACAAAAAGCGTACTACCACCTCTTAGGCTTTGGAGCTGTGTTTGTGGAAGTATAAGATGATTGGGTATTTCGTTATACCCCTAGGATAGTCTGTGAATGCCAAATAATGGTAGTCTGAATAATGCAACTCAAGAAATGTCTCGTAGAATTATTTGCACTGAAACTCTGTAATGCTCATGGTATCTTTAGAATCCGCAAATATCCATATATAGAGGAAATCCTATCCCCTCAGCAAAAGTCAGTATATATTTTAGAACCAAATAGTATGATCCAATAATCCCAAGAACAGCAAGTTCTCGTTGTACTGCACTGTCTCCAAGCACACTCATAGATTGGGACATTCACCACGCAGAAAAAACAAAACAACACTCCAGACACCCACTCATTGATCAGAGCACAGTGCAAGGAGTGACTTAAAATACTAACATGGCAAAAGCCCAAAAAAGAATCAGAAAATGGTGCAAGCACCCTTACGATACTGGGAAAAGATCACAACGAATTTCTGCAGCGCTTCCACGGGCCTCGTAACTGGAATAATCTGTCTGAAGCCATTTAAATACTTCCTGGTTGAACTTCCAAACCTCGAAAAGGTTCCTCTTCCTGGTTCAAGAGGAAGCAGCGGAATCATGGGAATTGTAGTCTTCATTTCCATGTATACTTCCCTTCACATGTAATTCCATGCTTTGCGCAGTTTAAGGAACAGCGAAACCATCCTGGTGAGTTCGCATGGCGGTTCTGATGTTGCTCTTTCCTTAGCAAGCACGTTAGTTGTGCTTTGTCTATGTGTCCTAGCTAAGTGTGTAACACCAGCATGCAACTTTTAATCGATATTAAAAAAAATTGGTAGCACAGTCCGCTTTAACTAAAGTGGCTGCGCTCCTTTCTTTATTTACATTGCCAGCGCGGTCCGCTTTGACTATTGCAGTCGCTCTTCTTTCTTTATTTACTTTGCAACTGCAGCCCGCTTTATAGTGGCCGCCATCTTTTCTTATTATTGTAGTACTAGCTAATGGCGGTCGCACGCCTGGAGTGGGGAGGTGTGCTTTTTGCACATAAAGGCTTGCAGCCACCATTGGCCAGTACTCTGTACTCCCCAATTTCCCGGATCTCCTGTGCCGCGCCCAACACCATCTCACCCCTCCCACTTCCCCGCCCCCACCAAACCCTCCAGGGCCGAGAGTTTAAGCTATTGGCATTGTAAATGACAATGCCTTTTATTTATGAGTTAGTTTTCTAAACAGATGAATAAAAGGCATTGTCATTTACAATGCCTCTAGTTTAAACTCTTGCAAATGCGCAACTTATTGCATTGCAAATGCTTGTTACAAATGTGTACAGGACACAGGGACAGTATCTAGGCCCGGCCTCCTTCAGCCTAAGAAAATTAGGGTTTAGAATGCCTCAGCACCCTCTTCTTCTCCACCGTAATTACAGTTGTAAATTGGTTGGCGGGTGTTAAAAGTGTCTGTAAAGAGTGATTATCCTGAGGAGGGAGATACAGTTAAGGCAGTGCCTTAACATTTTAATTTCATATTTTGTAAGGAAAATATGTATGTATATAGTATTTCTGTAGCACGATCCTAGCTAAAAGGCAGCGGAGCGCTGTACATGATCAAAAACAAGCATAAAGTCAAGTATTTTGATGTAGTGTTCTTTAAAGAGGTGAGTCTTTCGGTTTTGTGTTGAGACACTACTAAAACCCTGTTTTTCATTGAAAATAAGTGGATCAAGCTTTCAAACTTCTAGTGTACAGTACCCCAGTTATTTCACAATAGTTTCTTTCTTGCATTGCTTGTGACTTTAGTCATTTGTAAAGTCCTCTCTAAGGCATCATTTGGGTATTGTTCGTGCCATATAAAACTGTTCATATATTTAATATAACAAAATTACATTTCTTGTGGTTCTAAATATTCTTCAATGTGCTTGTTCTCACCTATTGCGATGAAAGTAAAGGGGCTGGGCCACCACGAACCACAGCCCAGATGCACCTGTTAGTGAACTGCAGGTAATGGGTCTGGGCCTCTAGACTCTACACTGTTGCCCTATAGCTATATTATGAGGGTTTGAGGAGGTGGGCACGCCACCTTTTGACATACAGAATCATGCATGCTTCACATTCAGGGCTTAAATGGGCTGCACCACTACTTACTCTGAGGTCCAGGACTAAAATGGGTTGCATCACTGCTTACTCGTGTAGCAAAATTAATTCTTGAGTAGATGAGGCCACCAGTTCCTTGGCCCCCATGTCACCAGCAAGCAAAGAGGTTCATCCACCCCAAGGTTCTTGACAGACGTTTTAGCCCTAAAGAAAGGCTGTAAACAGCTGGAGAGTACATGGCTCCTGCACTATGATATGGTTGCTGAAGAGTCCTATAAAACGGCATTCAAGTTGTATCATAAGGCCATTAAAACCACCCAGAACACTTTCTATACTCGTCGAATTGCAGAAGCTGAGAAGTCACCTCACAAAATGTTTAAAACATTCAAATTTCATCTAAACTCCAGAGATTGCAGCCCTAAAATGTCAGTATCAGCGGAATTATACAAGAACCTCTCTACATTTTTTGATCCCATCACTTATATGAAATACTTCACTAGTGATTACTGGAGCCTCATCTCCTGCTTGCTCCCTAAATATGTTCGACCGTATCTCCACTGAAGAAGCTCATCAAGCCCTATTGCAACATAAATCAGGGTCACCCAGTGACCCATGCCACCTGCCATACTCAGCCATAGTCCCGGTCTTTCCTCAGCAACTTAACAACTCCAAGGAGTCAGGAAATTTACCATCCTGCTGGTAAAGGGCTAATGTGCCCCCTCTTCTAAAGAAACCATCGGCCAACACATCAGTTATGTCATATTTCTGCCCAATTTCTCTGCTCACCTCTACCTCCAAAAGGTTGGAAAACTGGGTTACCTTGCTTAGCTTGATGATACCACCCTTCAGCTGTCTGTCTTGAGGATAATGAACTTTTTCAATGTACTCAGTCTGTTTTCCATCCTGTCATAGTATGGCAAAAGCCCTTTTGGAGGTTTCTGAGGTGATTAAGTGCACAGAGGATGAAGGTAAAAATGCCGCTCTGATCCTGTTAGACCTGTTGTCAACATTTGATACTGCCTCTTATTCCATCCTGTTAGGGCACCTGAAGAAGATTGGTATTGATGGCACTGCACGGAGATGGTTAATTTAATTTTTGAAAAGGAGAGAGCAAGAAATCTGCCTTGCCCCATTCACCTCATCTTGCAAGCACTGTTTGGGGTGCTGCAGGGGTCCTCACTGAGCCCAACATTATTCAACATATATGTAGCCCCATTAGCTAAACTAATAGAATCATATGGTTTCAAGACAATCTCATATGCCGATTGTTGGTCTTGGCCCTTTCTGCAGTGTCATCCCCAAACGTTTTGCCTTCACCCTTCTGAACCCGTTTTTGTTGGCTTTTAGGACTCTTTGCACTTTACCACTGCTAACCAGTACTAAAGTGGTTGTGCTGTCTCCTTTACACAAGGTAAAATTGGCTTACACCTAATTGGCACATTTAATTTACTTGTCAGTCCCTAGTAAAATGGTACTACGTGTACCCATGGCCTGTAAATAAAATTCTACTAGTGGGCCTGTAGCACTTATAATGCCACCCACTTAAGTAGCCTTTTTAGACATGTATCAGGCCAGCCAGGGCAGCCTGTGCATTCAGTTTAAACTGACATTTCGACCTTTTGCCATGCCTAAACCTTCCATTTTAATACAGATAAGTCACCCCTAAGTTAGGCCCTAAATAGCCCGTAGGGCAGGGTGCAGGGTATTTAAAAAGTTGGATATGTACTTTTAAGTTTTACATGTCCTGGTAGTGAAAAACTTACATTTGTTTTCCAGTACTGTAAGGCCTTTCTCTTTGATACGATAACATTGGGATATCATATTACATTTAATAAGTGATGACTTCCAACTGGGAGCAGGTAGGGAGGTCGAGTTTGGAGTCTAAAGATTTGTAATTTAAAACCCTCTTTAAATCTAAACTCAAATTTTAAGTTACAGTTCTGAAAATGCCACTCTGAGAATATTGGTATTTTCTTGTCCCAACCATTTGATGCCTGCAGCCTGTATCCTGGGTCACATGACTAGGTGTGGCTTGCAGTTGATCTTTGTGTTTTGCTTTCTGACAGTGAAACATAGTGGCAACAGGGATTGGCAGAATGGCCATCTCTAAATTGATAGGGGGCGGAGATGCCACCTACCACTCTTGCACATCACAAAGATCCTGCCTCAGCACACTCAGATAGGGTTTCACGCTAGTCTATTGTGCCCCCAAACAAGCTGAGGCCAGGGCAGGGTGGCAGGAAATTCCAAACACCTCTAGGGGTGCAACCCTCTAGAAACTTCTACTTCAAAGAGGGCACCAAGGATAAAAGTGGACCCTCAGACCCAACTCTTCATTACACTCCTGGACCTGTTAATACTACAGAAGAAGGACGCCCTGCTGCACTGTCTCTTGAGGCCTGCCCTGCTTGCAGAGAAAGAAGACTGGACCTGTACCCTTCATCCCAGGCTGAAGTAACACCAAGGATCACCTGACTGATTGATGTCCTGTTTTGAGCTACAGGGACATAACAAGCGGCAGAGGCTCCTGGCATCTGCCCAGCTGACCTGCTACCTGGACCTGCAACTGAATCTGCACCTGGAACTTCCTGAGCCCTGCTGTAATCTGCTGGGGTGAGTTTCTGTTCCCCAGGAGGTGCCCTTCAGGTCCTGGGCCCTTGGTGTGGCATCAGTGGATCTCCTCCTCAAAGGAAAGGAGAGATGCTCAGGTTTTGGGCCTGCCTGTTTGCACTAAGATCTTGCTCTCTGCACAGCCCATCAATGCGAAGCTCCGGTGCAACCAACTCTTTACCATACATTGACCACCAGCAACATGAGATCTGCACTTAGCGCTACAGCATTGGAAGCGTGTGTTGATGACCAAAGCAAATCTCTAGCAGCGATCGTCTGCGATGCACGACTGGGTTTTCGCAATACAGCAATGACCGTCCACAATGCCCAGCCTGCTCTTCGTGTTGCAGCGAGAACCATCCGTGACGCTCTCCCTGCTCCTTGTAGCCTCCGCCACAGAGACCTGGACTCTTTGTCCTAGACTTCTGCACGAGACTTTCGAAGGTAACTCACCAGGACTAACCTAATCCCTGTATCAGGTCCACACTCCATCACGGTCAGCCTGGATTTGTGAATGTCACCCGGTCTCACATGAACAGAAAACTGTGAGTACCACGTTGTGCTTTTAGGCGCTATACTTGCTTTAAATCTTTAAAATTGCATATCTCAGGCTCTATTCCTTGGATTTTTGGCATTGTTGTGTTAAAAAATGTATTACATTTTACTGTATTTTCCTACATTGGGTTGGATTGTTCTTGTATTGTGTTTTCACTTTATTACTGTTTGAAGTACTACATAAATACTTTACACATTGCCTCTAAGTTAAGCCTGACTGCTTTTGTGCAAAGCTACCAGAGGTTTAAGCAGAGGTTAATTTGAGGTTTTCTTGTGTTTCACCCTGATAAGAATTGTGGTTGCTGCTTATGTAGGGTTGCACGTCCCACACCCAGTAACCCAATCTCCTACACCAATGAGAAACAGTTGCTTCTCATTTTTGATAATCTTGTCTGAGTATTGTCCTGCACTGGTTTAGCGTGAGAGCCATCTGCAATGCAATGCAGAAAAAAACTGAAATTCTCCTTTTTGGTCAAGTGAGAGAGCAGTGGTTAAACCACTGATGGCCAAATGCTCTTCCTCCCCCCAGCACCCACTTCAATGGTCATGAATCTCAGTGATAAGTTAGAGGACAAACTCTGGGGCAGATTTACAAGCCCCTTGCGCCACTTTTGCGCCACTTTTCCCATGTTAAAAATGACGCAAAAGTGGCGCAAGGGGCTTGTAAATAAGCCCCTCTGTTTCCAAACTCAGATTTTGTCTGTAGTTGGAACTTGTTTTGCCCTGCTTCGTTCCATCAGAAAGTTCTGTGACCTTCTCCTGCAGGTGACTCGTAAGACGGTTGTCCATGCTCTTGTAACCTCCAGGTTGGATTATGCAAACATTCTCTGTTTCGGCTCCAAACTCCAAGGCCTTGAAAATGCGGATGCCCTGCTCATCTTTGACATTCCAATCTCTCTGATTTGCTCTGGCTCCCGCCTCCCGGTCAAGAAAAGGATCCTTTTTAAAGCCTTAACCACCATACATCGTGCCTTCTACAGGCGGGGCCCACAATATCTCATTGACAGGATCATGCATCATCACCCGCTTGGATCTCTTTGCTTCTCATCTGCTCTACTTGCCTCTGTGCCTAGGTTTTGCCGAGCTAGGAAGGGAGGACGATTCTGTACAGACCTTGCAAATAAATAATGGAATTTGCTTCTGCTGTGACTTTGCGCTATTTTGCTTGAATTTCAGGAAAAGCTCTTTAAACCCACGCATTTGCATCTCACTATGGTTCAATAGTGCTGGTACACCTAATGGAGTAGTTGTGTGCTTTGCAAATTATTCATTCATCCAAACAGCATCAAAGCAGCTGCATCTTTGTGTCAGCCTTGCAATACACCCTATGGTGTTTCTGAAAGGTAAGGTATGCACTTGTGCTTTGAATATTATGGAAGTGGACGAAACGGAAATAAGGGAGTTTCTGAACACTGCAAAATTTGATTTGCACATCTATTGTTTTAACTTACTGATCCAAATTGATGATTCAAGTTGCAATACCTGAAATTGCGTTTTTGTTTATATTTTCTGCGGAAAAGGATTGGCAAACAGAAATTGTTTGGAAAAATCTCCACACTGCTATCAAGCTGTCATTTTTATACTTTTTAAATCTATCTTGTGACATATATTGAACAGTTAAGGTTGTGTCGCTTTTAATATTTTGCAATTTTCTTAACGGCTCGTGCTCAAATTTCTCATTAAGTCTTGCCGCTAATGTGAACAATGCGTGAGTGTGCAGTGGGCTGTCAGGCAAATCAGAGAAACGTTTCGTCTCCTCAAGTGCCTATGGCGAATATACTACTAAAATCGCTAATGTGGGGCAGTAAGTGGAAATTCAGGCCTATGAATCAGCGAGCTGGCCTTCCATATCAGTCGCTGACTCATCTCCCTTAATGTATATACCTAAGACTCAGAATGCATATGCTATGCAACGGCCTGCTGAAGTCACAAATATCTGCAAAAACAGACCTCAAAATAATTGTTATTTAGAAATAAACTGTTTCCCTGTTTCAATGCAACTAAAACCCAAAAGCCAACCATTTTAAAGTTTGCCTCTTTCTGAAACCGGGAAATCTCCGATGAAGGTTTAAGTTTTGAAAGGAATATCAGTAGATTTGTTTACAACACTGATTGTACTGTGGTTTCATTGTACTGCATGCTTTCGAGAAACTTGTCCATAGGGAATCAGTAGAGTAAGGCGAGAACGAATTTGGTAAAATGGGTTTCCCCAAAAATTAGCCACGATGCTTCATGTCATGCAGCCTTTAACAGGAAAAGTAAGCATTTAGACCCCAGCAATGAATGCATGTATACATTAATGTGTGAACCTCTACTCTGAAATGATAAATAGAAAGGAGCAGTTACCTACAGGCAATCTTTATTTCATCTCCCCCCTCCCATTCCTTCTATGCTGAGGTAATCGGTAATCCTAAAACAGACAGCCATCTTTTTTTACATGACACCTTGACCTCTGGGCCAAGGCCAGCACTCTCCCCAGCAACTCCGTCTCACTGCCGACCGCGCTAGCACTGAGCCCTTCTCCCGAGCAGGGTTCGAGCCAGCAGCCCGTCCCTGCGCCTCAGGTTTCGCTTTAGGTGCCTTCCGGTATTTCTTCAGTGTTTCCGCTTTTTGCTTACTGTTATTTCTCGCCATTTCATTTTGCTGACTGCTTTACTGTTGTTTTTGCCCTCGCTGTACTGTTCTTAGTTGTTTTTCCCTCTGTTCCCGCCGCTGCTGCCCCGCCTCCCCCGACTCAGCCCGCTCCCGCCTCCCTGCCTCTGCTCCCGCCCCCATCCCCTACATATGGCGACCACGTGCAGCGGGTGCGCCGCTGGCGCGCCAAAGGCGCACCTAAGGCAAGCCCGTCTGCGCCCGTCCGCGACCCGACCGCGATCAGCACCAGAAACCCTGGTTCTCCTGGACACCACCGCTACGACTCAGCCACCCTCTACGCAACCGATCCCGGAAGACACGCCGACTGCGCAAGATCCTCACCGACCACCACCCATGGGCAGTTCTCGTGCAGACCCTGCCGCAGATCCTTCACCATCGCCAAAGCTCCCGCAACCGCCGAAGGACCGCCTAATGCACGCACCACCGAAACCCTGACTTGCATCCTTCTCAACGTGCGCTCCCTGCACCGACACACCAACGAAATCTGGGACCTGATCGACACCCTCTCGCCCGATGTCGCCTTCTTCACGGAAACCTGGACCAACGCCACCTCCGGCCCCGACATCGCCACGGCCATCCCCGATGGCTACAAGGTCCAGAGAAAGGACCGCCTGCACCGCCCAGGAGGAGGACTCGCCATCGCACACAAGACCCCCCTCTGACTCTCCACATCCAGCACGAGTGACCCCCACTCCAACACAGAACACCTCCACTTCCAGATCCAGACCAACCCCAGGACCACGCTGTGCGGCACCCTCATCTACAGACCGCCAGGACCTCGCACCCAGCCCACAACTACCATCGCCGAGCTCGCCGCACCCCACGCCATCACCTCCACGGACTACATTCTACTCGGGGACCTGAACTTCCACCTCGACAACAGCAACGACCGCGACTACACCGCTCTCCTCGACAACCTTGCCAATCTAGGATTGAAGCAGCTCGTCAACACGCCCACCCACAGGGCGGGTCACACCCTCGACCCCATCTTCGTGGGAGGAACAAACATCCGTTTCAGCCACACCACCCAGCCCATCTGGACGGACCACCACAGCATCCATTTCACCTTCAACGCCACCACCGCACCCAAGCCCGCCCCGCGCCCGCCACGACGAAACTGGAGCAAGGTCACAGAGGAACACCTCAACACCACCCTCCGGCAAAACCCCCCCAAGGCCACGACCGACACCAACTCCGCAGCCAGGGAATTTCACCGCTGGGTCTCCTGCTGCACCGACAAGCTGGCACCCCTCCGCCACCCCGCCAAACAACGCTCTCTGAAGGCCGCCTGGTTCACCACAAAACTTCAAGAAGCCAGACGCTCCTGCAGACGCCTAGAGAAAACCTGGCGAAACCAGAAAACCACGGAAGCTCGGAACGACCACAAGAGCGCCCTGAGGGAATACCACCAGCGCATAAGAGACACCAAACGGACCTGAATAAGAGACAAAGTCCAGACCAACGCGACCAACGTCAAGGAACTGTTCAATGTCATACAGCAGTTCGCAAAACCCACCCGCGAAGCCATGGACGTCACACCTTCCCAAGAACTCTGCGACAAGCTCAGCTCCTACTTCCATCTGAAGATCAAGGTCCTCTACGATAACTTCAGCGAACCAGCGCCGGACACCACCCCCCTCCCACCGCCGCTGATAAGCAAACCATGACGTCATGGGATCCCACGACCATCGAACTCATCACCGCAACCATGAAGAAAACTCACTCAGGAGCCCCAACGGACCCCTGCCCTCCGCACATCTTCCACAGGGCCGCCGCTGCCATCGCACTCGAACTTGGACGGACGATCAACGCCTCCCTCAGATCCGGCGTCTGCCCAGACAACTGGAAACGGGCGGAGGTGAAACCCCTCCTCAAGAAACCGACGGCTGACCCAACTGACCTGAAAAACTACCGGCCCCTGTCTCTCCTCCCCTTCGCGGCCAAAGTCACGAGAGACTTGTGAACGCCCAGCTGACCACCTTCATCGAAGAGAACTCCATCCTAGACACCTCCCAGTCGGGTTTTCGCAGCAACCACAGCACCGAGACCGCCCTCCTCGCCGCCACTGACGACATCCGCATGCTACTACACCAGGGACACACTGCGGCCCTCATCCTTCTAGACCTCTCCGCAGCCTTTGACATCGTCTCACATCGCACGCTCGCAGCCAGACTCCACAACGTGGGGGTACAAGGAGCTGCCCTCGACTAGATCCAATCCTTCCTCTCCGGCAGAACCCAGAGGATTCGACTCCCTCCGTTCCTCTCCGAACCCACGGAAATCAACTGCGGAGTACCCCAGGGATCGTCACTCAGCCCCACGCTCTTCAACATCTACATGGCCCCCCTCGCCGCCATCGTCAGACAGCATGGGCTCAGTATCGTATCCTATGCCGACGACACCCAGCTCATCCTCTCACTCACGAAGAATCCCGAAGACACCAGACTCTGCTTCCAGGAAGGAATGAAGAACGTGGCAGCCTGGATGAAAGACAGCTGCTTGAAGCTCAACTCAGAGAAGACCGAGGTCCTCATCCTCGGACCCTGCACCTCCGCCTGGGACAACACCTGGTGGCCCCCCACCCTCGGGAACCCTCCCACCCCCACAGACCACGCTCGGAACCTTGGCATCATCCTTGACTCCTCCCTCTCCATGAACTGCCAGATCAACGCCGTCGCTTCCACTAGTTTCAACTGCCTTCGCATCCTCCGTAAGACCTTCAAATGGATCCCCCCAACTGCAGAAGAACCGTCACCCACGCACTCATAACCAGCAGACTGGACTACGGCAACGCCCTCTACGCCAGAATCAACAGCACCCTTCTACACAAACTCCAGACCATCCAGAACGCCACAGCCAGACTCGTCCTCGGGACACCACGTCACGAGCACATGACCCAACACCTACGAGGCCTCCACTGGCTCCCCGTCGAGAAGAGGGTCACCTTCAAACTCCTCACCCACGCCTACATATCCCTCAACAACATCGGACCCAAATACCTCAACGAGAGAGTATCCTTCCACGTACCCAAGAGGAACCTCCGTTCCGCCGACCTCGCCCTGGCAGAGGTCCCCCGCATCCGCAGAAACAGAACTGGCGGGAGAGCCTTCTCCTACATCGCAGCCAAGACCAGGAACGAGCTCCCTGTGAACATCAGACGCTCCCCGACCCTGCACACATTCAGGAAGGACCTCAAGACCTGGCTCTTCGACTGATCCGGAGCCGCTCCCCCCCACCCCCCAGCGCCTTGAGACCCTCACAGGTGAGTAGTGCGCTCTACCAACCCCTGATTGATTGATTGATTCTTTTTTGTTTGTCAAAACTATAAACTTTCCCTGAAACTCCTCTCCTATGTAGGAGCTATAGAGTATCCCATCACCAATCACACATCCTAATGTAATCAAGCCAAAAAAGAAAGATTCTATGATCAGAAGACAATATAACTCTGGGAGGGAAGTATGGGATTTGAAGGATGGGACAAGGAAGATGGCTCCAGGAGTAACGAAGATTACCGGTAAACAGTCTGCTCATTACTGCCTGGGGGCTTTTCCTTTTCTAGTTCCGTGTGTATTGAGAAAATGCCAAGCTGGTGCAGACGACCACATATATAAATTCTGTCACTAACTGTGCGACACATATATACCAACACATGTTTAATGAACATATATTTAAACAACATAGAATGAAAATGTTGGCTCAGTAGGAGTTTTGAGACCCAGAATCAACAGATAACACCGAGGATCCAAATCCATTTCTCTTTTACCTACCACTTGAAGAGGGTAATGAAGAATAAAAGTAGCCCAGGAGGCCATTTTGCAGATATCAACGATAGATATCTGTGAGCATCTGCTCAGGAACCAGCCGTACCACTAGGGAGCCTCCCTGAAAGGCTGAAGGAAGATCAGAATCTTCCAAAACATACGTTGTAGGAAATACAGATCTTCTCTATTCACTAAAGGAATGAACAGAAGAGGGCAATGAAGAGCCCTGAGTGCTAGAGTATTATCCCACGGAGCTACTTGAGATCTAGAAATTGGTCTGACTACAGACGAAGCCTTCAATAAGTTATGGGCATAAGGCACAAAAAGCTTCAATGAGTTTCAAGGCTCTCTAAAGGCTCTGATCGCATATCATTGCACCCTCAAGGCGGATATCACTAAGCTTATGTCAAAACCTTCGAAGCAAACTTGTAGAACCACACCTCCCTCAAAATCCCAATGAAGAACATCTTTCCCTGAACAATAAAATCAAAAGGTGGACCAACGATGATCAAGAGATCTTTGAGCAAGTTTCCTGAATCTGCACCCCTTCAAAGTCCAACACTTTACCTACTGTTGCTTAGGTTGGAGAGGGTATAGCAAATGTGATCCCTCAAAACTCAACAGGATCTCTACTGTTGGTTAAGTTGGAATAGGAATAGTAAATCTGACCCCTCCAAGGTCGAACATTTTCCATACTGTTTCTTAGGTTGAAGTAGTAATAGTGAATTTTATTCCCCCAAATTGTAACAGTTTGTGTAAACAGTTTTATGTTGATGTTTTGTTGTTATTGTATTGTGTTTTTCAGTTTTTGTTTTAGTACTGTTCAATTGTTATTTTTATTTCAATTTTTATCAGTTTGTAGTTTGAATGGTAGTAAAGTTTTCCTTTTTATTTTGTTGCATCCATTTTTCACAATGTTGGCATAATGTTTTATGTTAGTAAGTTTTAGTATTGGTTTTTGTTTGCTTTCGGTTTTTAGATATTTTTTCAGATTGTTTTTAATACTATATTTGTATTTTAATTGTATATGTTTAAAATAATTACATTTTTTATTATATGTATTTATTTTTTATGTGTTTTTTAAAACTATTATAATGTTAAATACCTTTAAATATATGCACTTATCTATATTATGCCTATATTTTTGTCTACAATATTTTTTGTACTCAAAATGTTTGTACTTTACATCGTATTTAAAGTCAATATTTTTGTTCATTCTATTTTTTCTGCAATATTTTTGTCCATGATATTTGTTCCACAATAGTTTTGTAGCATGATCTCGATCATATGTCGTAAAAGCACCCAGGTATAGAGAAGCCAATTGAGCCTACAAAATGGCTGCTGTTAAATCCCCTTGTAGCTTGAGACACCAAACAGCCAGAGCTTTGGACTGAGCTGTGGTCCTTAGCAAATCATATTGAATTTTTTTGAATTCTATCCAATGATACAAACACTTTGCCCAGGAAGCTTGGCCCAATGTTCTGCAAGTTTTGGACTTGAGTGAGATAGGTCTTTAGCCAATTTAACAAGGACTGTGTTTTTGAAGCAGGTTGCACATTAGAGATATGACTTTCTCTGTATCTTCTCGGGTGGCTGCATGTATTAACCAAATGTCAAAATTTTGTGCAAATCAGTCTTGACCCTGTTCCTCATGGAGTCAAGCTAGCCTAGCTTTCTTGAGAAAAATACTTCATTCAATTCTTGTTCTGGTACTGGAACCACTGCTTTCTTGGTTAATAGTTCCAGAACTTGTGCTTTTTTGCAGTGCTTTAGTGTATCTCAAGGCATTGAGAAAATACAGACCCCATGTATAGAGATTGCAATGAAAACACCATTTTGTAACCTTTTCAACTAATTCTAGGAGACAGCATCTGAGATATATTGTCACCAGGTGTTGAACAAGTGAATGATCTGTACACTCACCAGAAGAAAAGAATTAAGTCAAGTTTGAGGCTTATAAAAATTATTGTGATAATGTTGCTTCTCTGTGTAATGGTTCTTGGAGGAGCAGGTAAAAGTGGAAAACTGATTGGATAACTAATTCTTCAGTCTGGTGCCCCAACACAGGTTGACCATAATATGTATGTCCTGAAGAGGGTGGTGTGATTCAACAATTCCTATAAAATGCAAGATCAACAGATTTTTGTAAGTGTCATTTGTAATACCGATTGGTTTTGGTCAAAATCTTGGAAGGTGAATATGTGAATCTTTTTATCCTCGTTCTGCCAACTCTCTTGCTGGTATTACTCTTGTCTCAGTTACCCAGGCGGGGGGAAAAGCATTTCCACACAAGAATACTGCTGTTTCCAATTCCATCTCCTTCCCAGGTGAACCTGAGACAGGGAGAGCCAGGACAGACAGCATTTGTGGCTTAATCATTGGACCTACTGGAACGCTTGCTCCACTCCACCAACAATAACCATACTTTCTCCCTACCCCCTGATGAATATGTGAATCTTGGGGAAAAGGGGAAACATAATTGTTATTGGTATTTATAACCCTATCCCCTTTGTGTCAGAGGGGTTACTCTCTTAATAGTGATTGAAGAAATACCACAGGACAATACTTGTTGTTCTAGTTTCTCATGACAACCCATTTTAGGAGCAGAGAATTGCATTATGACAATTTTCTACAGCTTAGTAAGCCATGAGATAAGAAATACAGGAGGAAGACCAATATTTTGATTATAACTGTGGCTAGGATTATTTTTGCCAGTAATGTAGATTTTAAACCAAGTTTAAACATTTATGTGGATCAGTTTTGTAAATTCCTGTTAGGTATCAGAGAAGAGAGTTGATAGATATGGGAGAGTTATTTTACACAGCGCTTAATGAAGCAAGATCAAGCTTAGCGCATGACATAACGAGTTTTAGGCTCAATATACTGCCCAACAGTTAATCAATAAAAGTACAACTAATTTGTTATTAAGTACAATTTCTTGAGTGCTTTTTTGATCGAGCTGTTCAAGGCCCAGCATCGTGACAATGAATGGGCACTACTTGTACAAATTTCATATGTGATCCAAACTGCGCAGTGAAATCAAAAAGGATACCCAGATTTATTGAATTTTTCTATGTAGCGGGGTGACCTAACTCACTTACAGGGCCGGACTGGCCATAGCGGGCACCGGGCGTTTCCCCGGTGGGCCGCTAGGGTGGGGGCCGGTTTTGTTACCGGGGGTCGGCAATATCGGCCACCTGTAACAAAATCGGCCGAAACCGGCCCTCGTAAACTGCTCGGCTGCACTCCCCTTCACCCCAGGGGGAGGCGGCTGAGCAGTTTGCCAGTTCCAGTTTCTGTTCCCAGTCCGGCCCTGCTCACATATATGGGGTGGAATACCCACCCTTGTCTACAACCGTCCCACCCCTGCAGGAATTGCAATAGGCTTTCTCTACATAGACAGAAGTTGTTACTGTTAATTCCTGCATCCCTGAAAGAATATTAGAGGTTTGTTTTTGCAGGATGTTTTGCGAGAAAATACAGAAGTTCCCTTCTGCGCAGCACTCTCCTATGGCAAGGATACAGATTTTTGTAACTTGCATCTATGGGGGATGGCTCTTCATGGTCACAGGAGGTGGGTCTCTCTAGCACTCCAAACACTGATTACAAGTTGAGGTCTTATTTATTGCACATGATAAATAACAATACCATGAGGTAAGTTATTTATTGTATGCAATACATAACACCTATCACAAGTTTGTGGGAAATAACATGCAGATTTTGGTGTTTAATCTAACAAAATCCGCATGGTACGATAAATACCGTACAATTTCCCCTGTTAAATTGAGGTAGGTTTAACCTGATGAGGTATTTAACTCATCTGATAATTATCAGATGTATTAAATACAGCCAAACTCGTAATTCCGACCCGTGCATAAACAGGGGTTTACCAGCCTACTAGTAATCAGGGCCTAGGAGGGGTCAAGCAATTATTTTTGTACTTGTATGCATACTGACACTCTGCAGTCCTGTGTTCATGAAGGGACGTCACTTTGAGTTTCAGCACTAAAAAGGATGCTTTAAAACCTATTATGAATTAATTAACTAGAACAAGTAATTCACCTGGGTATGGGAAGAACCATAGCTTTGTGAGGCACTTACTTCATCATCAAGCAATTGTTATTTTATGCATCGTCCATCGACTAGGATATGTCAGAAAGTGTACTTTGCTATTTAGATTTTATTTATGAATTTATGTCCGTGACACAAGTATATACAGAGAAAAAGCAATATTGTAATGAAATCTTATAATCTAATATTATGCATTTTAATAAAGACTATGCACAGACATAAGATGATTCTATTACAAGAGCAATAATCTAGACACGGTCTGTTTGCCTTCTTTTGGAATAGTACAATTTTGATCAACTGTTATCAGAGACAAAATCAAATTACATTGTGAAATATGACATCATATATTACTCCCCTGTCCTGTTGATTTCAAAACGGGTTACCCATCAGGTAAAATTAAGCCAAAGTCTGCATTGGCAATAGTTTTGAAGGGAGAAGTTGTTTATTCGTTATATGTTAAATTTCATACATTCCAAAAATGTTAAGTATTTCACAAAGTTACGTCCACAAATTATTGTAAATATTGAAAAAACTCTTTTTGATGTTCGTGTTGCTCCATTAGTCCAAAGAAATATTGTTCTTTGTGTGCAATAATGCGGGCATTCGTTTGTCTCCAATTTCTTTTTCTGGACATAAATAAATTGTCTTCTGGCTCCAGTCCACTTTTTGAAATGGTCTAATGGGATTGCCATAGTTCAGGATTTCTGATGCTGTTGGAGGATGCTGTCTTCTTTGAGGAATCAATCTGTTTTCCGGCACTTTCTTTGTTGATGGACATGGAGAAACTAATTTCAATGTAGTGTTGGTTAGGTCTTTTTCTAGAATGTCTTCCTCTAAAAAGTACTTGCTTGCAAGCCCCTCCTTTTCTTTGGAGTTTCGCCACTTCATCCTTCTGTTTTGAAACCAAATTTTTACCTGTCAAACATAGAAATTGGAATTTTATTCCAGGTATACCAATGGAATTACATTATCTCGATTTGTAGACGTGTTTTACAATGCCTTTCCCCTTATCAGAGAGATCCCCAGGACATATATTACAATTATTGATTAAGAGTAACATGATCAAGGTGACAAATCATTTTTGCACTTTTATAAGAGCAATAAAAAATATATAAGATTCATGAGCTAATCACTACAATGGGGAAGCCATTTTAGGAAGGGCGCTGCATTTGTTTGATTTAATAATAAGATATGGAAATATGATTATTGATCAAAATCAAAACAAAAAAAATTGGAAATTGTCAAACCCCTGCATCTGTGCAAAGTATTTTAAGGGTTGGAGAGTAAGTGATGTCAGCAATTGAATGATCACTACAAGATTTATTTTGAGTGCAGTGTGCAGTGGTTGTTACATGAAGGCAAAGAATCTAAAATCATTTGTGGTACAATAGCAGAAGAGATAGAGAGCAGAGAGCAAAAGGGTCAGCAAGAATCTATAGTTGAAGATGAGTAAATGGTGTGAGGAGAGTGGTAAGAATAGTAAACAGACAGATGTTGGGCAGAGGCAAGATCATGAAAAAGATTCAGAATTGATACAATGAAAGTCAAGATGAAATTCATAAGACATGAAAAACACAGGAGAGTATGGAAAAATGATTTTGCACCCAAAAGCAGCAAATAGCATAGACAGGTGAAACATACAAAGCAAAAGAAACATTGTGGAGAGCCACAATTCTCTTGATCAAAGCATTGCTAAATGGCACAGCAGGCAAAGACTGCCTTAGGTACTGCTAATTCATACATATATCTTTTGAATGTATTATATTTTATTTGATCCTGAGCCTAAATGGTGCACTCAAACCCATTTGCCCTTAAGAATAGGATGACAGTCACGTTGCTGGCAGCTGAATGGAAATTAATAAAAATTAGAGAGAAGAAAATGGAAATAGAAGCATTTAGAGAGTGTGGGCTGATGAAAAACAATCCCAATATGCTGTAATTTTGGTGTAGTAACTATGTAGTCATGAGATCACAAGGTGTAATCTTGCACACTCCGTGTCAGATGAAATTATTCTTCATGATAAATTTTAGTTATGAGGAAAGTGCTTTCTAGATACAGGTCATTTTGCCAACAGGGGTTATACTCCGAGAAACGATTAGTAAGGGGTGGGGGGCAGTAGGAGGGGAGTATGTTAGAATGTCCCATTCCCACCTGGGAAGAATGTGTAAAGGATATTTTGTGTAGTCTTTGCATTTTGATCAGGAATTTTTCTTTGAAGTTAAAATCATCCATTACTTTGAATCTTACAATTTGTATCTTGACCGCAACAGTTATTTATCAGAGCTTTCTTGCTTTGCCCACTACACATATGCAGGTCACTGTCTAAAAGCACACCTAACTCATCCATTACAAATTGGTCCAATTGATCCAATCTACACCATTTATAATCGGTCAACAGAATTTCTACTTATTTGCAGTCCTATGCTATCCAAGTTTCCTTATTCATTCTTTGTTTTACATTACCATACCTGAGTTTCCTTAAGGCCTAGATTGCCTGCGAGCTTCTTTCTATCAACCTTGCTGATGTACTTCTGCTTCTGAAACATTCTCTCCAATGCTTTTCTTTGATCTTCTGAAAATACTGCCCTTCGTAAAATGCCTCTTCTTGCTTTAGAGTTGACCTCTTGTGTCAGCAGTGGCAACAGGATCTCTTCTCCTGGGTGAAGGAGAAAATGAAAAATTGCTGCATGAAAAAAAAACTAAATGTGGAGTACTGATGCCCGGCAGTAAAGCCTTTTATGAGAATTTGTAAACACAGAAAAAAGACAAAGGAAGCTATTGTCAAATTATTCAACAGATCAGTGTGTTCAAAACATCAGTTCCGGGTCTGAAACCTCAGAAATATTTTTAATCTGCTTTATGGAATGTTTTCCATTGACAGCCTCCATCCATTTCTGTCCCTTGGTTGTGGTTTCACAAATCCGATTCAATATTCTGCCTTCTATTTTGATTTATGTCTTTGCAAATGGAATACAGAAGGATTACACCCAGAACTTCACCGAACAATTGAATTTCATTATGTCATTCAAATTGATTGATTAATACATTTTCCCATGGAAGAATTTAGACTTCAAAAAATGTAATGAGTTCTACAAGTTTAGGCATGGTATTTCTTCCATAAACTAAACGAAGCTCGGGGAACATCGGACCGCGTGTTAAATTAAGATCTACCGCAGATGACATATTGTAACTGTGCAGCTCTGGTGAAAAATGTCTTGATAGTTATAAGCCATTGCTTCCTTCACACAGGTGTGTGAGGTCTACTCGACAATGTGTAATCCTAACTGTTGCTCAAATTAGCCTCCTCTTTTGTGCAGCACAAAAATATGACCGAACCAGTAGACATAGTGTGTTTTATACATGGATAATGAGTAATTGAAATCTGTGCAAATTGGCGTAAGAATTTTTGTAACAAAAATGAAAGCATACAACTCTCTCACAATTCTTAGTAAAGAAAGAGAATGATTTTGTAAAATAGATAAAACAGCAAGGTCTAGGTTTTTATTTTTATATGTAACTAGAGCGCAGTGTATATGTGTAGGTTTTATATAGTATATAAATCAAAGGGAACTAGCTACAGGGTAGAAGCTCCTAGTGTGTGTTTGTTTGAAGGAAAAAACATTTGTTTTTTATGAAGACCCTCACCCACCAACCTAGTTGGTGGCATGCTTCATCATCGGGTCCCACCCAAGGTACTGAGTGTATCTTGGGTGTACTTCGACGCCTGGTTACAGCCGAGCAGGTTTTGTGCTGTGAGTGTGCAGTGAAAGTGAGTTGTGTGTGAGTTAAAAAACTGTCCAATGGGTCCCAGAATTCAAAAGACTATTTTAATGTTGGGCCCTTGGCAGTGATTAAAAACTGAGAAGTGGATATCAGTGGAGATAATTAATGACTCCGATATCCGGTGGGGTTTTATATAGCCCATTTAGAGGCGCTTCCAATTTTAGCACATAAAGAAAGCGAGGCAAGAAAAGGTAAAGAAGTATTCTCAGCAACAAACTATTTAGTTAAGCAAAGAAGCTCGGACTAGACCCTTTCGTAGGTGCATTTAATGGTTTACCCATTAAGCAGACAAAGTTGTCTCAATGATGGCGTCAAAATATTAAAATACAACCCTCAACTTTCAAAACCTTCATGGGTGCTGATCTCACTTTTTTTAAATTCACAACATTTTCCAGGTAAGAATGGACATTTACAATTGCGCTTGATAACTTTTTTCATATTTTCTCTCCATGAGGAAATACTTTTTTTTCAGTGGAGAAACTGCTTCCTCTACACTGCCACCATTTTAGAGGGTGCTCCTTTATTCTTCCACCTCCCACCCTGTAAAATGATTTGCTTCTGCCTTTGATAGAAGTAAATCTCAAACCTTTTCCCGGGATCAAGGTGTCAGAATCGAGTTTGTGAATACCCAGAGACATGTTCACAAACATACAGGACATTCCTGCCCTGTGATCACCCCCAGCCTTCGCTTGGATGTTTACTCAAACAAAAACTTCAAATCAAATCAAAACATTTCTGTTTTTTTTTAATTCTTTCTGTTTTTTATTTATGAGAACATATTCTTTAAATGTACACAACCAAAATTGTACAACACAGATCCCTGCTATGATGTCTCTGGCTTTACATAGCTTATAAGCATTTACTTCATTGACATGAGAGAAACATCATACTGTATTAGATCTCCCCCTGATATAGTCTGAACACCCACAGTCCACCAAGAATCCCCATCCATTCATTCACATCCAACTCCACATTTGTTTCTATGTCTGTCCTACATTCCTCTGTGCAATGATTTGTAGTTCTGGCCACCCCTCAGATTTGTAAGATCTCAACCCCATCTTGGAGATCTCAGTCCCATCTTGGGGGCAAAAGACTTCTGGGGAGAGGGGCCATCCTGCTGTGGACAGGGGAACCTATCCAGTATCTCTACTCGGTAAGCTAAGTCCTCCACCGCCTTCGTGTCCCGTCTAGTCATTCTCACACGGACCTCCTCTGTTAGGTCTCATTCAATGAGATCTCTTTACCGTTCCGCTGCTGTGAGACCCTGCAGATGTAGCCATTGTATGATGATCGTGCACCTTGCCAGACCATTCCCAAACTTATAAACTTGCATCTTAGTTTCCAATTTTGAGAAATGGCGCCTATGCTAAGAAGGCATTGTGTGGGTGATAGTGCTGTTATGTAACTGTGCTCATACTGAAGTAGTCATCCGCTTTCCTCCAATATTCCGCTATCTCTGTGCATGTTCACATCATATGAATGAATGAGCCACTGTCATTCCTGCATCTCAGACAGGCAAAGAATCTACCAGGTTATATTTTGCTTAGGTTTTGCAGAGTCATGTAAATGTAGGGTCGATAATTAAACTGACTTAGCTTAAATCATGCATTGTGGTATGAGCTTTGCTATCCTTCATGTCATAGCCCAATTCTTACTCATGATGGAGTCCTCTATACCCTCCTGCATTTTGTGCCAAACCTTGAGGGGTGTTTGACATTTTTCTGCTTTTAAAACCCTGTAAAATTGGGATACCAATCTTTGCCCCCCTCTCAGGACAGAGCAATGCCTGCAACATCAACGAAGGATCAAGTGGCACGTCCAGATCCCAGACCCTGGCAGTGTTTTGCACTTGAAACATTGCAGAAACTGCCAGGTGCTGATCCCAAAGGCATCCTGTGCCTGTGCAAATGTTATAAAGGATCCTAAACGGAATAGATCCTCAAGTGTGTTGAACCCACCTTCATCTACGCACTGAGATGTCATTACCTATTGGTCTGAATTGTTGTAGTGAGAGTATAACCAGCAGACCTGCAAAAGGGAGCCCCGAAGAACCCTGGCCACAGCCATCTCCCAGGCCTTTCAAGTCTATCTCATTATGAGTAGTGCCGGGATTGCTTCCCTTTCATAAGTGAGACATTAATGACTCGTCTCCCCTGGCACCCTGCAATACCTCATTTTCCCAAATTGTTCCCGTCTTCCAATCAATTGATAGCATGTTGCAGGTAGGATGCAATATCATATAACTCCGGGTCTTTCTTTCTGAGTGTCTAATTCCAGGGTGTCCATGCATACTCAGCTGTTTCGGCCCGCCCATACCAGGGATGCCAGAAGCTGATCTACTTTCTTGAAAGATTTTCTAGACAATATACAGAAGGAATTCTGAAGGACACATAAGAGCAGTGCTTAATTTGAGCTGGTGGTTTCCGGTGCTCGACACCAGCACTTAACTGCTGGCACCGGCACTTAACTGCCTGAACCTGCACTTATGACAGCTGCCACATGGCAGCGCTGTTTGTGTAATTTAAAGAGGAGCAGAAAAGCAGTTGTTTGTTAATTCAATATACCTTAACAACAACTAATACCTGTGTTGTACAACTTCACCTGTCTCAACATGGCCTCCTGCCACTGTAGAATCTTTCATCTGTGTTTCCTTCTCCTCTTCCCCTTCTAGAATACCTGCGTGTGTTCTAGCATCTGGTTTCTCTGGTTCTACCAATGTCAGTTGTTTGTCTGGTCAGCTGGTGAAGTGTTCGCTCAGCTTTTTCTCCTATTAAACCTACGTTTCTTACCCCAAGAAGTCTTCCAGTGCTTCATTTCATCTACGACAATTTTGGCGACGATTGGAAGCAGCGCTGACCAGACCACAGAAGACTTGCTGTGAGAGAGATCCTGAGATGATCCTGATTCCTACTCGTCTACAACCAGTCCAAAGCTGAGAGACGAACGCTTCACCCAAGCACCCATTTCCGTCCAGAAATCGGTGCCTTCTTTCTCCAGGGTTCCCGTATCTTCAAAGGAAGCGACCCGCAAGTCCCCGTGACGTCACTCCTCAACTGTGAGTTAATTCCTCCTTTGCCTGTCGCTGCTCGCGCATACGTCACTACGTCGCGTGCAGCAACCATTATTCAAACCTGCATCTGCAAGTCAGCGTTACAACATCCACATAGCACGTCAGTACGCAACGTCCGGCGGCCATCTTAAAGTGTCCACATTCCTTAACTTAACTGCGCACCAGCTTTATTCAACGTGCGTCCATACGCAACGTCCAGCGGCCATTTTGTGTGGCATAATTTCAAAGGCTGTCGTTTCATCTTACCGCAACCCAGCTATTACGTCCACAACGCATACCTATGTTCTTGTTAGTACTCCGGTGACACGCACACCCCTAGCACTTCGGTGAAACTCTCACCTCAAGCGTGTCCACGCATACATCAGTGAGTTTTCTTGCATCTCAGTTATATTGTGTTCCAGCGGCTGTTTCACTTAACGCAGAGAACTACGAAAACTTCCTATACAGGTACTGTTGTTATTCGAGTGTTAATCGTCTTGCGCCACAGCTGCAAATTAATACAACGTTAAGAACTAAGTTATAGGTACTGTGTTCTTTTCAACTATTGCATGTCACACGGTGATGTGCACACCTACATGTTAAAATACTTTAAAATTTTCTGGTTTGAAGTTTTCCCAGCGTATTATTTTTGGCATGTCTTCTCAACAAATTGCCGTTGCCTTACCGCCCCAATTTTTAAATGAACCCGGCACCCCTTCCATACCTTGGTAGGACTAGATTGTAATATTTGACAATTATTTGGACGCTTTGGATGGCCAAGAGTCTTCTGAAAAGCTGAAAAAAGCTTTACTTCTCAGTTCATTGGGGAAAGAGGGCCAACAAGTCTTCAGGTTCCTTCCACAGGCTTTGCAAGCTAATGGCCAACCTATGCCTGATGAGTACAAAGAGGCCATATGCAGATTAGAAGCAAGATATGCAAAAGAGGAAAACCTAGCGATGAACCGTTATAAATGTTATACACACCGTCAATGCAGTGAGGACACCATAGACGAATTTGTTGCCAAACTCAGAGAACTCTCTGTCAAATGTAAATTTGGAGCCATGTCTGACGAACTTATCCGAGACCAGCTAATCGTCCAGTGTAATAATCGCAAGATCCAAGAGAGACTATGGGCTGCAAAGAATCCCACACTAAAAGTCGCTATTGACCTGGCCAAAGTTATTGAACAATCAGAAAATTGTATGAAGGAACTACAGAAAAGTAGCGTTTACCAAGAAGTGTCTGAAGTTTCTGACAAAAGTGTGGTTGAAGAGAATGAGTTGGGTGATGACGATCCCGTAGCCCTAGTTAGAAAAAAGAATAGGTCTTTCATCAGAAAAACCACATTTGAAAAAGCATCTAACAGATTTTGTTTGAGATGTGGCAGCAACGGACACACGTCCTAATCAAAATTCTGTTTCACGTCAAACAAGGAATGTTTGAAGTGTGGTCGCCTTGGCCATTTCTCTAGAATGTGTAAAACCAAAACCCGTTCCAAAATAGCTGTTATACAAGAAACCTCAACAGAGACCAAGAGGGAGCAAGAGAGATTGTTAGTAGTCGAAGATGGCAATGTTGCCATAGAAAATCAAAAGAGAGAGAACAGACCCAGAGCTTTGTTCCTCATTGATGGGCAGCAAGTGTCTCTTATGGTAGACACGGGTTCCAGGTACACCATTATTCCTAGATCAATGCTAGAAAAAGAATGGGGTAGAAGAACTCTGTAGCACAGTGACATATCCCCTGCAGGGTACCAGGGAGATACCTTAGACCTCTTAGGGTATTTTGAAGCAGACATTACCTTCGCCAACAGGTCTACCAAAGGGAAGATCTATGTCGCGGTTGATGGACCCTCCATCCTAGGTTGGATCCATCAATAAGACCTCCACATCATTGTTCTCCCCAGGGCGCCCTCACAAGTCATGGTTATTGATGATCTCACCATTGATGACATTCTTTGAGAGGTTAGCACAGTGTTCAGGAACGAGTTAGGTGAGTTACAAGGGTACGGTCACAAAATTCAGTTAAAAAAAGACGCATTACCTGTCCAACACAAGCTTAGAAGAGTTCCCTTAATAGTTAGGGATGAGGTTAAATCTCTTTTGGATGAGATGCTTCAAGCCGGTGTCATCGAACCGGTTGAGGCGTCCAGTTGGGTGTCTCCAGTTGTAATTACAAAGAAGGCCAACGGCAAAATTAGGTTCTGTGTGGACTTGAGGTCTTTGAATAAATGTGTGGTCGCCGACACTTTCCCACCACCCAACATCGGCGAATTGGTGTCTACTTTGAAGGGTGCCAAGTTCTTCTCCAAATTAGACTTCAAGAACGCATATCACCAGATAAGATTGCATGACAGCTCAAAACATCTCACATCCTTTATAATGACTGAAGGAACTTTCCAATTCACACGTCTGCCTTTTGGGCTAACTTCAGCAGCCAGCGTGTTTCAGCGTATGGTTACTGAAATTTTCAAAGGCATTGACAAAGCAGTGTTCTTTCAGGACGACATACTTGTTTTCGGAGATTCCATCGTCGATCATAACCGGGTACTCAAATCTGTTCTGCAGAGAATTCGCAAGGAAAAAAGTTCCTTTCTTGTCCAACATATTGAGTACCTTGGGTATGAAATCTCCGCCCTAGGAGTAAAGCCCAAAAAGAACCTCTTGGAAGCGATTCAATTCGCTCCCTGTCCCTCCGATAAGGACCAGTTAAGGTTCTTCATGGGGCTAATAGAATATTACTCCAAATTTGTGAAGAACTTTTCAGATAAGACGTTGTCTTTAAGGGTGTTACTCAAGAAAGGTGTGAAATTTGCTTGGGGTGAAGAACAAGCCACCTGTTTTAACCTGATAAAAAAATAAATTTGTGAAGCTAATGTTTTGGCTCCTTTCGACATAAAACGCACTTCTATAGTCATGGTCGATGCCAGTGCCACTGGCCTGGGTGTGGTGCTTTTACAGAGGTATCCCGAAGGTGAGAGAACCATTGCTTTTGCCTCATGTACTCTCACCCCATCAGAACAGACTACTCCGTTATTGAAAAGGAGGCACTCGCAGCTGCATGGGGTGTTCAGTACTTCCGCACTTACCTTTGGGGTACAAAGTTTCTTCTTAAGACCGACCACAAACCCTTGGTTCAAATTCTGTCACCTGGTGGGGTGGGAAAGGGTTCAGCTAGGTTGGCTAGACTAGCAGCCAAACTTCAAGAGTATCAGTACGAAATCTCTCATGTTCAGGGCTAGAGGAACTTCCAAGCAGATTGCCTCTCCAGACTTTCTATTAAGTGGGAGCATCTTAATGACGTGTCCCATACAGTTGCTAATGAGGAGGGAGCTGTTGCCTCTGTTCAGGATGTTATTGCCATTGGTGAGGGCACTTTTACTCATGATGAGTGGTGCAAAGCAATGGCCGTTGACCATGTCCTTAATGAAGTCATGGATTTAGTTAGACTTGGTTCTAGACGTGAGAGTTGTTTGCCTGTTTCTGTGCGTCCTTTTCTTAAGGTCCTGGACGAATTGTCTATCTGTGGTGTGAGTGTCCTTATGAGAGGAGAAAAATTCATTCCACCTCCCAGTTTAAGGCCCAAACTCCTCAAATTAGCTCATGAGGGGCATTTGGGACAAACTTTGACCCAACGCAGACTTAAGGCTGATTTTTGGTGGCCAGGTATGGACCAGCAGGTTTCGTCCTTATTGAAAATTGCTCCGTGTGCAAGGAGGGAGAGAAAAGACTTAAAGTCGCGGTAGGTTCAACCTTGGGCCGTATTGCAACCCCTAGCAGCTCTTGGCATAGTGTTTGCCTGGACTTCATAGGGCCCATGGATGAACTACCTTTTAGCAAACGTTTTGCCATTGTGGCCATTGATGCCTTTTCAAAGTGGTTGACTGTGAGTTTTGTCAAGGACTTTACCACAGAGAGTACCATTTCTTTCTTAAAACATTTGTTTCAGGAAGAAGGCTATCCTTCTGTTCTAATCACTGACAACGGCACCCAGCTCGTTTCCCATAACATGTGTTCTTTTCTGGCTGAGTGCTGTGTGGTACATCATCGCACATCCTTGTGCAACCCACAAGGGAATGGTTTGTGCGAGAGAGCCAATTGTGTCGTTAAGGGCATAATTTAAATGGCTTGTGCCAGTGGGAAGTTTGCACACAAGATGGTTCAAGAAATGGTTTGGGCTTACCGCACTACCAAACACAAACAGAATGATAAGTCCCCTTTTGAACTCATGCGTGGTAGACTCCCGGGTACAAAGCTCACTCCCTCTTGGATTAAAGATTGGGTTGCCAAGGGTGGTCACCTGGGTCCTTCACCCATCGTTCTTTCACAATACACAAGAAGTCACATCTCCAAAGGGGATTTGGTCAAGGTCAAACCTGGTAGAGTGTCTAAAGGCTTAACTAAGTTCAGAGGCCTGTTTACTGTTAAAGATGTTTTTCCACATTATGTTGTTGTGACAAATAGTGAAAAATGGAACTTTTGCCGTGTGGCCTTATATCAAAGATGTTGAACTCCACCCACCAAAGATGTGCTCCACTCCTGTGTTGAAAGTTCTCAAAGCTATAGTGGTTACATGTTGACTGAACTGGATGGTGTTGTTTCTGACCCTGTTGTTGACAATCTAAGGGAGGTGGGTGGTGGTGATGCCTGCGATGCCAGCAGCAATGTGCAAAATGCTCTTGTGCCTTCGGGGTCTAGAAGTTTGCGATATCGCAGACCCCCTGCTTATTTAAATGACTACTGTTGTTAACATTGCAATGTCATGTCCTTTTGTTTTTTATTTTTTTTCTCTTGTGTGTAAAGGAGGAAGATGTGTTGTACAACTTCACCTGTCTCAACATGGCCTCCTGCCACTGTAGAATCTTTCATCTGTGTTTCCTTCTCCTCTTCCCCTTCTAGAATACCTGCATGTGTTCTAGCATCTGGTTTCTCTGGTTTTACCAATGTCAGTTGTTTGTGTGGTCAGCTGGTGAAGTGTTCGCTCAGCTGTTTCTCCGATTAAATTTCTCCGATTAAACCTACGTGTCTTCCCTCAAGAAGTCTTCCAGTGCTTCATTTCATCTACGACAACCTGCCACCCAAGCCATTCTTAAAGCGTTGGTGTCTTCGAACAGTCTGAATTGTCACCCTTAAGTGTGATGGTTAGTAGTTGAGTAAGTACAGTGGCAATGTGTGGTGTAAACTGCAGTGGCCTCCCGAAGAAGGCCCCGGCACTTATTTTTTTACAAAATAAGCATAGGAGTGACTCTGTTGGCGCAGTTGGTGATCCAATTGTTGAAGTTTCTGATGTTCTGGTGTGGGTTGTTTGAAGAATTGAGGAGGGTGGTGTTGAGGGCATTGATTCAAGTGTCCTTTGAGACTTTGCTCCAGCTGTGGTGGGGCGCGTTGGGCAGACTGGGGATGGAGGTCCGTGAGCTGGTGATGTTGTAGTGGATGATGAAGTGGTCAGTCTAGGTGAGTTCCGTGGGGTGGCCGTACCTGATGCGGTCGCTGGAGGTGAAGATGGGGCCTAGTGTGTGGCCTGGGATGAGTGTGGGGTCATGGACGAGTTGGGTGAGTCCGATGTTGTTCATGCTGTCAAGGAGGTTGGTAATGTTGATGTCATTGTGGTCATCAAGACGGAAGTTGAGGTCGCTGAGCAAAATATAGTTGTTGGAGTCTATGGTGAGGGGGTGATGAAGTTTGACGTGGGTGTAGGTAAAAGGTCCTACCGTGGAGCGTGGGTCGGCGCAGTGAAAGTTCTTGTTGTGGCATCCAGGGTTGAGGGTGTAGAGCTCTACAATGGTGTATCTGCTCCCGTGGGAGCGCCAGGGACCGTGGCACTGGGTGTGGTCCAGGCACAGATGGGCACAGATGGGCTTGCCTTTGGTGTGTCTTTGGTGTGCCAGCGGCACAGGCGTGCTGCAGCCTGCATTAAGTAGTGGGCGGGCAAGGCTTCTCTTAGCAGAAAGAACAGTGAGCAGGAAAACTCGAACGGGAAAACCCAGGCAGCGGAGGTGTCACTTGGTCAAACGGTGGCAACTGGATCAGGCTGGAACAAGCAGGAACTGGAGGCCAGAGTGGCAGGCTAGGTGCCCAGGTGACATTTACCAAACTGATTGCTTTGGCAAGGGCAACTATCCTATTACTTGCAGCAATATCTCATGTGGACTCCAAGGGCTAACCAGTCTGCTCTTCCAATTCAAGGAAACACACAATTGGAGTTATTTACTACATTTTTAGTGAAAACATGCAGTAAATTATAAAATGATAAATGCAAGAGTTTGTAATTTGGGCTGTAAATATCACACTTTTGTAATTACAAATAAATCCCACTTCACAACTGACTCTTGCCAAAACAGTGCAAATCAAAACACAGCCTGGAGGATTTGCATCATTCAACCTAGTCAAATTGGAAAATGTACGCCTCTGTTTCCTTCTACTTGTGACCTTCTCTAATCTCTGCAACTGTTCACATCTCCTAAGTAAGAGGAAGGGGAGATGGAGAGTGGCAGAGGAGAAGGACCAAAAGGGAAAGAAAGACTCCCAGTTAATGAACCAAAGGAGATATTTTTAGGATTGTAACGCAATGCAGCGCAGCAAGTCACCTTGCTGAGCTGTGTTACAGGGAGAGGGCAGGAATGTGATGTATTTATTGCAATACAGTGCATTCCTGTCCTTTCCCTAGCACTGGTGCACAATGGGCTGACCCTTGACAATGGTGCAAGGGTGACTGCATTGCATGTAAGATTGTTTTTGTGCAGGAAGGAACACCTTCCTGCACAAAAACAATCCTGAGAGGCATATTACTCTTTTGCAGCACACATAGAAAGAGGAAGTAATGAGGAGAAAATTAAGATTTTTCTCCTTGTTACACCTCCCTTGAGAAGGCGTATGTTTTTGGCACATCCCCAGGTCTACCACTTTTGGTAAACCTGGGAATGTGCAAAAACCATGAGAGTTGCGTGGGAACACCCATGCAACGCCAATGGAATGCCTTCGCAGGGAAGAGTAAAGCAAAGCAGCGATTTGCACTGCGTTGCGTTACTCCAGATTTATGAAACCACTCAGAGCCAGGCAAAGTGGCCATGAGAAGCTTCATAAATCTCATTTTTGAGTTGTGTCACTTTTACACCACGTTGTGTGGTGCAAGAGCGAGACAACAGAGCTCATAAATATGGCCCCAAGTGTCACCTCCCATTGGATTCTGGTAAGGACGATAACCCCACTCTTAAAATCTATAAAGAGACAAGAATACAAATAGATAATTTGCCTGCATATAGCACTCCACACCTTCCATTTCTTGGCACTATCAATAACAGATGTCTGCGTAGTCCATAAAAGCATTCAGCTTACTGAGCTACCTGTTGGCTGGAGATGGTGAGAGAATTTTGGTTTCACATATGAGGCTCCTACTGGAAGAGAGTCAGATGGTTTTACCAGGTTTACAGCCACGTTGCCTATATGTGAGAGGCTAGAACCAGCTGAGTTTATCACAATATTGTGATGTCACAATGAATACATTCACCTCCATATGGAAGAGAAATATCCATGCACACAGCCTGTGGTATCAAGCAGTGATATAGCTCGCCTCGCCAGGTACTATTGGTAAGGAAGCTTTTGACCACACTCTTTTGATGATGGGAATACATGTATTCCGACTGTCCTGTTCTGACATGTGGCACCACTGGAGCTATGAAACAAAGTGCTAAATATTGAATACTTAGAGGGCTAGTTCAATGTGGCCTCACTTGAGGCTTTCTGGGCGCAATCTGGGATCCCATGCTTGTGGCACCCACTACAGTTGTCTTGCATTGTCTTGTCAAACTATCAACCATGAATACTCCTTCCCGGTTGCATTGATTATGGTTGATGGGTGGTTACAATCATCCATGAAGCCATAGGCTAACAATAGTTCAAGAGAGGCAAGCCTAAATCAACCCCTACTTATACATGTACATTCTGGCCATTCTTCTGTACTGCAGTGGTGTAACGCAACATGATGGGGACACCTGCAGAATGCGATGAGGGGCCCCTTAGCCTGTCTTAGCTCACAGATATTCATGGACTTGAACTGAATGGGAGCCCCTTTAAGGGCTGGCGGCTTCCTGATGTATAGCCCCCCCTGCACCGTAGGGGCTACAGTGGCCTGCATTACACCCCTGCCGTACTATGAGCTGAGAGGACCATACCTTAGCCAGGAATATGGGTGTCGGCAAGTATTTTGTGATGTTGCTTTGTGCCTTTGTGCGATGTTTGGGTATGAGTCTAGTGTTCTTTCACCCTGATCTTGGAGGGTGTGTGGTTTTGCCTTTATGAAATATGGGTTGTGCACTGTAGTATAATCCAAATGAAGAGTAGAATAAAGTATTGAAGTTAAGATGAAGTTTATTTCCAAACCCCTGCACAGCGTCCTTCCTTTTAGGTACCAACAGCTTAATGCCACAACATTCTCAATTACAACATAGAGGGAATACATTCTAGAATATGATGGGGACATAATTCTAACTTAACCCTATAATACATAACATAACATTACATTACAATACTACACAATCCCCTCCCAAAATTAATAATGAGAAAAAGAAAAAAAAACTATTTACAATCATACAATTCTAACTTCTTTGGCTTTTTAACAACACGTCCTTTAGATGTTTTAACAATTTTGTTATCACTAGCATTTAAATCAGCATTGTCCAAACTGGTAGAAGGTAAAGAAACCTCATTAGGCATGTCAGAATTGATGGTAGGAGAAAAACTTCATTGGAATAGTCTGAATCAGTGGTAGATAAAGAAACTTCTGCACTCATTTCTGGTTCATTGATACCATAATTATCATTGCTAAGATTTAAAGGAAATTGAGATGCTTCTAACCACCAAAAATTCCTTACATTGGCACTACTTTGCTCCTTTTGATAATAAGTGTTTTTTACAGGAGCTAAACGACTAAAATGCCAAACTTCACCATTATGCAGTAAAGCAGTATTCTTCATAACCTTGACAACTTTTCTAGGTTCACTAAATCTACTTTCACCTTTTCTTGTTATCCTTCCACATTTAATCCGGACCCAGTCTCCAGTGCAAAGCATGGTTTCTCTAGTGCCATGTTTTTGATCATAATACTTTTATTTTTTTCTTGAGACTCTGTAATGTGTCTTTTAACTTCATCAATGTCAAATTCAATCATCTCACTTCTTTTCATCCAACCAGGATTGATTTTAGAATGAGGAATTCTACCTCTCATTAACGAAAATGGGCTCACACCAACAGAACCATGGATGGTATTCCTATATGCCCAAATCATTTTATTTAACTCAACATCCCAAGAAATACTACTTTTATTTGCAAGTTGTATAATACCTTTAATACTGTGGTTCACCCTTTCAACAATACCATTACCTGAGGGATGATATAAAGCAGTAAAACGTTGCTGAATTCCAGCTGCTTTGAGATAATTTCTAATTTCATTTGACTTGAACTGGACACCATTATCTGACAAGATAACAGCTGGAAAACCCTCTCTTAAAAAAATATTATCAAGAAATGAAATAACAGTTCTAGTATTGACACACTGTACAACCTCCACCTTGAAAAAGTGTCTACAAGAACCAAGATATACTTGCAAGAGCCATCCTGCCAAGTGATAGGCCCCATGATGTCTAATGCAACTACCTCTCATGGCAACTTGGGACACCCTAACGAACTTAAAAGCGGATTAAGAGTTTTTAAAGATTTATCAGATGTCTCACATTTGATACATGATCTAACAAATCTTTCAATTTCCATGTCAACTTTGGGCCACCAATACAATTCCTTGAGCCTTAGTTTGGTACGTGTAATCCCTGAATGGCCTTCATGACATAAGTTGATAATCTTTTCACGTAAGTTAATAGGAAGAATCACTTTGTCTCCACGAAGAATTAAGGAATTAGAGACACTCAATTCATTACGGACCTCCCAAAATCCTCTAAATTCATCCTTGACGCATCTTTTTTCCATACCAATCCAACCATTAGTAACAAACTCTTTTACCTGACACAAAATTCCATCATCACTTTCAGCATTGAACCATTCATCTTTAGTGAAACTGTCAAATACTCCTATTGTAGACACACTAGCAACAGAATACTCATTCCAAGGATTGTTATCGATTTCCATCAAAGGTAAAGCCATCCTACTAAGAAAATCAGCAGTAATGTTTTTAGCACCAGGAACATATTGGATATCATACATGAAGTCTTGTAGTCTCATAGATAACCTTGCAATTCTTGCAGTAGCATTGATCAGACCTTCTGTAGTAAGAAGTTTGGTAAGTGGTTTATGGTCACTTCGTAACGTAAATTTTCTGCCCCATAAAATGTTTCTAAAGTGTTCAAGTGCCCATTCACATGCTAAGGTCTCTCGTTCTATTACAGAATACTTTTCCTCTGTAGGAGTAAGAGAACGGGAAGCAAATGCTATTACTACTTCTTTGTTCTTGTCATCAATTTGAGTAAGGACACTTCCTAGTCCTCTACCGCTAGCGTCCGTGGTGACAATGGTATTGGCTGAAGGATCAAAACCTTGTAGATCGGGTGCTTGGCTAATCGATTTCTTGATATTCTGAAAAGACAACTGACACGAATCATCCCAAATAAATTGTACTTTGTTTTTAGTAAAGATCTCATATTATAAGTTTTCTCGGAAATTTTTTTGACAAATTTAGCGTAAAATTCCGCTAGACCTAAAAAAGATCTTAAATCATCTTTAGATTTAGGTGCAGGTGCCTCAATGCTAGCCTTAATTAAACTGGTCTTAGGTCTAATACCAGTGTCACTGATTTCATGACCCAAATAAGTGACCTTCCTTTCTGCAAATTTACACTTGGAAATTTCTGCTGTTACCCCTTTGCATTGAAGAATATCCATTACATTTTTAAGTCGTTCATCATGGATTTTTTTACTGGAACCCATAACCAGTATATCATCTTGAAAAAAAATGACGCCTTGCATATCTCCAAAAAGCTCTGACATCAATCTTTGGAACACTGCTGCAGCAGATGCAAGGCCAAAGGGCATCCGTCTAAACTGAAAACACCCAAATGGTGTGCAAAAGGCAGTAAGTGATCTACTAGAAGGATGTAAGGATACTTGGTGATAAGCACACGATAAATCAATGGTAGAAAACCATTTGGCACCCTTCGTTAATGATAACATTTCCTCAATCCTAGGTAATGGAAATTGATCCACAATAATGTTGTCATTTAAAAATCTTAAATCAATACACATCCTGATTTTTCCATTGGCACGTCTGGCTATAACAATGGGTGAAACCCATTCCGAAGCTTCAATGGGTTCTATTATGTTGGCATCTTGTAGCTTTTTCAATTCACCCTTAACCTCTTGCCTAACAATCAAAGGGACATGACGTACTTTATGAATATTAGGAATAGCATTTGGCTTCAGGCGAATCTTATGGGCAAAACCTTCAAGTTTCCCAATTTTCCCATTGAACACACTGGGATACTCTTTCAAAACCCATTTTTTTGTTTCTTCAGAATCACCTGTAACCAAAACTTGTTCCGGGCTATTGGGATCAAGAATAATGTTGAGGGAACGTTGATCCCTCCATCCCAATACAGACGGCCCATCATCTGCAACATACAACTTACCTGAAGCTCAACTGCCTTTAAATTCGAAAATTAGTGACCTGAACCCTAACATGTTTATTTTCTCTCCTGTAAAGCTTTCTGGGGACACATCAGTGGGTTCTAAATGGGAACCAATAAGATGAACAAAATTCTCCTCCCAAATGGCGCGTGCAATAATCGTAAAAGGAGAACCAGAATCAGCTGCTACCTGTAGTGTTATACCTCCAAAAGAAACCATGCATAATGGTTTGTTGTTCCCATCCCCCTTTAAATTCAAAACGATATCCCTTTTATTTTTAATAAATTTGACACATGAATCTTCTAAAGACTCTTTAGAATCATTCTCCGACAAATCAGAATCATCTTGAGTAACACACGCAACTTAACTTTTTTTTGTACGTTTTCTGTTACACATTTTAGTAAAATGACCAATAACGCCACACTCTAAACATCTCGAAGATTTTGCTGGACATCTATCAAAATTAGCAATGTGGGATGTGCTGCCACATCTATAACAAACAAAACCAGAATTCTTCCCTTGATAATTCCTATCTCTCCTTGTGTTCCATCTAGGTTGACTTTTAAAATTCATAGGAGTACTACTCTTATCCTTTTTCCCTTCAGAGATTTTGTTGACAGTTATTTGTTCAGGCGGAGTTGAAGATGCTTTTGCGCATCTGTCAGAAAGTTCTGCTTTCTTGACTAAAGTTATGAGGTCTTTAAGACTAGCTTCACCTTCTATCCAAAGTCTGTCTTGAATACTTTTATTTTTTGAACACATCACTACTTGGTCTCTAATCATTTCATCATGTAGTGTGCCAAATCTACATTTGATTGCCAAGTTTTTAAGAACAGATACATAATCCTCTATGGATTCATTGTCATTCTGTTTGCGTTTGTAAAATGAACGTCTAGAGACAGCAACGCAAACTATTGGCGAATAATGATCATCAAGATCCGAGATAGCACTTTTAAAAATATCTACATCACCACTTCTTTCAGGTCTTTGCATTTGATTAAAAACTCTGAGACCTTCAGGACCAAGGCAATGTAGTAAAATACGTAGTTTCCTTCCAGGAGACATAATGGCACCATTGTCTTCCAAAGTTGCAATATAGTTAATAAAATATTCTTTCCATTCATGCCATTTAACATTAGGTTCGCCAGGATTAGTTAGAAATTCTTTGGGTGTGTTTAGATTAATGGTGACATTCGTGGTCCCAGCAACTGTTCCAGAAGCATTAGTTGTCGTGTTGCCTTCCATCATAATCTAAAAGTGCAGTATAAATCGAAACAGTAAGAGAATATGTAAGGAATCTTACTGTAAAGCGCTGTGGTTTAAGAAACGTCAATCAAAGTTTTCTTCAAGTTTATCAGTGCCGGAATAAAATCCACTTGAAACCACCACTTTAAAAAAAAAAAAAAATGGCCGCACGTAGGGGTCACGCAGCGTGACCTCGCTGCTGACGTGAACTAGTAATGTGCGCGGGGGCACAGAGGACTCCAAGGAAGAATGCGCTGACAGGCGGAAGAATAATGAGAGCGCGGGGGCAGACAGGAGGAGGCTCGAGTCGCAACGGTAACTCTGATTTGAAGGTAAGCAGAGTTTAACCGCAAGAGTCGAGGTGAAGAAAATGCGCGAGAAAACAAAAGCACAAGGACTCACATAGGTGGATTTCCGGAGTCCCAAAGCAGCTTAAGTAGTTTCCTCCATAAATTGCATGCTGCCAATAAATCTCCCGGCTGTGGAAAGTGTGAACATGAAGGTCGCTGAAGATGGCCAAAACGGTGGAACACAGGGGTTGGAACTCCCAAATCGCGTCGCCAAAAAGATGTAGTATAATCCAAATGAAGAGTAGAATAAAGTATTGAAGTTAAGATGAAGTTTATTTCTAAACCCCTGCACAGCGTCCTTCCTTTTAGGTACCAACAGCTTAATGCCACAACATTCTCAATTACAACATAGAGGGAATACATTCTAGAATATGATGGGGACATAATTCTAACTTAACCCTATAATACATAACATAACATTACATTACAATACTACATGCACCCTATACTTTTGTGCCTGTGTGCGATGGGTCGTGTACCCTATACTGTTGCGCCTCTGTGCGATGGGTCGTGTACCCTATACTTTTGTGCCTTTGTGCGATGGGTTGTGGACTCTATACTTTTGTGCCTTTGTGCGATGGGTCGTGTACCCTATACTTTTGTGCCTTTGTGCGATGGGTTGTGTACCCTATACTTTTTTGCCTTTGTGCGATGGGTCGTGTACCCTATACTTATGTGCTTTGTGCGATGGGTTGTTTACCCTATACTTTTGTGCCTTTGTGCGATGGGTCGTGTACCCTACACTTTTGTGCCTTTGTGCGATGGGTTGTGTACCCTATACTTTTGTGCTTTTGTGCTATGGGTTGTGTACCCTATACGTTTGTGCTTTCTCACGAATGTGTGGTGTGCAGAAGGGGGTGAGTGTGAGGGATTTACACCGCCTTGGTGTCCTCCATTCTCCTAGCCTTGCAGAATATTACCATTATATTGTTTCCTTGTGAAAGTGTGGTGTACAGAAGGGGGTGAGTGGTGAGGAATTTACATCTTTTTGATGTCCTCCATTCTCCCAGTCCTGCACAGCATTACCACGAAAATGTGTGTAGAAGGGGGTGAGTGGCTTGGGATTTACATCGCTTTGATGTCCCCTATTCTCCCAGTCCTGCACAATATTACCACTGCGAATAGTTTTATCTAGAATCTGTGGTGTGTAGAAGGGGGTGAGTGGTTAGGGATTTACACTTCCTTAGTGTCCTCCATTCTCCCAGTCCTGCACATTTTTACCACTGTCGAATTTTTACTTTCTGTTAATATTGTTGGGAAGTGTGTAATTCTTCCCTTTCTTTGTTCTCGCATATTTGGAGTTTTCATGTGTTTATTGCATACTTCTCTTTAATATTCCTTTCTGCTGTTCTCTTATATTTGCAGTCATCATTTGCACTTTGTTTCTTTCTCTTCAATGCTGTAATTCTAACTGTATGATCTTTATTTAGTTATCTCCATATGTACATTGCATATTTCTCTTGTATTGTACTTTTACGGTGCCATGTTGTAACATTTGTTATTGTGTTCCCAAGGGAAGGGGATGTGTTGTACCTTGATTTCCTTTCCCTGCTGCTCAGCCAGTATGAATGTGATGTGGATGTGGAATGTTAGAATGTTGATGAGTGAGCAGAATGCTGGAGTGCCTGGTTGTGTGTGAGAGAGACAGTTGGAGACTGTGGGCTGAGCAGCAAGGATGCTGCTCCTGGTGGGGCTGGTCTTAGCTTGCCTTGAACTGCCTTGAATTATCTTAACTACTATCCTGTAACTACCATCTTCCATCCAAGCTTAAATAAACCTCTACTTGAATTATACCTCATGGCTACGTCTGGAGTTCCTACAATTCATCATTGTAACAGTTGCTATGTGCACCCTAAGTGGCTAAGGGTATGCCCTGACATGGGTCTCTTGCTCGCTGCGCCACTGGATTCAAGCTAGCCTGGCTGATGAGGGATGAAACCCCAAAACCGGTCCTAGGATGCTTGTCTCCAGTCCAGGGAGGATCTGGTCTGGCAGTTCGGGCTGGGCTATTCCCATGGGGAGCAGGGTCAAGACTGATTTGCATATAGCTGGGTACAAATTGGGGTGACGTTTCGTGCAAAGTGACAATGGATTAAACCCAGATCTGTGACTGGGGTGAGTGTTTAAAACGTTTAAACACTCCGTCCATCAGTTTATTTTGTGATGTCGGCAAGTATCGTCATGATAGCTACAAATGACAACACCACTATGGAAGGTATGCAAATTATATGGGAAGGGTTTCAAATACAACACACAGGATTAAGCAGAGATCATATAGGGCCAGAAGATTTTTTGTTGTTTTTATTGGCGCTGTGCTTTATCAGCACCAATGAAGTCATCAGTTGGGGTAATCCAGACATATGAAATGTCTCTAAAAGGTGCTTGTGCATATTCAGACAGAGCTTCTCTTTCTGTCAGGGCTTGGACTCCAGAGTGGACTGCTGAAGAGCTGGGCAAAAAACAGCAGCAGATATAAGAAATAGGTCGAGACATGCCAGGAGAGGTTGCTCCCCTCTCGTGATTGATAGCACAAGGCAGTTTTTAAAAACCACTGTTAGGAGAAGTCGATCTATGCAGCTAAGTGCTGCCCCAAAAAGCATGGAAAATTCTGGTTAAACTGGACAAACTATAGGGGACGGACAGACGGCGTGAAGGCCGGCGACACCGGAAATCCAAATACGAATCAGAAAGGGCAGCGAGCGCCTTGGAAGACATGCAATTTGGTGGAAATAGGGGTGTATGTGTCGACCTCCGGTGACTTTTTATTATTTCGCTGTGTTCCTAAGGCTGTGTCGGGAAGGAGGAAGGAAGGGAACTGTGTTAATCTTTTTGGACAGTGCTTTATTTATGGTGCAGAAAACCAATAAATATGTTATTAAAAAAAAACACTGTTAGGCTTTTACCCTCTTGAAATAATTAACTGGTAGGCCCCGATTGTGAGCCAGACAGAGAAACATTACCACATGAAATTTCCCTCTGCCTAATACAGAGTGGGTAGTACCGTCACCGAATTTTACAGCCTGTAAGTCCGGCCAGAAAGATCTTATAATGCTTTGGCTGCTGCAGCAGCCAAGCCACATTCCCCATTTTTTGACCGAAAAAATCTCCCTTCCCTCCTTCACTCCTCTCATCTCCTACACAACCCTGCACCCACAGGCCTCTGCTTACATTTACAAATTGCTCAGAGAAGGTAGTAAATGTATGCTTAAAACCCCATGGAAACAGGAACTCTGTTTATGACTGGAAAATTGGTCCCACGCGGTAATTCTCATTTCTGCGCAGTTTTACTCATAATTGCACGGTATTGTTACAGATTTACCACATGGTAATGGTACAATCGCATGTCATTTAACTATTACCCCAGTTCCTTGCAGCTTGTAGTCAGGCCCATAGAGTTCATCTCCCAAATGCAAGCTACATTAAAAAAAAATATTAACAAACTGGTGTGGGCCCTTCAGCATCATTGTGTGGTGAATGCCACGCAATCATTCATATCAAAATCACGTCTCATCGATACACTAATCGCTCTACCACCTTCAAACAACGGTTCAGCCTGTTTTTTTAAGGAGATCAGTCTGACAGTATGTCCTGGTAGTCATTTTCATAAGGAAATTTTATTATTTTACACTACAATCAAACTCTAAATCAGACCCATAACAAACTGCTAAATTCCAGTCAATCAATGCTCCAAAAATGTAAAGGGAGCACAGATTCTGAAAGTGCTACGCGACCTTATATATGATAGTATAGTGCTATACATTGTAAGTAGCACATGTCTAGGATATCTATTGCTTTTTGTTCTGATTTTTTTAATCAGTAGAACTTCTCGTGCTTTTTCTGTGGGACAAACCCATGTGCCATAACTGAATCAAGAAGAAACAATTTGCAACTAGTTAATGAAGCTTCAAGAAGGAGTAATAGTATAACTCACTAATTCTGTTCACTAGCCCTGACTATAGAAGCAATGCTACACTGGTTGTGGTTAAATCAATATTGAAAGGCCAAGAAAGTGCTTCGCAAGAGAAATTCTTAAACACCAGCAGCCCTCTTTTTGACTGAACTGAATGCTGCAGTATAAAGGGCCCGGGCGCATTAATGCTACGGAGGGCATGCTTCTTAAAATGCATTTCTGCAAAACAAATGAAAACTGTCCTTTTTCCGATTTTTGGTGATAAATGTCTTCTTAATTTGTGCAACGGCCATCATGCATCTTGCTGTAAGACCACCTCGAAGAAGCGAGTAAAGGGTTTAGTCATGGTTTCCATTTAATAACTGGGACTCAATGCTTCCCATTGAAATGGACAATTAATAGGTCACTCCCGAGATAGGAGTGTATCACTCCTGGTTAGAGCACAATGGCCAGGCTGGATAATGGGCTCCGCGCATTCAGCGGGTCCCTGTGTGCAGTCAGTTCATACACTAAGTCCCTTTTCAGGTAGAGAGTGCTATATGGGAAGATGAGCTAAAAAGAGTCTATAAAAGTCACTTTCTTTCATTGCTTTATTCCACAGCCATCGTGCTCTAAATGGTGCGCAGAATTTGGCTTGGAATGTGGCTCAGAGAAAGGACTAGCGCACAGATCCCGGCATTATGGCGACACAAAGGGGCAGCTGACCCTTGTCCAGGCTTTTTCAGCCTGCCATGGTTCCTAGAGTTCATGCGCACAGTGAGGGATTGTGGCGGGGTCGCGTGTGGATGAGTAAAGTGAATGCGCCCATTGGTCACAGCGCTGTCCTCCATTGTGGGCTGGCCCGGTCCTTGTAAAACGCTCTGTGGGAAAGTGTCAGCCCCCTGAAGAGATACCCAGAAATCTTGCAGCTCATTAAATGGCCAGCGTTTAATGCCTGCCTAGACAAGACTCCTTTGGGCTCGCCCACGGCTTTCGCTAAATTCCCTCAGTCCCCACACAAGCAAGCAGCAGCAGTCCAGCCATTCATGTATCTCACAGAGGGCGCACTGTGAAAGACCAGAGCATTGGTCTATAATATTGTAGATTGGTGCTCTGGGCTTTCATAACGCCCTCCTACATTTTCATCTTATCCCCAAATTGTAATTATCTAATACATTTTCAAAAGTAATTCAGAAATTGTCCTTCTTTAGACCATTAGAAAACCATTCAAACATGTAACTGTTTGGTAACATATGGTAAAAAAAAAAAAATGCTAATAAACACGGCGAATCTCCCCACATTCTGGACTGAGTTAAGATACTGCCCCTTTTCAGAGGATCAATAACAAATTTTGGACATCATAAAATGAAAAGCTATCAACTTTTTCTCACCATAGACATATATTTTTATGAATCTTTGTTGTTAGCTACGAAATGATATTGTGGATGTGTTACAATATCTTGTGTCGTACATGATATTTGTATTTGACAGTTTTATACATTTGTTGATTTATTTGTGCTACAGATACCATGTTGATGGTGTCACGCTGCATCAAGTTGCAATCATCTATTAATAGTTGGTGATATATGCAGGTACAGGGTAGTCAGCAATAGGGCCTTCGGGTTGTAGGAGTCTACACCAGAAACAGAGCTGATCTAACAGTAGACGCTTCTGTGTTGAGTAAGGGTGTGCACTGAGAATTGCTGATTTTGACATGGGCAGTGGTTGTGGGGTTTGAGGGCACGAGACAACATCAGTTTTACTACTAGACACTTTGGGGTGTTTTGCTGTTAATCGGGGTGTTGATTGCACAGTAGTTTTCTAAGGTCACTTTTAAGTTCTCATAGTAATTTTCACTGGCAGGATGTGTGAGTAAGACCTCTTGGTTGCTTTGATCAACCCAGAGTGTGTTTAGTCGGGGCATGTGAAATGGAGAGTAAAACAGTGGTAGTGCACGCCTTCGTTATATACCGCGCAGTGAAGTCCAGAGGTGCCAATGAGGAGGGTCAGTGATGGAGTGTAACAATAGGGCAGAGAGGAATGCTGTGTCCAGCAGGATCCACTAGTGATATTGAGAAAGATTGCGGGCACCAGTGTTCATCTGTACAGCAATTAGTGACAGTGCCGCTTAGGGTAGAGCCCAGTTGCAGTGTGGGACAGTATGGGTTCCAGTGATAGTGTGAGCATGAGAGATTCAAACAGTGGCAGCGAAGATGCCTGAGGCCCACTGCCGGAGAGTGCAATGATGGTGTGGCACAGTGAGCTGAGCAACCCCGTGCCAGTGACAGTGGGGTATAGTGTGGGCACAGGGATTCGACTGCTGCAGGGGTCACCATTGATGGTGTGGCACGACGCGAGGCGCAATGATGTAATGGCAGCAGCAGAGTGCAGCACCGATGATGTGGTAGTGTGGTGTCCAATGATGAAGGACGCAACCTAGTCCAGAGACAGCGTGTAGCTCAAAGTTGGTGTGAAACTTGTGGGGCCTTCTGCTCAATGTGAAAGTCTCCCAGATGTGCTGTGCACACCATGTGTAAGGTTGCATCCCATTAACGGAGGGCGTGAGCTATGGATGCGCTTTGTCAAATATCCTAAAGCCTGCTGGAAAATATGGCTTTTAGAATGTGTAACAATTCTAATATTATCTGCTGTCCTTAAACTAAACTTCCTTCTCCTTTTTAGGTCGAGCCTCGAGTAGCGCGCAAGCGCTGCTCTGGCAAGACTTTATGTTAGGGGGTTTGAAAAGCTGACCACACGCTCGTGCGTCATGGCCTTTTCCCTGCGGTTACGCGCAAGCAAAAGTCCATGGTGCACGAGCGTGTGGTCACGCCTGCTGCTCGCAAGCGCGCGCGCACCACTCGTGTGCTAGTTTTGTTTCTCTTTCGCTTTCACTTTTTTTTTTTTTTTCGTTTCACTTTCGCATAATCGCGGCACCCGCGCTTTACTTTTAAAATTAAAAGTAAGCGCGGGTGCACGATTGTAGCAAAAGTAAAGAAATAGATGTTTTTCTATTTCTTTACTTTTTGCAGCAATCGCGGCACCGGCGCTTTACCTTTAATTTGAAAAGTAAAGCGCCGGTGCCGCGATGTTACAAAAGTAAAGAAATAGAAAAAACATCTATTTCTTTACTTTTGCTATAATCGCGGCCACGCATTACAGGTGCTTTGAGAATGTGTAAATATAAGGTGCTGCAGGATTGAAGAATTAAAGCAGCACAGGCGTGCTGTTCTGCTGCTTTCTATGCTGGCTGCCCCAATCAATGTATTTACTTGGCCGCTGTCGGCGTGTACTTATTACTATAGCAACTACGCTATGTGTTTAATTAAAGATAAATTGTGCCCGTGGTGGCGCGAGGCTTTATTAAACAAATCTGCTCCCCGTGGATTGGTTGGATGTTGCCTTGCCATTGGGTTGTCCGGGAACATCTCACTGCTTGCTTGTAATTGGCTGTTTGGATACGTTACTGTGGCTGGAGACTGGCTGAGGGAAAGTTTGCATGTTGTTTATTGGCTTATCTGCTATATCACTGAGCGAATGTACGTCTTTTGGCAGTGGGCGGGGCTGTGTTGCTCCTGCTCATTCAGCGGGAGGCCCGGCCTGTGCACTAGAAGACCCCGATCTTCTTCGATCCGAGGCCACATCATGGGCGGTGAGTTTACAGACTTTGCTGTGACCCTCTGCACCTAGCGCTGCAGGACGGAGCTACCCCTCAGTATTCACCAAAAGCTTGGGGTTAAAACACCTTCCGAAATCGTCTTTGCACAACCGTTGCTTGTGGGGATCCTGTAAACAGCTCGTTGCAATTGTACACGAGGGGGCATGCTCAACATATTTTGGGACAATTACTGATTTCATAATTATAGTGTTCTTAATGGATTCGCTCACCCTCATATCCGTCCTGGAAAAAGGAACATCAATCCTCGTTTTAATAAAAAAAAAAAAATATGGAGATCGTTTTGCCCCTTGCGATTTTAGTGTTCTATACGCATTTATTTGGAATGCCAGTGCTGGAAGTAATTTAAGTTATGCACGAGGGATGGCATTTTTGCTGATGGGTAGCAGGCTCTGGGATTCTTAGGTAGGCCGTGCATTGTGATGAAGTTCCTTAGTTGCAGAGAACTGTACACCTTCACAGATCTCTTGCTTCCCTCGTGGCTGCTTCTCATGCACTCACTGCCTCTCCTGCCATGGTAGATATTACTTACCTTGCGTCCTTTCTGCAGAGGAGGTTCTCCTGCTAGGGAACAGGGTGGCGAGGTCACAGTGCCAGGCTGATCTACAGCATGGCAAATGCACAGACAAAAACGCTCCCACGCAGGTGTGCACAGTCCGGGAAACGTTTCTCCCAGCTGCAGAGGATTACCCTCCCGTGCTGCATTCATCATTATCCATGCAGCAGGGATCATTTGTATTAACTCCAAGCTCGAGTCTTCTTTAAAAAACACATGTTCCTGTGTATTTAAAATACAGTAAAATCCCATATGCATTCAGATATGGCATGCCTGGGGGTGGGCTGGGCGTTATGGAACATGAGGCTCATTTGCAGCCAGTATGGCCTCTCACATTCCGTTTGGTACAGTCTGGTCCCACAGTGCCCTTCCATTTTTGAGTCTATGCAGCAGTTTTAAGATCTTCTTAGTGTTTCACGTTTCTCAAATGGGTGTAATTTCTGATATTTAAATGTTTCCCTCGTCTTCATTGCTTGATTATGCTCGCGAGAAAGTGTCACTCATATTTGTTAAATGTCACTCATAATTACATTGAAATTATGAAAATGTCACACATAGCAATCTGAAACCTTGGCAGCTATGTAACTGGTCTTTTCGAGATAAAATTAAATGTCCTCGAACTGTGCGCAAACTCTCCATGAAGATGAAAAAGCTTCCCGAACTCAGCAGGAAGCTTAGCGTCAAAGGAGGTTCAAGCCATAATAATTATGACAACTCCTCTTCCTCACCTAAGGGATATTGCCCGAGCTCAAAACACCCCTCTGCTTTAGCTTCTGGGAACACTGCAGCTGCAAGCCGCAACGTGATTAGCCGATATCATTTGGACAGTAGTGTCTCATCTCAGCACAACTACAAAAACAAAACAACAGGAAATTCGAAGTCCTCTAGTAAAGGCGGTTACCTCAGTGATGGAGACTCCCCTGAGCTATTAACGAAATCAGGTAAGCATGCATCTGAGAACAGAGCCAATAAAGGAAAAGAAGCCCTTCAGAGCAATAACAATAAAACTGACATTGATGCATTTAGGCACTACAATTTTTCTGATCAACCAAAATGTTCACACTATATATTGGGTCTCATGAGTGTCCACTTCTACGGGGCAGAGGATTTAAAGCCGCCGCGAATCGATACCAAGGATGTGTTTTGTGCTATTCAGGTTGATTCAGTGAATAAGGCAAGGACGGCCTTGCTTACTTGCAGGACTGCGTTTTTAGACATGGACCACACTTTCAACATAGACCTTGAAAATGCTCAGCATCTGAAGTTGGTTGTATTTAGCTGGGATCCTGCACCTCGTAAAACCGTGTCTGTTGTCACGGGACAGTCGTCCTACCCTCCCTTTTCCAAGTGACAAAGATGCACCAATTGGCTGTTAAACTGGAGCCCAGGGGACTTATCTATGTGAAAATCACCCTCGTTCAATAGCAGCGGTGTGAATCGAGAGCCAGTCATGTTTGGGGTGGAAGCTCGAAAAGTTGTTGAGATGGAAAATGTCGGCTTGATGGTTCCTCTACTAATGGAGAAGTGCATAGTGGAGATTGAAAAACGGGGCTGCCAGGTAACGCCTTATTCCTTCATCTGCAAATGTTAACTCAGGGCAGCATTTGTTATGCATCGTAAATGCGGATGTGTAGTTCCCAGGTAGAGCTGGTACTTGTTCCTTTCTTCCAGTAACATTTATTTTACTAACAAAGGTGGACTCCCCAGCCCTGTGTTGCTAGTTGTTCTTGTACTGAAAACACTTCTGATCACAGAGTAGCCTCCACATGAACAACCTTTTCGAGTCCCCTCTACTACCCCTCTACTGCCCCTCTACTGCCCCTCTATTATTATTATTAATTAGCATTTATAGAGCGCATGGCTACCACAAGGCATCCCAGCGCTGCTCTACTACCCCTCTTCTACCCCTCTACCCCTCTTCTACCCCTCTTCCCCTCTACTACCCCTCTAGCCCTCTACCTCTCTTCTGCCCCTCTACACTACCTCTCTTCTACCCCTCTACCTCTCTTCTACCCCTCTTCTACCTCTCTACCCCTCTTCTACCCTTCTACCCCTCTTCTATCCACTGTAACTAGCAAAGACACTGTGTCACGGCAGCATCACTCAGCACCACCACAGCATCACTCTGCACCACCACAGCATCACTCTGCACCACCACAGCATCACTCTGCACCACCACAGCATCACTCTGCACCACCACACCATCACTCTGCACCACCACAGCATCACTCTGCAGCGCAACAGCATCACTCAGCACCACCACAGCATCACTCAGTGCCACCACAGCATCACTCAGCGCCACCACAGCATCACTCAGAGCCACCACAGCATCACTCAGCGCCACCACAGCATCCATCAGCGCCACCACAGCATCCATCAGTGCCACCACAGCATCACTCAGCGCCACCACAGCATCACTCAGCGCCACCACAGCATCACTCAGCGCCACCACAGCATCACTAAGCGCCACCACAGCATCACTTAACGCTACCACAGCATCACTCAGCGCAACAGCAGCATCACTCAGCACCACCACAGCATCACTCAGCACCACCACAGCATCACTCAGCACCACCAAAGCATCACTCAGCGCCACCACAGCATCACTCAGTGTCACCACAGCATCACTCAGCGCCACCACAGCATCAATCAGCGCCACCACAGCATCACTCAGCGCCACCACAGCATCACTCAGCGCCACCACAGCATCACTCAGCGCCACCACAGCATCACTCAGCGCCACCACAGCATCACTCTGCACCACCACAGCATCACTCAGGACCACCACAGCATCACTCAGGACCACCACAGCATCACTCAGGACCACCACAGCATCACTCAGGACCACCACAGCATCACTCAGGACCACCACAACATCACTCAGGACCACCACAACATCACTCAGCACCACCACAACATCACTCAGCACAACCACAACATCACTCAGCACAACCACAACATCACTCAACACCACATCAGTATCACTCAGCATCGCCTTTGCACTAGTACACCACCACATCATCATCATCATCCAGCATCACCTCAGCATCGTCTCAGCACCAGTCACCACCACCACTACCACCTCAACATCACTCAACACCACCTCAGCCTGCTCTCGGAATCTGCCATCTGTTGATTCTCCCCTAGCGTCTGGCCGCTGCTAGTGTTATAATACAGGTACTAGTTCACAACCTTCAACCTCGAAATTGTTTATGCCCCCTCAAAAAAAAACTTTAACAAACAACCATTGGAATAGGCAAAAACAAGTTGCCAGCATTGCAAGAACAAAAGAAAAATGAGGAAAGTTTTTATTGTACATAAATTTTTAGGTCTCGGCCTGCACCAGCGCTTGCGCTGGTCTGGCCGAGAGTTTTAGTAAGCGGGTTTTGGAAGTGCAAACACTGGCTTTCGGCTGGCGACCAGCTTGAGTTCACGATGGCGTGCACGCGCAGCTGGCATCTGGGTTTCCTATCTCTTCCTCATTTCCTCGTCATGGCTCATTAACTCTCTGGACTCTGATGTTTCAATCGCAGCAGCAGCTCACATTACCAACTGAGGGCCCTGGACTACAGTCACATGAAAAACAACAGCGATTAGCATTGAAATGCAAGCTTTTTTTGTCTAGTTAGAAATATTGCTTCGGTGGGTTGATTTCACCTTATATCGCTATTTGTTTTATATTGGGAGTCACAGCCTAATTACCAGTATTTTTGTCTCTCACTGTTTTTTTTTTTATATTTATTCGCGCAAAGCACAAAGCTATATTTAAGGTTACTTTTTCCGCGTCACTTCTTCACTCTATTTAAACTCCACACCCCCCACTCTTATTGTCTCTCTCCTTCTCTCTCTCTCCCCTCTCTAATTCTCTCTCTACTTAATTAACTCTCCCCTCTATCTTTTTTAGCCTTTCATTCTCTCTCACCCCTTTATCTGTTTCTCTTTCAAACTCCTTCATTCACTCTCTCTCCCCTTCTTTCTCTCTCTCTATCCCGCTCCACTCTTTATTCTATGTACACCCTTTCTCTCTCACCACCCTCTCTAATTGGGCATTATATCTTCACTCTATCTCTCACTCGGCAACACCACAGCATCACTCAGCGCAACCACAGCATCAATCAGAGCCAGCACAGCATCAATCAGAGCCAGCACGGCATCACTCAGCACCAACACAACATCTCTCAACGCCATCACAGCATCACTCAACGCCATCACAGCATCACTCAACGCCATCACAGCATCACTCAGTGCAACCACAGCATCACTCAGTGCAACCACAGCATCACTCAGCACAACCACAGCATTACTCAGCACAACCACAGCATCACTTAGCGCCACAACAGCATCACTCAGCGCCACCACAACATCACTCCGCGCCACCACAGCATCACTCAGCACCACCATACCTTTACTCAGCGATACCACATCATCACTCAGGGCCAACACTGCATCACTCAGCACCACCACAGGATGACTCAGCACCACCACAGCATCGCTCAGCACCACCACAGCATCGCTCAGCACCACCACAGCATCGCTCAGCGCCACCACAGCATCGCTCAGCGCCACCACAGCATCACTCAGCGCCACCACAGCATCACTCAGCGTCACCACAGCATCACTCAGCGCCACCACAGCATCACTCAACGTCACCACAGCATCACTCAGCGCCACCACAGCATCGCTCAGCACCGCCACTGCATCGCTCAGCACCGCCACTGCATCGCTCAGCACCGCCACAGCAGCGCTCACCGCCACCACAGCATCACTCAGGGCCACCACAGCATCACTCAGCGCCGCCACAGCATCACTCAGCACTAAGACAATATCACTCAGCACCACCACAGCATCACTCAGCGCCAAGACAATATCACTCAGCACCACCACAGCATCACTCAGCACCACAGCAGTATCACTCAGCAACACCTGAGTATCATTCAGCATCACTTCAGCATCGTCTCCGCAACAGTCACCACCACCACCACTACCACCTCAGCATCACTCAGCACCACCTCAGCCTGCTCTCGGAATCTGGCATCTGTTGATTCTCCCCTAGCGTCTGGCCGCTGCTAGTGTTATAATACAGGTACTAGTTCCCAACCTTCACCCTCCCATTGTTTATGCCCCCTCAAAAAAAAAGCTTTAACAAACAACCATTGCCAGCATTGCAAGAACAAAAGAAAACTGAGGAAATTTTTTATTGGAAATACTTTTTTTAATATGGTCGTTCAGTTTTACATAATGCCTTCTTGGTCATATATAAAGTAACAAAAATGCTTCTGACACTTTTTTATTACAACTTTTCAGCATGCTGCACAGCAGCCACACTTCTCTACAGCACAGCTCAAACACATTGGCAAAGTCAATAGGTCTCGCTTTTGGGACCATATAAGTATTTAGTTATGCAGCACAATATCCTTGGTGCAACAACATCAACTGTTGCATGGCTAAACACTTATAAGGTCCCAAAAGCGAGACCTATTGGCTATGCCAATGCTTGTTATATGAAGGGTAACACCGATACAGACTGATCTCGTGAAGTGAAAGGCACTCTGGCAGCCTCCTCCTGGCGCGGGATGCGGCCAGGCTCAAGCTGCAGAAATCCTGCCCGATTGTTCAGGGTACTTAAGTTTGATAAATCTTTGGAGGCCTCCTGAATGGGCGCCGCTGTGATTTTTATTGAAGAATTAGCTCTCTGCCATTGCACCCCCAATTAGCTTCCCGCAGCACATTAAACCCTGCAGCTCGGGCTTAGAGACCAACTCAAGCATCACTGATGAAGCATAAAAACTTACTTGGAAAAGCAGTGGGGGAGGCCGGCTGCTGCCAGGACCTACCGCAGCAGAGGGAGCAGGGAGAGGCGCCCGAGAAGCAGGGCTTGGAGACCGCTGGAAATAGAGCAGAAGAACACGCACCGTGTCCATTATTACAGTGTTAAATCACCACAATATATTCACAAATAGACGCACATAAATGAAGTCACAAAAACTGTTTCTTTATTAAATCTTTTTTGTCTACTTAACAACTGACCTTAAATCTTTTTTGTCTACTTAACAACTCATCTTAAATCTTTTTTTTATATCAATTGTGTATACACCGAAGCAGGGAAAATTCCATATATTTTTATCATCCTTAATTAAGGTGATATTCTCGTATCTAATATCCATATCAGTTTATGGCTAAAGGGTATTGTTTGATGCAAGATAGATGCATGAATCTGGCTAAATTGAATAGACTAGGTGTCAAACTTCAGAGTCAGTTCATTGTCTTACTGCCAAGGGATGGCAAGATAGCTCAGTGGGTTGATGCACCAGTTGCAGAGATTTGTGTATTCTGAGGGCCACATGTTTGGGGTCAATGCATTGAGTACTGAGCCGTTTGGAGAGTAATAGTGCTATTTAAAATGATCATACACTAACTGGTCATTCAAATAAGTATTGTTAATTTATTCATATTCACCATTGCTCTTAGTCCTACTCATTCATTGCTCTTTGTCCCACTCTTCATCATCACAGCCTTTACAAATTGAGGTACAGTCCACCACCTAGGCAGGAACAACCTCCTGTTGCTAAAATTCTGTAGCTGTCCTTCCTCATCTGCTGTTGTGGTGTTAAAAAAGGGATGAAACCCCATAGTGATACTACAGCTGTCAAAGCTCACAAGAGGGCTTAAGCATGCATATCTCCTAGAGGACTGCGATGAGAAAGAGCAAACTTCACAGAGATAAGTATTAGGGGTAGTAATCTAGGCGCTACCTCCATGACCCTCTTCCTCATCATAATCATTGCAAAGTGTGGTGTCCCAAAATAGACACATGCTTCAGAATGACAAAGCGTAGTGTAGCATAACACAGTATTAAATGGCTTATCAAAACAGAACATATAAAGCACAGCAACAAATAATACAGCCTTGTCTGTTGCAAATTGTTGCATTAACTCCTGATCTAAAGGACTTTGGACACCCACACTAAGGGAAGGTTATCTCTGTATAAGGTTTAGTGTGAAAAGTACTAGGAAATGCTCAATGTGTGATATCATGCAGTTCACAATCTTTCCTTAATATGTTTTACTGATCATAAGCATTCCCTCTGGACTGAAATACATGGACAGCAGACTGAAGTCTAACTTTCTCAGGTGACTGTGGCATCAACATAAAACCTGTTCCAACATTCTTTTAAGTTGTTGCTGCATTATTTTTCTAGGATTTTTCTAGGGACAATAGTCCTCATGTGATAAAGAAACCTGTGTCACTCTTCACCTGTCGACTTTTAGGGCTGCCCTGTGAATTTGCTTCCAGTGGTCTAGAAAGTCTGTGAATGTACCAGTGGTAGCTCTCCCATTTGGGCAGCAGGGCTCTGCCCTCCTTATTTCAGCCCTTTTCTTAGATTTTAAGTCTGTGAATGTACCAGTGGTAGCTCTCCCATTTGGGCAGCAGGGCTCTGCCCTCCTTATTTCAGCCCTTTTCTTAGATTTTTAGAGCAGTAAGGAAAAATTATGTCTACCCTCGCTGCTGCCTAATGGAGTAAAACTGTCTGATGGCTGGTGCAGGCGCAGAGAGACTCCTGCACCAACAATCAAACAGATTGTCCAGGGCTGATGAAGTCATTCCTCAGGGCCTCCCCGTTAGTGAACTCTCCAGTGTCACTGGGACAGGTAGCCCCAGGCATTTTAGGCTTACACCTTGAGGTGCCCAGGGCTACCTGTCAATCAGATTTTCACCTTACCCCCTCTCGTCATGGGCGGGGGGTGGCATCAGGCGCCTCACTGATTTAACCATATGACTTGTTGGGGGAGGTGAAAAAGAAAGAAACTGAAAGCTGGAACATATGCATCAAAGTGCATACTCCAGCTTCCAATTTCCTGCATCAGTGCTTGAGGCAGGAGGGATCTATTTTCCTGCCTTGAGGGTCTATCTAACACTGACTGCTGAAGTGGACTGGTGCAAGCAGCTGAAGGCAAGTAAACTCTCTCAAATGTGTGCATGCATGCGGGTATGTGTGTGTGTGTGTGTGTGGCTGTGTGTGTGTGTGTGTGTGTGTGTGTGTGCGTGTGCATGTGTGTGTTTGTGTGAGTGTGCGACGGGAAGTGAGCGTGAATAAGTGACAGTGAGTGACAATGTAACAGTGAGTGTGAATGGGAATCTCAGAATGAGTGAGAATAGGTGTGACTAAGTTAGAAGGCTATAGTGAATTAGGGCCTGATTTAGATCTTGGGGAACGGGTTGCTCCATCACAACGGTGACGGATATCCCATCAGCCAAAATATAAATCCCATAGGAAATAAGGGAATTTATATTTAGGCGGACGGAATATCGGTCACCGTTGTGATGGAGGAACCCGTCTGCCAAGATCTAAATCAGGCCCTAAGTCAGTGAGAATGAATGAGTGTGGGGAGAGAGAAAGAGTGTGAATGCGTATGAATGACAATGAGGGTGAGTGAATGAATATAAGTGAGCATAAGTGAGCGAGGATCTGTGTGACAGCGCATGTGAATGTGTGTGTGTGTGTATCAGTGAAAGTTGAGTCAATGAGAATGAAGAACAAAGGACTGAGTGAGAATCCATGTGAGTCAGTGAGTGAGAATGAATGAGGATGTGAGCCTGTGTGAGAGCAAGAGAAAGTGTCAAGCAGTGCTAGAGAGTGTGGAGTGGAGGAGTGAAAGTGAGGGAATGTGAGTGAGTGAGAATGAGCATGAGTGAATACATTTAACTGAGCATGAGTGAGGTGAGTGTGTATGTGAGTGTGTTATGCCTGTAAATATTGGTTTACCCAGGCACCGATAGCAAAATGCTAACTTAGTGGAGGTAATTTGTGACATGAAGTTACCCATGACAATATGCTGGCATTGGCACACTAAGTGTCATTCTTGTCATATGAGGCATCTGTGTTGAAATGCTGGCACTGGCATGGTAGACATAATTCTTGGCAAATAGGCACCCATGGCAAAATGTTTGTGTTGACATACTGGAGGTAATTCCAGACATAAGACAAACCGATGGTGCTGGTACCCTAGAGGTAATTCTTAGTATATGGGATACCTGTGGCAAACTGCTAGTGCTGGAATACTGAACGTAATTCTTGGCATAAGGGGTTGCCATGAAAAACATCTACGTCTGGCATATTGGAGGCACATTGGAGGTAACTCTTGGTATGTTGGAGATGGCAGACTGGACATCATTTTTGGTATAAGGAGCACCCATTAAGAAAAATTACTGGTGCTGGTACATTGAATATAATTCTTAGTATTAATTTACCCATGGCAAAAGCTGCAGCTCACATACTTGTCTTAATTCTTGGAATAAGTTGTACCCTTTTAAAAGTCCTGGCACACTCGAGATCATTCTTGAAATATGGGACACCCCTGGCAACATGTTGATGTGAAAATACAGGACATATTTCTTGGCATTTGGAGGACAACCAAGGCATATATGGGTGAGACAGAGTTGGCAACTATGATAAAATGCTGGCATTGACATAATGGAAGTAATTTTTAACATAAGGGTTGTCATTGGATACGAATTCAGTCAATAGCAAAATTCTGGCTCTGGCATATTGTAAATAATTCTTGACATAAAGGCGCAACCATAGCATGTGAGGAATTCATAACAAAATGCAGGCCTTGGCACAATAGAGCCAATGAAGCTTGCCGTGCTCTTGAGTTCCCTTTTAGAGCCTATGGATTTTGAGCAAATTTATGGAAATACATGCGTTAAAAAATACTGTTTGACCCTTTTTGAAAATGTTCTAGGTGGAACCTAACACAAACCCTTTTAGAAGAAGTCTAGCTTGCTTGCTTCACTTGCTCCCTTGAATTCAGGGCAAGCATTATGCCCCACCATCACCAGCTGCCCATTGGAACAGCTTTTCCATGTTTTCTGATACTTCACCCAATCAGCATCAAGCTCTGCTGTCCAATATGTGTACCCAAAATGTACCTTCATCCACAGATAAGGCAGGTTACTGCCTCCTCTAACCAGGCTGTGGAGAAACTGGTGTTGGTTTTGGCTGATTATAATAAGAGTTACTGGGCACCCAATAGTAGAATGAGTAGTTTTAACCAAGGGAGCATACCACTGTTGCAATAAGTGAAACAACATTTGATTTACGTCTTAGGGACAGCTAGAACATTAACCATCATGGTTTGCACTGGATGAGTGCGATGAAATCACATGTGCGTGACTTTCCACAATTTATAAGCATATACAGAAATAAAGGCACTCAAAACAGTATGCCTGCAGACATCAGTGCATGATTGACTCGGAAGAAAATATTGAGTAGCAAGTGATACCCTCTGACACCTCTAGCACACTCTGGAATGAAGAAGTCAGTTACCATCTCAAAGAGATTTAGAAGAAACCACATCAAAAACAATCCGTCTGAACGTGTGTTGCATTGCTATGGTGGATCCTTCCAAAGCATTCTTGATTCTAGATCTGCTCAGATCAACAATACCTCTAGATATGAGTCCAACTCACAACAACGCTCAGACACAAGCTCTTACACTGTGTAGCCTAGTGTATTTGCCCTACCAGATTTTAAATATAGTGACTGACCAAATTGTTTTTGATTATTATTTTAAGTATTATTTCAGCAAACAAATCTTTTGTCCCCAACATTCTTGAAAAAAATGTGTTCACATAATATTGCATGACACATGGGTGATTACAGTTTTCTTAATACTTAAGATAAAATAATCAGGAGAATGACAAAAATGCTTAAACATTGTTTTCCTAGGAGTCCACCCTGTCAGATTTTGCCCTTATGAGACCCTCTGAACTAAGTACAAGGTCGAAACATGTCTACTTGTTTAACCCTGGAGATTTGTGCCACAGAACAAAGAGACTCATCCTCTGGGCAAGAATGAATGCAAGCGGACTGCCTGCTCACCACCAAGAACATAACCCCAATTATTTTTAACTAAGGGGAACCTTGAAGAGGAACAGCTTTGAAAATTGAGACCGACCACCCAAAAGTGCAGGGACTGCTCTTTGGAAATTGCTTTTCAAACAAAGTTGTTTTTTATTTGTTTAATTATGTATCACTGTATGAAATTGGGTTACTGGTTGAGGGGGTGAAACCCTTCTCAAGCAGAAATCCTAATTCTCCTCAGGGTGATGTCACAACCAAACCCTAAAATAACCTGTGTTCAACCCACGGGTAGCTTGGCACAGAGCAGTCAGGCTTAACTCAGAGGCAATGTGTATTATTTGTGCAACACTTCAAACAGTACCGCACTGAAAACACACCACAAAAGGAGCCCACAACAGAATTAGACAGAGTAATTTGTAATAAATAAAAACAAGACCAAAGCGAACTGGATATATTCAATTTTAAAGATTTTAGTAAAAATAGTGCCAAAAGGCATACAGTGCCAACTGTGGATTTCTGGTCGCGCTGGACCAAGACAGAGTCAAAAGTTCAAGCCGACTACGATGGAGCACAAGCCGGCTACAGGGACCCAATTAGGCTCGCTGAACAGAGTACCTTAAATCCTGGTTTGTGGAGCATCGCGAGGTTCCACGTCAAAAATGCGTCACCCAGCTGAAGTGATGCTTCGATTCCAAGATGCAGCGAGAGTGCACTACGAGGTCCTGCGTCGTCATCGATGATCTCATCGACGAGGGCTTGCAATGCAGAGTCCAGAGTTGAGGATACGTCGCATAGCCAGGGTGATGAATCGGTTCTGAGTAGCAGCGAGGCTACGAAATGGAGTCTGGCATGATCATCAAGGCTGCCATTGATGAAGGGAGCAAAGACCCATGTGAGGATGTGTTGTGCAGTGGCACAGATCCAATGTGGGTCTTTGTGGCAGTTCCGAACCACGCTGCAGCGTTAGTTCTACTCCAAGTTGTGCCACAAAGCATAGGAGATGCGTTGGTTTTGCTGAATCCACAGAGGCTGGTAGAGCATCTTAGGCACACTTCCAAGGGACCAGGTCTATGGTGGCACCACTTGGCAGGGAAGATTCACAGATGGCAGAGTCCAGGTCAAGGAGGAAGGTTGTTGGAGAATTCTGTTCCTGAGGGTTAAGTCAGGAGGCCAGCCAACTAGCCCTTGGAGTACACTGGGGTTCTTTGTTCAAGAGATGCAGGTTCAGTCCTTCTGACCCAGGCAGAGGGCAGCAGGCAGCAGGTCAGCAGAGAAGGCAGCAGTCCAGCAAGGCAGTAGTCCAGTAGAGTTTCAGTCCTTCGGCAGCACAACAATCCTTGTTCCTGGCAGAGTGTCCACAGGTCCAGAAGTGTACTGAAAGGTTGCTGTCTGAGGTCCAGTATTTATATTCAGTTGTACCTTTGAAGTGGGGGAGAAGCTTCTAAAGGTTTCCCTTTGAAGTCCCCAGGCATCCTGCCTCCCCTGCCCTGGCTCCAGACTAACTACAATAGGTATGCAGCAGTTTTTGTGGAGGCAGGACACAGCCTATTCAAGTGTTAGTAGAGCTGGGTCCAGCTCCGCCATCCCATCCAGCCAGAGAGGGCCCATACAGGCACACGTAAGCTCTCTATTGTGTGTGGCTGTCTAGAAGGACTACACATGGCCCAACTGTCAGCTACACCCAGTCATGCGACCAGAGACAGGCTACAAGCACTAAATGGCTCAGGCAGAAAATTTCAACTTTCTATAAGTGGCATTTTTAAAATTGTAATTTAAATCCCGACTTCACCAGAAGTTAGGATTTTCATTACAATTCCAAAGACACCAGACATGAACTGGTTATCTGCTCTCATTTGGAAATTGCAGCTTATTAAATCTAATAAGGTAACTCTAATATCAGTCTATGGAAGAGGTAGGCCTCACAGTAATGAAAAACAAATGTAAGGGTTTTTCACTACCAGGACATGTACAACTTAAATGTGCATGTCCTACTTTCTAAATACACTGCACCTTGCCCTCTGGGCTGTCCAGGGCCTACCCTAGGGGTGACATATGTATAAACAGAGAAGGTTTGGCCCTAGCAAAAGATTTATCTTGCCAGTTTGACATGGCAGTTTGAAAACTGCACATACAGGCTGCAATGGCATGCCTGAGACATGTTTAAAGGGATAGTTAAGTGGTTGGCACAGCAAGTGTTGCAAGCCCACTTGTAGCATTTCATTTACAGGTCCTGGATCCATGTAAAACCACTTTACTAGGGACTTAAAAGTAAATTCAATATGCCAATTGGTTATAAACCAATGTTACCAGGTTTTAAGGACTGAGTAGATGCATTTTAGCACTGATTAGTAGTGCCAAAGATGTCGTATTGGTTTATGCACACACTTAAGATCACTTCGGTTTATAATTAATAAACAAGTTTAGGTACTGAGTAGGCCCGTCTCCTGGGTCTTTATGTCGGTAAAGCACCCTCATTTGTCTTTTCCTAGAGATTAGGGTTCGATTCCTTGCCAGTAGTATTTGCTACTCCAGGTTGTCCTCATCATATTACTGAGGACGGTGATGAGGAAGAAATACAAGGGTGTAGTGAAATTTTGAGACGCATCTAATTCCTTTACCTGTGAACATGTTGCCAATCTACCCCATGTCTATATATTGTTTGTTTAATGCTTTCTATAAAACAGAACAGAAGCCTTAACTGTAAATTTTTATAACAAATTTTTTTAAATTGACTTCGATGTTATTATTTATTATGTTGATTTAAACACAATTGCTACATGTTAGCCTAACAGGTGAGCAGGCTTCGGTTCCTGTAAAATGCAGATTTTCTCATTGTACGACTGTCGCGAGCCCCTTCCACGCATCCGATGCCCTAGATACCATGAGTAGGGCAATTCGAAGTTAATACACAATGCACAGGGATCCAAATTCACCTGTGTGTCGCTTCACATGTAACTGAGCTAGTGTGCATGAAACCGAACCGAAGAGCAACGTGTGTACATTTCTAGTCAATACCCTTAAATTGGGACTTTCATCTCTTGCAGGCGATTCCTTTTGATGTAAAAATGTAAAACAGAGCATTTCCCTTCTGTCTGAGTATAGCCTATTTTGCATTTGCATGTGCCCTTCAAGACAACTGTTCAAGGCAAATATGGAGGGTGCATGTTTTTGCAAATATTCAGTGAACTGACCCACAATGCAAATCTGTTTAGAATTCTAGATGTTTGCATAGGTTCTGTCTGCTGAAAACATAGCCCCTAAAAATGTAGGTGCTTAAAATTTGTAAACATAGAATAAAGGTGTGTATGTGTCTTAACAAAATTAATAAAGTATACTGTTCCGTAAAGGGTCCTAGATAGTGTATTTAACTATATGGCTCCAACGAGGCATTCGAGTTGCATACTTGCAAACCCGATTGGCGACAAAAAGATCTGTGGCAAAGAGCCCCCTAAAGGGACCCATTGGGCATTGCAGTGCCGGCCCAACAAGGAGTACGGCCTGATGATGAAGCATGCCACCCTTGGGTGGGTGAGGGCTTGTGCCCCATTGAGCTAATGCTTCCATCAACCTAATTGGATCCAGATATTTAATACACTATCTAGGACCCTTTACCGAACAATATACTTTATTAATTTTGTTATATTTTGGGAGAGTGTATACTGGACAAACATCAGTGCTCCTTATATGAAGATGTGGATGTGTCTGATCCAAAGTGCTGAAAAATGCAAACCTACACACAGTTGCGGCTCCTGGAGGGAGTGCTGCGGGGCGGTGGGGCGGGGTGGGGGAGGTGCAGGGTGGGGGGTAGTAAACCCCGGCATACGGCCGACTTGAGTTAAGTACATAAATAAATAAATAAAACGAATTACATTGCGCGCGCCGCATCGTGTAGCGCGTTGCAGCGTGCGCAATGTAACTCGTTTTAGTTATTTATTTATGTACTTCACTCAAGTCGGCTGTATGCCCGAGTTTACTATCCCCCACCCTGGCCCTCCCCCGCCCCACCGCCCCGCAGCACTCCGTCCAGGAGCCGCGACTGCCTACACACATACATAAGAGTGGTCACAATCACAAAGCAGACACGAAGATGCTCGCACACAAACGCATACATCCAAAAACACATTAATGGGGAAACAAAGATACACACATAAACATGTACATAAGCAAGCAATACCACAAATATGTAAGCACGTACATAGACTTGCACAAGGAAACACACATGGATGCTTGATACTGCAACTTTAGCACCAGAGTATACCTCAAAAGTAAATGTATTCAAAATTAATCAGACACAAACTCGGTTTATGTCACAGGACATTTTCCTTTCGAGTCTGAAGAGAAGAGCTGTAGCAACCTGCACTGAAATAAAACAGGGACAAATACAAAAGCAATTGACCTGCATTGGTGATTTGTGCAAATGACAATACCGGATGAAATACACAAGGGAGATTTGTGCATGCATAAGATTTGCACATAGGTTCAGTAAGGGGGTTTATATGTATACTGTTGCACCCCGCTGTTGCCTCACATCCTTAATTCATTGCAGAGATGCAGAGCAATAATGCGCGGCTTCAGTCCATGCACCTCTATCCTTGCACCACAGTAAAGGTGCGTTCGTGCTCAGCACGAGTGCAGCTGTAGATTTATTTTTAGATTTTTAAAGATGGAGAAATACATTTTACAGATGACATGAAAAGCTAGGACAGGATTCAGTCAATCTGTCATTTCAGTCCCTCGACGTTTACAGCTACAACCCCACATTACACAGTCCCAGTTAGTTTGTAACAGTCAATAGGAACCTCGGGTGATACCCTCCATGTAGCCCCTCACATTCACTCCTCTTCTCACTGATCTACATCTCTCCCATACTTTTGGAAGTCTACTGAGATCAAAATAACTACATTGATGTGTAAATAGGGCAGCCATCTTTGACTTTTGAGTTTGTCTTCTACTGCCATTTTACTAGCTAATGTTATGTGGAAATCAGAAACGTTAACATCTTCCAGTTTTGATCCACTTATTCAGATCAGGGTAAAAGTCATACTTGGAAAAAGTACAGATCAGGTCAAATACATATAGATTTCAGTTTGTGTCTTGATGTTTGTTCAGATTTCTGTACTGGCAGGGTTAGGTTTGCCTTTTATTGTGCAGTGCCGCTTATTGCCTAAAGGCCTATGGTAAAATAGTGCATTCCACCAGCCCACACACCAGCTCATTTTGCAGAAAATGTAAGTTCCTACAGATGATTGTATATAGAGCACAGGGCTCAATCATTGCACTTAAATGCTTTTACAACCCAGAGTAAAGTTGTGCTCTCACTCAGCATGACCATACCTGTACATTTATGTTTACCTTTTCAAATATGGAAAATGATTTACATGTATTGAAGAGTACTGGCATTTTAAGACCCACACAGGTAATTATGTCCTCTGTATGACAACTAACTAATATGCCTCCCCCTACCCATATTTTCACTGTCCCAAGTAGAGCATGTGTCATCTCCTTTTGGAATCTCAGTGATACTTTATGTGCTCTTTCTCCAATAAAATCCTTCTCTTCTTGACCACCACTACCATACCTTCAATTTTTCTCTGAGTTATCTATCTTGCTGGTTCACTTGGCAATCAGCTGCAGTCACTAAATCTGCATTGACATGTAACGGAGTGACCACCATTTACTTTTAAATCCTTGCCATTGCTATTACCAGTATTGTGTATAAATCACAAAAGCAAGGTATTATATTCATCTTCCAGTTTAGACCCACTTCCTGACTCATTTATTAAACATTAATGTTCGGAATTATTGCTTCACACCTATACGTACAGTTCAGAAACCTTTGTCTGAATATTCATAACTATGGGCCCGGTTCAGAGTTCGCAGACAGGGTACTCTTTTGCAAGAGTGACTGAGTACACTGTCCACCAAATTCTCAGTCCACCTACCCAATTTTGAGTCAGGCAGACAACCAGGTTTACACCGACCTTCCTCTGAGGGCCATGGGTGGTAAGTCATCTGCTCGTCTGCGCTATTTAGAGTGAGCGGTCAGATGTTTGGTTTTTAGGTCGAGCCTAGCTGCGCGCATGCACTGCTCTGCGAGGCTTCTTGTGTTTACTCCGTGTGGGTCTGACTCCTCCCACACATAGGATTGGCTTTTGCGTGTGTCTTTCAATAATGAAAGCACGCAAATGGCTAAATGCGGGCGCATGTCCCACCTCTTTTTTAATGTTCACTCCCACGCCGTTTTGCTTTCGGGAGCGAGCAGCGGCGCGCTGGGTGGCAGCTGGATTCCTCGTGGGTCAGGTTACACACAACGTGCCTTGCTTTCGCTTTTGCTTGTTTTATGGGTGTGTTCGGGCTCCGTGCTGCCTCCCAGGCTATGATTCCTGTTCGGAGTGAGTTCGCCAGTAAACAGGAAGTCCAGTGTGCCAATGATTGTTGGAGCTGCTTGAGGGATTCTTCGAGGTCTCCCCCGGCGCTGTACTTTAGTCTGAATTAATACCATGTCACGCAGTGCCGCCTATAAATTATCTATTGCGGAAACATTTTATAGTGGCGTGCGGGGAGCAGAGCACGCGCTCTAAATAGGCCACACACGGAGAGCGGTGCCAGGCTATGGTTTTCGACAAAAGGTAACATTTACCTTCCATCAGGCGCCCGGTTTCATGGGTTTTTTTTGGGGTCTGTTCGGGCGCCACGCTGCCTCGCACGGCGCCCGGTTTCATGTTTTTTTTTATGGGTATGTTCGGACGCCGCGTTGCCTCGCACGGCACCCGTTTTCATGGTTTGTGTATTTTAAATATCTGCTTTCTAATCCCTCCCTTCCCGTTGTCGTGTTAAATTTCTTCCCGCCCCCCTTCCTGTTGTCCATTCCGTCTTTACTCTCGCCCCCCCTCTCGTTGTCTCCTGCCCTCCTCCCGTTGTCCGTGCCGTCTTTACTCCCCCCACCTCCCGTTTACTGCAGAAAGTACAAGAAAAGGGTCCAGGCACCTTGCGCTTACCTTATTCCCTTATAAGTTACCCTTTTTACCTTAAGATCTGGTGCATTGGTAGACTCGATCACCACTAAGTTCAAGGGTAATTTTATTTTGCTTGGAGTTTCATTTTAAGGCACAGGCTTACTATTGTGATTTGAGCAAACAACCATACTCTGGATCTCACCCACACAGGGTTGCTTATGAGTGCAGCACGCTCGGCTCTAAAGCAGCTGCTTCTAACACTTCTCACTCACCAAGCACTCTTGCTGCCGCTGCTAAAAATGTGTGTGACCGATTAAGCAGCAGATGTGACAAAACACTTAAAAGGTCCCAAAGGCGAGACCTATTGGCTATGCCAATGCTTGTTTTTGTTATTGTCCGTCAGTGCCAGGAATAGCTTGCCATATTTTTTAAGTGGGCAGGTGGGGGGAAAGGAAGCAATAGGGGGAAGTGGGAAGGGGAATGGAGAAGCAACACAGGGGATGCTAGGTGTGAATTGTGAGGCAACACGGAAGAGAGTGGGGAGAACGCCGAAGCAACACAAGAGGAATGTGAAAGCAACGGGGGACAGCTGGTGGGGTGCAAAATCAATGGGGGAGGGCGGGAGCAAAAGCAACACAGAGGGTGAGGTTGGGGGACGCAATTGAACGACGCGCACAGGCAAGCGGAAGTGGGAAAGTGGGGGAGAAGCAGTCAGGCAACAGAGAGAAACATCGAGTGGTGGGGAAGAGATGTACACAAAGGAGATGGCTCGAAAACAAAAGCACTCTGACGGAGTGCTTCACAGAAAACGAAAAAGTAGTGCTTGAAAAACAAGCAATGGAAGCAGCTATGCCAGCCAATCATAGAGATTGTACAGAGGCAATGCTCCATTGGAGGGACACACACAAGATTGACAAGCTGGGTCACGAATATGAAGCAGGCAAATGAGAGTGACAAGGAAAGCCAACCAATGATAAACAAAGGTGGGTTCCAAGCCTCTCTATCTTCTTGGTAAGCCACAATATGCCTCACAACCAACACCGCATGCATTGTCTAGTAGTCACAACCTAAAAAATTACCCCCACACCATAGGAGAAAACTCCCGTGGTGATTGGGTCATTAGTATTTATAGTTTTCCAAAACACAACCTTCTGCTTTAGATTTTATTCTCTTGATGGAAATTAAGCATGCATGCATGGCATAAATATAGCCATCACATCTTTATTTCGCATTTAGATAAATGCATAAATAGTACATAAAATCATCGAAATGTAGCGTACACCATGTAAAACAACAGTTCAGCTTTAGTAACTATTAGAAAAGGTGATGTTAAGTTCATAAAACAGTTGTAAAATAGATTTAAAAAGTCGTTAAAACCATATACATAAAAACAGGTTGCCCCCGCTAATAAGTAATAGTACAAATTCTAAAAATGTGCCCCATGTGGGTTAAAGTGCATTTTTCTAATTTTAAGGACGGCAAGCAGAAAATTCTCAAGCATAAAACATATGTACGGGGTTTCCAATAATCAAAAGATTTCCAGGGCTTGTTTATGCGAGCAGATACAGAATTTTTTCAGCAGTGGAATGATGAATTTTTTTCCTCTCTACCATATAAAATGAGCAAAAGAATAAAAGGTGTGAAATAGATTGGGGGGAGAGGCCGTCACAGGGGCACAAAGATAACTGATTTATCGAGAGTACATGTACCAGATAAGCGGCCATTAATGGTATGTAATTCAGTCTAAATCTGGTCAATACAAAACGATGTCTGATGTTCGTGACAAATGAGATGTAGGATAAATGACCACTACACGGGATAGGTGATGCAAGATATGTGGTCACTGTGATTTTATTTAGATTCTTTTGCCACCTGTCTGAGTTGCATTTATCATAAAAGAGTTCTTTTAGGCGCGATTTAGAAAAAGATATGCACTCAGGCGGTGAATTAAACAGGTGCTCCAGATCTAATTCTATGAGGGACTGTTTTACATAAACTAGCCAGCTGATTGAAGAAGCACGAGCCAGGTTTAGGATGTCTCGTAGTACTAAATGATTCAAAGGAACCAATTCCCTTTTCCAAATTGAGAGCCAGGCTAGAAGCGGGGCAATTTTCAAAGTATCAGATATGAACGGAAAGTCTAATGCCTTGTGGATTAAAATGCTTGGGCACGAGGTTGGGGTAGCTAGTAATCTCTTTAAAAATGTATCTTCTATTACTTGTAGGGAATCAATGTCTGCTATTCCCCAAACGGCTGCACCGTATGACGCTATGGATCTTGTTTTTGCATGATAAATTTCTAGCATTTCTTTTACTGGTTTGTTCCCTATTTTTACTGCAAACCTCCAGATACCAGCTATGCTTTTGGACATCAGGAGTGCCCTATTCCTCACCATAGTGGACCATTTTAATTTATCGTCGAAAAAAATTCCCAGATACATAAAGGTGTCCACTCTATCCAGTCTTCTGCCGTTAATATGGAAGCCCATTACTTTCTGCTTAAATATAGCATAAAGTATTTTTTCTCAATTGAGATGCAGGACCTCTGAAAGCTTTTAGACTTGCCTGGGAGAACAGCTTCTGACAGTTCATCCGGTTTAATATGATTCTGGGGTTGCATTTCTGATATTCTATATATGTACAATTCGTAAAAAGCAAGAATCTCTGCCCCATCGGAGCAGAACTCTCTTCTTTAATATTATTCATAGAATTTCATAAATATCTCTGCAACGTTTGCCAGATCATCCATTCCCATGACTGGTTCTGGATCGTTTATTCACGCAATATTATCTGCCTTCTTGCTAGCTTTTATTTTACAAGCAAGGACATTTCCAACCTTGTTGTCTTCTTCAAAGGTATTTTGATGCATTGTCTGCTGATTTATGGTTTCGGTCGGCAATCTCATCTTTTTGACTTTTCAGTTGTCCTATTTTCGTTAGAGGGATTCCAGGTTACTTGATCATGAGCCATACGAAGGATTCCCTCCCTGTCTAACATTTCTCTGGTTTTGTCCCATTTCTTCTTTGCCCCAATCAAAATCAGAATACTCTTCAAATATGTGTTGAAGGCACACCATGTTATGGTATCATTAGTAGATCCTGCATTGTTCTAACAAATTCTATGCTTTTTCCATATTGGGGAGTCTATGAAGCTCCTCCAGTAGCATTTTACCATACCGACGTTTGCTGAGCAGAATTTTTTTTAACGTATTATAGCAGCTCCTCGCCCCCAGGCTGGATGGAGGCATTAGAATAGATCGATGCCCACAGTGGCATCCGCCTGATGAACTTAAAAGATCTAGCCACGCAGATGGAATGAAAAGCACTCAGGGGGAAGAAGCGCACAAAGAAACCCATGGCACAGACCCAGGAAATCGCCTGGGAGGATAATTGCAAATATGCAAGAGTAATGTATGGGTGGGTTGTCACTCCCTCAGTCATGGGGCCAGAACAGATGATTCCCAAATCTCCTAACAGTTAGCTCGGCAGAGTTGAACAGATCCTTGTGATCCTGTGGAGGACCTACTCATGGACACTTGAGGACCTTCCCTTGGAGACTTTTGCTTTACCAGTACTGCTGTCTTTGTGTGAGTCAGAAACTTTCTTCGGACGGGTGTGGTGCTGCTAAGAAATAGCGCCACAGCTGTGAGCTAAGCTTGAAAGGCATATGATAGTGGATTCAGTAGTGACAGGTCATGGAGCACTGACCCATCACAGGATACTTCCGCACAGTGAAATATCCTGTGTAGTAAGGATGCATTTTACTGTCGGCGGGGAAAAGGATAAGCCCAATGTTGTTTCCCCACTGGACTAATTGTGTTCTTCTAGGGTTGAATAATGCCTCCTAACCTGTGCAGCAGACAGGAGAATTGGAAAGACAACTGCTGTGTGGTATCGATTTGTCTGGGAAAAGGGACCCCTTTTTAGGCCTTCAGGTGACTGTTTGAAGCATAATCTGCTCTCCACTGCCTCTGACTGGGTGGTGGTTGAACTGCAAAGAGGGAAGGTTAAAGGTGTCATTTGGACAACTGAATTTGTGTTATGGAACGCACTACTGGGAGTGCTGTAGTAATGGGGAAATCCAAGGTCACGTATTAAACATTACACACAGAATAAGGACATCATTTCTTCCTCTGACATCCAGGATATGGTGCCAGCGGCGGCTCCTCCACTATGGCGGAGGAGCGTTGTCCCACTGCTTTCAAGCAGTACGAGAAGAGGAAACATAACATGATAATAGCTTTCAGTTATTATCATGTTATGTTTCCTTTGCGGGCAGCAGGGTGGGCTGGGCTGGGCTGTTCACGGAGCAGGGCAGGGGCGGAGTGGTTTGCCCACTCAAGGGCGCAATGACAGTTTGGTCGGCCCTCTTGGGCCGCCCAAAGCAGTCATGCGCACTTCCCTGTTCTCCATGCAGGCAGCATTACATTATTGAGAACATGCCCACCCCTACAACCCTGGCTGAGCGCTGTTTCACGGTGCTCAAACCAATCACAACGCTCCACTGGAGCGTTGTGATTGGCCTAGGGGTGGTAGCCTGGCTGCCTGCTTCCTGTTCCTGGAAGCATACTCAGGAGAGCAGGAGCACAGAAGACGCGGGACCCAGCCTCTAAACCCTGCACAACACCCCGCGACCTCCCAACGACACTCCCCGCGACCTCCATGGGCCCCGCACTCACCCCCCACCCACGAGCCATGCTGGCCACCCGTATATGGTGCTGGAAACCCAGACACGAAGGGCAGATTGAATCAAATACTCCTTGCAGTCTATGAAATGCACCTGGAAAACCAAATAACAAAATAGACACCAAGGCCTTGGATATTGGACTTCTCAGTTTGCTGATAGAGGAGGACCAACTGAGGCAACACTAGCTACTATCAAATCTGCGGTGTTACACTGAGGCAAAGACATCACTGATTTGCAAAAAAGGGTCAGATTTCTGGAGTATCGTGCAGAGGCTGCTGAGGCAATTTGGGAACTGCTGCCACCTGCATGGTGACTAATGACATCATATAAACTAGATTAGCTTGCAGTATGACTCTGAGGGCCCTTGTGTCTGCTGCTGGGGATCAAAGAGCTGGGAATCATAGTTGTGCTCCTATTCTCAGGCAGGCTAAAACACAATGGTTACTTTCTTGAGATCAGGTATATTGTTTGAGGGGGGAGTTACAGGGAAACCTTGCAAGTGTTTAATCACCAATGTACGTTGTTTTATCTCCTCATTTTTCTAACATTGCGAGTGATGTTACCTGATTGGTGGCTTTCTCTATTTAAAGCCTGTTTGAGTATTGCTTGTACATCATTCTTTGTGTTGAAGGCGTGCATCATTTTGATACAGTTTATTTGATTGGGGTGTTAGAGTAACAGACACTTCACATGTGTGGTAGCTAGTTCGAAGCATACTGGAACTTATATGCAAGTCTTTCTGTTACTGGAAGACCCGTGGATTATTTTGGGAATGTTTTGAATTGGCAGGGGGCTAATTGGGGCTGCGAATGGTTGGGACTGAAGCCTGCCACATACTACATTATTGTGGAATATGAATGGTGTATGTTATAAAATTAAATGTGGACTGGTTCTCCAGTTTTCTCTTAGACAAAAGCCAATTCTAGTCTTCTTCCAGGAAACCCATCCGCTAGTGAATGAACGTCAATTCGTAGGTAAGACCTTGTGCCCACTCTTGGCACGTGCCCATTCCCAAGAGAGCCCTGGGAGGTTGTGATATATGTTCAAAGGTCCGTTCATTCTGTTTTGTCATGGAAGTGGCTGGATCGCAATCGTCACTATGTCATGGTCGGTGATCAATGGAGCCACAATCAGGTCAATGTGTTTTGTGCGACACCTAAGCTTAAAGCGGAAACTATAGGACAACTCCTGCCTGAGCCCTGTGATTCTGCTAACGCGGGAGATTTTTAATCATATCACGGCAGTCGACAGAGATGGATCAGGCCATTATGGTGCCGTAGGTCTGGGTCTTACTGGGCTGCCCAGAATCGCCACAGTGATGGGCTTGAGAGATGTTTGAAAAAACATTTGGATGCTAAATAAGCAATGCTTTATTAATCTTGGCGCTCACGACTCACATTCCAGAATAGATTAAAGTAATAGAGATCATGACTAGGGTTATACCCCATCATTCACTTTACTGGTGACCATAGTAGAACGACGTGGTCATAGGGGTTACAAAGGAAATGTGGTTCTGCTGATCATGTAGTTTATTTTTTACATAAACTTCACAGTGTTTGCTTAACAGAGTTTGAAATTTCTTCAACTTTATAAATTCTAATTAGGGGTGCCGCACAATTCATGTATTGTACAGAAGACTCAACCAATTAGTGCCACTCACACAATAATGTGAGACCATTTGGTGAAGTGTATGGTTTAAAATTTTAGTTGGGGCAGAATGGATCATCATGTTTGGAGTGTATCATTTTGAACACACATTTTTAAAAATGTGTATAAAATATTGTTCCATGAATATAGGTTCATTTTCAGTTCTAATTGTAGCATTGAGAAAATCGTAGGTACATTTTTTTTCTGGAATCATATGTGTTGGGAAATAAATAACAAATAAAACATCACTGTTTGAAATCAATCATCAAAAATAAAATAGAGATGAATTGCTTCTGCGTTTATTACTACATAAATGAGGCATTACAAGCCACAGCTACTGGGAATGCCCTGTCTACCACATGACTTTATAGATAAGTGACATTTTTGTCCGGAAAATGTAATTGTGAATCACTCCGAAGAAATTTATTTATTGACTCGCTGGAACTGAATATTTCTCATTTCCCAAAGAGTAATTATCAATAAAACCCAACAGAAATGGAAATTCTACATGTGGCAAGTAGAATAAGACAGAATCATAAATATTTGAATGGATCCAAATGATGGATGGAATCTTGTTAAAAAAACACCAGGTCACACTAAATCTTTCTGCTACCGTTCTTTAGGCCCCTTTTAGGCATATAAAGTTACAAGGATAATATTTTGCAGAAAAATACACAGGGGCAGATTTACGAGTTCTGGCGCATCTCTGCAAATCAGCAGGGATGCGCCAGAACAGATGCGACACGCAATTCCCTCCCTGCGCCACCACATATGCGTCGCATTTACAATGCGGCGCACCGTGGCGCAAGGATAGGGCGATGCGTGTCGCATCCTGTGGCGTAAGGGCGGCGCATTGCTGAAGTCGTGTCGCAAGCGCGACGCGGCTCCAGCAATGCTCAGGGGCGCCCTATGCCTAACATGCTGCGTCACTCCTTACGCCTGCTTCAAGCAGGCGCAGGGTATTGACGCAGCATGGACGTAAAAGTGACTCAGTGAAATCTTGTAGATTTCACTGCGTCACTTTTACGAGGCGTTCCTGCGACGGAACGCCCACCCTGCGCCGGAACGCCCAAAAGAAACCTAACGCAGGTTTCATGTGGCGCAGGGCTTTACAACGTGACGCATCTCCCTAGATGTGTCACGTTGTAAATAAGGCGCAACGTGGCGCATGGTTTACGCCGCCGCTGCATCACAGAAGTGACGCAACGGCGGCGTAAATGTGGCGCATGGGGCTTGTAAATCTGCCCCACAGTTGCTAAGCCTTCGCTGCTATGCATTAATGTTGCTAAAGTAACACTTATTGTTCTCTGTTTTTTTACTTAACGTTGTTAGTCCTCTTTATATTGTCCATTGTATGAAATGGAATAAGAAAGTACTGTAAAAAGCAAGATACAATTAGTGGCATACAATTCTTTGAATGACAAACTTCTCCAAGGGAAGCGGCTATTGAAAAGCAGCCTTTGAATTTGTCAACTTCTAACCTTTTCCACTGGAGACAACCACTGTGAACAAGCTTCAAATATTACCCTCATCGGTGGGATGCAACAACAGCGTAACACCTTAGGAGAATGGCTTGCACCTCTCTTGGATAGACTCTAACTTTCACCAACTCTTACCAAGGCTCCTTAGAATTAAGTTCCCTCCTTAGTCTCATACAGTAACATAAGCTTTGTACAGCTATAGTTACCACTCTTATCGACTATCCATTTTTTAATTGGATCTCACATATGTGCGCAATGACATGCAAAGCGCTAGCCAAGACAAATAAAAACAGTATGAACTGATCAAGGTGATTAAGTACCTGCAAATACAAATAAAAATAATAAAATATGAGAACATATTGTGGCTGAATGGAATGTGCTTTCAGTGAATAATTAAAAAGTAACAATAGAATAACTTGTCTAAAAATATTTTTAAAAATATAATTATGAGAAGAAAGTAAAAGAAACATTTAATCCATAGGCCTCAAACAGCACTAGTAGTGTAAGTGAAGACATATTCCAATAGAAAATCAGTGATTTTACAGACACAAAAATCAGAGAGAATGTCAATATTTAACAGAACATTTCGAAATAATGCTCATTGTGTCTCTATCTACATGGGGCAGTTAAAATATTGCTGCTGCCTATTAAATTTATGTCCTCTCACTTTCATGGAAATCTACCTATTTCTCAGTTGTATTTACTATAAGAAAGTAAGTTATTCTCAATCTGAAGAAAACAAAATTCAGATATCAAACATACATCGAAATAGCACATTGTGCTATTTACCAAACTAACGCAATTCTTTTGCTTTAGGCATCTAACATGGAAACAGAAACATTTTGAAAATTACCATAGAACATTATAAAAACTCAGAAGATTTTATAGGGTAACCAGCAGTATTACTTTGCTACTGTAATAAGATAGGAATTATCTTATTAATGATAAAAAACCAGGTGCAAATATGATCTTCGAGAAATCCAACTTTATTCAACATAACGGACGAACTTCTTCTTACAAAGCCCAGGAAACGAATAATGACCAACTGTCAGCCCCCCATACATATACCTTCCCCCCCACTCAAATGTACACAACAACCCATGAGACGAGCTCGTTATTACAAGTCATGGCTTTCTATGAAATAGGCACGGGCACACCACAGCTGTGTCCCACTTGTGTCTATTGCATACAATCACATAATCCAAAAGCAAACAGAAAACAACAATGCGCGGGCACAAAGGGAAGATGTTTGTACGCACGTAACAGCTACCTTCTTGAGATTTGATTACAGTTAAGCGGTCACTGCTATCATGCAAATTGTAAGGTTGCAATAACATTTATGTTGTTTCATATGTGTAGTCATAAACATGCATCTCATATAAACATTTTTGTAACTCGCTTTGTAATTCAAGAGTCTACTTGGGAGTAGACGTATCCCTCATCACAACATAGCTTTCTGTGGAATTCAGAATAATCTTACACACATGAAGAAAAGCTCCACGAAGGGTGGGTGAAAATAACTCCTAGTTTATTCCTTAGAAGAAACTCCAGCCACCACCTTCAACTGCTCATCATAACTGACCATAACTGTTTCCGCAACAATAATATACATTCTATATCAGAACCTTCTTCCAAGGAAAGAGAGTTCATCATGGAGACTAGGTATCCATGTATACACATATTCCAGTCTAGGTGAAACACAAATACATCTATATGCATAACTTCCCCCTTAACAAAGCAAACCCACGCTAAATGTTTTTTCTCCACTACTACAATGTGATAAAAATACCAGTTGAGACCATCATCCAATTTGGCCACCCCTTGGAATACGTTTGTTACCCTGTATGTTCAGCTAAATTGAGATGGTCCTCTAATTCTCTCAGGCAACTTTACTTTAACAATCTCACCCACACATATGAGCATGGGTTTAGTTGTCTTGCAACTGTCATGTCTCTCTTTCCTCTCAGCCAGTATTTGTAGTTCTTTCTCCCTGGTTTTCTGCATCATCTCTCTAGGCCTCACTTCATCCTTATTGAAGTTTCTCACCCAAGGAAGATCAACCACAGCATAAGGCCTTATTTTCTTGAGCAATACAAAGGAGCTCACCCTGGGGTAGAATGAGGAGTAAATCTGTACTCCTAAACTCGCCTTTTTACAGCATGAACCCAATCCTTTCCATTATATTTTGCAATCTGAATGGCTTCCTTCAATGTTCTATTTAACTTTTCAATCATTCCATTTTTTTGTGGATGATATAAGGCACACCAATTTTAATGAGATATACCTCTCCCACCCAAAAACAACTCTATTTCCATTGAAATCAGTTGCAACCCATTATCCGTAAGTATAGTCGTAGGATTGCCTTCTCTTGTAAACACCTCATTTACTACTGTAATGACTGCAGAGGTGTTAATCTCATTGGTCACCCCCACCTCAGGCCACCTGGAACGCATGTCCATAAGTACAAACAAATATTTGGAGATGCACCCCACAATGATGGGTCCAACAATGTCCAACCCAACCTCCTCCTAAACATCATTGGTAATGTCCAGACAAACCAAGGGAGATGTCTTAACCTTCAGATTCTTGTCACTCATCCTGCACTCACCACACTCTCTCACAATTCTCTCCACCACAATGTCCATCCCCGGCCACCAATACACACACCTGAGTCTCTCTTTTGTCCTACTGCTCCACTGATGACCTTGTTGAGACAGTTGTATCAGATGTTCTCTAGGGAGATGTCCTAACCTTCAGATTCTTGTCACTCATCCTGCACTCACCACACGCTCTCACAATTCTCTCCACCACAATGTCCATCCCAGGCCACCAATACACACACCTGAGTCTCTCTTTTGTCCTACTGCTCCACTGATGACCTTGTTGAGACAGTTGTATCAGATATTCTCTAATACCTTGGGGTGGAACCAATTTACTCCCTCTCATAAGTATGCCATCCCTCACTGACAACTCATCAAAAATCTTCACAAACTCAACAAATCTCTCAATTGTTTTCGACATCTGACCCCCAGACAAAACAAACTTACGTATGATTTTAACAACCTCATCTCGCTCCAGTTCCTGCTCCCATCCACTCTCTGGTAAACACTCTACAGTAACATTGCACACTTTAACTTCATCGTACTTGAAAAGCCTGATAGGAGATGGGCTAGAGGATGGTGTGTGCTGAGATGAGAGGCGCGTTCCAGAAATATAAATGAATCTGTGCTGGGTTGACATCACGTTGAAAGGCACATGAAGCCACACGGCAAGGATGTGCGTGTGCACGTGACCAATATTTCCTGAGGACGCAATGGCACAGGCAGCGTGAGAAGAACAGCTCACGAAAAGCTGAGAAAGAAACCACGCGCGGTGCTGGCACGAATCACTTCTCGCACGTGGGCTGCGCGCCAGGTATGTTGTTTAAAAATAAACAGTGGAGTCACAGGGAGAGTTCACAATAGAAATCAGACGTACCATATGCCGAAAAGAAGTCCGAAAAGAATTATAACACAGGCAGAGATTATACACGCTGATGTATAGCTAGAACACCAAGAAGGTGCAAGTATCGTAAATGTTTGTAAAGCACAGTAGGAGAAACTGACAAGGCACGCACAGAGGTAGGCAGGACCTGAACTTGTAGAATCAGAAATGCAGATCCAGGATGGTGAAAGTAAGCGCAGAAACAGGTGCCCTAAGTAGCACAGGCGAAATATTACTCACAACTGTCCATAGTTTCTCCCAGAAAGCGGGAGGTGAAGAGCCAGTCGTCGCCAGTGTGAATTCCAGAATACTCTTGCACGCATGAAGAAAAGCTCTACGCGGGATGGGTGAAAATATCACCTAGTTTATTCCTGAGAAGAAACTCCAGCCGCCACCTTCAACTGCTCATCATAACTGACCATAACAGTTTCCTCAACAGCAATATATATTTTATATCAGAACCCTTTTCCAAGGAAAGAGAGTTCGTCATGGAGACTGGGTATCCATGGATACACATCTCCAGGTCCAGGTGAAACACAAACACAAATATACACATTACCACACCTTCATTGCGGCCGCATCAAATTCAAATGTAAAATACTTAGCTAGTATCATTAAGTGCTTCAGGCTGGTTAGTCTGCGTATTCCATCAAAAAGTTGTCTCTCTCATTGAGTAGTTTTGGCCATTCTGATGTTAACTTATGATGCGGCCACAGGAAAGTCCAAACCACTTTTTATGATGCACCTCAAATGTCTCACTTTCCATAAAGAACATAAAAGTAGCTTATTTTACTTAAGTTTGGAAATTTTACTTTGTTCGATGTGTCATAAATTTCTATATATAACAATGTTAACAGCAGGAGAACACTAGAAAGACGAATGCAACCTCCTTGAAGGATCCAAAAAGTAAGTAGGTGAAATATAACCCTCCATTCAGAACAATTTAGGGATGTTTCCTGAAGGTGGGCGTAAGAATGTTCTCTCAGTGGACTTAGAAATGTTTTTGAAGGTTGAATAAAATTTACCTTCTTGACAATTGCTCAAATTTGAAATTTTGGAAGAATAGTTCCAAAAAAGATTCGAATCCGAAAAAAATACTGATATAGTCCATGTTTGAACCAAGGCCTTCGTATGCTGAAAGGGGTTGCAGTCATTTTTAGAGTTTTGATTTGTTGGTAATTTTCTTCCATGTGTAAATTGTTAAATGGTGAAGGAGAGCATATTCTGCATTTGTGAAAACTTCTTAATCCAAGTATGTTTAGATTGGCATTGGAACAGTCTTCTGTGGAGCCCCAAAATGTTTTTAGGACACGTATGTCAGAATATGAATTACGAACTTGGAAGATATATTTTTCACGCAATAGATCCGACTTGTATGTTTCATGGAAGGTTATTTTCAATGAATTGTGTGCAGATTTGTTTTTTAAACCACTCTGCTCACTTTTATTACAGTGTGCCTCGTGCCCGCCAGGGTTTCATGCATTGAACAGTTAGAACCAACATCTGCCCTTCGCTGTCAGCTCTTTGGGGTTCACAGCTTGCTAGCACGCTGAGGCAGCAAACCTCATAAGACCTTAAAACACAAGTGACGATCAATCAACCATCGAAGGCCACATTAATCAAAATGTTTATGTTTCAAGTAACCCTGCTAGATTTATAGGTCGCATTTGGAGCAGGAGGAACAAGCTCGGCAGGACTCGTATCAGAAGGTGAAATGAATGATTTTGAATGAAAAAAATCTAAATATATTTTAAAAACGAAGCAATTAGGAAAAAAGGTAATGCTCTTAACTAGGACGAAATGACGAATTAGTTTTATGCTGTTCTTGCTGCTTCTGAATTAAGAAATGTTAACAAACTTCTTAACAAACTATATTACTTGAAGATTTTGCACCAGGTCAATAATGAAGTAAATTAGTTTTGCACTATTATTGCTGTTTACTAGATAAGATGGAACACGTTTTTTCACAAACCTAAAGTCAGCTTTTAACCTTGAAACTGAGTTTACTTTTATAACATAAACTACTTGGAGCAAGTCAAGGAGCTCATTAAAAGTTGTATAACTAACTCATTTAATGATGTTCATTTTACTGACTGCGGAACTCGCTGAATCTGTGACCTTCAGTGTTCACAGATATCTCCAGAGTGGAAAGAGTAATCCACTGAGTCAAAGTACCCCACAACCACTTATTTCTTTCCTTAATAAATTAACACCAAAGAAATACAGCATCAGTGTGCACTAGGTTTGCACTTCTGCAAAACTAGGGGCCCGATTCACGAGAAAAAAAACATAACAATATTCGTAGTGGAGAAATCTGCAGAAGTAACTCTATTACTAAATCAAATGAAACCTGTCGCCATCCGCAAATATTCATTTACAACACAAAATAATTTGTGAATGGGTCCCGGTGTGTGGAGAAATGCTTGCTTGCTGCATTTCGTGTTATGCAAAAGTGTGAAACTTTTCTCTGTTTGCCCTAATGCCAACACTACTCACAATGTTCCTATTTTAGTGTGAATCCAATAGCAGGTATCAGGAGCACTGACTACCATTTCACAACTGTGGCATGCAAATGTAGAAAGATAGTTTCTTTTAGTGAGGATAAATAGCTGATATGATCCGTGATTCTATAATCATGGAAAACCCACAGACAAGGATCTATAAATGTAAACTTGGTAAGTTAAATATCGATGAAAATTCCTCATTTTCATCAAAGCGGTGTCCATGTGATACATAACTTCAGAAAGAAGGGAGTCATTGGTTCCCAAAGACCAGAACTTATAAGATCTGTTGTGTCAGGCGTCTGTGGCCTGCCATATGATAGCTAAAGACTGTTTTAGGGGCACTGGTTGGACGAGGTTCACGTGGCCTAGCTATAATGTGTGCTTCGGATCTGGCCAGGAAGCACTGGATTCAACTTCTAATGGGTAAATAAGACACATTACATAGGCAGACTCATTTCTAATGCACTATGAAGTTATCAAGAGTTTAAATTTATTTGATTTAGTTCTCTTCTGAGAACAACAAATATTTAACGATTAAAATTACATTTTGGTAATAAAATTATCGTTCTAATACAAATTTAAAAATGATTTAAAAAAATTGTACATATTAATACACACAAATTCGTTAGGTGGTGCCTTGCAGAGAGAAATCAAATTCTGAACACAGTTAATTTTGCACTTTGTTCTGATTGGTTTTAAAAATCTCTTTCTAGCTTCTACGACAGTCTCGTTTGGGCAAACAAATAATACATGTTCTAGATCTTGCACCCCGCCTTTACATAAATCACAGAGATTAGACCCTTTTTCTTTTGGATACCACTTAGAAGTAAATGATTTCAGAGGCAGTATCCCAAGACGGAGTAATATAATACTTCGCCTGACTCCGTGATTTAAGTTAAAAAAGATATACTGTTGCGTTTTCTTAAATACAATAGTTTCCGCATATTGTTTGTACATTGATAGTTCGGAGCAATGTTGGATATCAAGATCCATACTTAACCTTGGTGTTAGATGTTTTAAAAAAGTTTCAAATGTGCTGGTGTCCAAGATTTCAACATGCCAAGAGTAACATTTGATAGTTTAAAAGCGATAGATACGTTTCTACAAAATACATACTTTGGCGATTCTTGCTCAAATGTCTCAATTTTTAGCAAGGATCGTAGAGTTCTTTGATCCGCGTGAACCAAATTGTATGCCCATCTTATTATGTTAGTGATCCCTCTTGCAAAAGAGCTGACTAATGATAATTCGAGCCGAAGAGCTTGTACCGGCACAGCTTGTGACGTCTTGGTCAGTTTCCGGAGGACTTTCCCTTCTTTCAGGTCGAGTTCTTTCCATTGATTTATTGGAATATATTCTATTGCATATGATAATACCGAGGGAAACTATGAAGTTATCTTAAGAGCGCTGGCACCAGGAAAGAAAGAGTCAAAGAAAAAACTGAACTGCCCAGCAGAGAATGGATTGCCCAGCAAAGATTCATAAAATAAAAAGAAAGCACTTGTGTAGTAGATCTGAGGACCCGACATTGTGTGTTCACTTGCAGGTGTATCCGTGCTGGCCTTCACCTCTATTTATCAATCATTTATTCATCAATATCTGGTTATTATTAAGCAGCACTGCAAAACAGACAACCCAGACATCACATCGCCAGTCACACATTGATTAGAAATGTTGTCATTTTACAAAGAGTGTATTACAGTACAGACAGCCTGGAGTTAACAGCTACAACCATAGCAGAGCCATAAAGTCAACAACAGATCACACATCAAGCACCTCGATGAAGGAGCGTGCAGACTCCTCTGTAGCCTCATCTGCCTCCTAAATGCTGAAATGTTTCCCCGTTTGCCTCCCTCACATGTCCCTCAGTTCCCTGGGAGATGTATCCGTCACGCCCTCTACATCTCTCATATCACAGTGGTGAAAAGGGGCCAAAGTAGTGAAGCTTTGTTCTTGAACTGTCTTACATTTAATTCGGTTAATTCAGCATTTTTCAGCGACACCCCCGTTGTTGACTCAAATATTTATAGAATATGCATAAACGGAGCTTTTCCAGAAAGCACATTTGTTTGAATCGAGCTTCCTACAGGGCAGCTCAGCCCACTCCACTCCACTGCAGCCCCTACCCCCTCCCTACCTCCCATTGCCTACCGACGGTGTAAGCTGATGTAGGGTGTTCTGACGCCCTAAAGTCACCAGAAGCACTGCACGGCCTAGTTGGAAAGCATAACATTGCCTATTTCTCTTGCATCTCTGCGCCTCTAACTTTACTCTATTCGGGGTCTTTTTATATTGAAAATTCTGATTTTGTACTTCCATTTTGGGGGAATCCAAATTGTGCATTTTTAATCTTAGCACCGCCGTGTTGGGATGGTGTAGTTCTGAGTCAAGTGTCTTAGACTCAGATGGCAAAAGGGCTTTTCACAAACGAACTGCCTCGGATGCACAATGTAAAATTTGTAACAGACGAAGAAAGTTATAAGAACTTAAAATGCCTATTTCCTCTCTTTTTATGCTGTAGAATGTTTGAAAAAGAGACATGTTTCAACCGCGTGTTTTAGGTGCACGGTTGACTTCAGACATGCTTAGCTGGCTCATCTGATGCGACCCTCTCTACCACAGAGCTCCCTCCACTGCCATTAAATCTAATGCTGTGGGGCCTTTATAGAGCCTCCAGCGGCACACACGGGCCTGGTCTATGCTCAACCAAACATCAAAACTAGCATTTGAAAAAGAACACTACAAAAGTAAAAAGAAAAACACAGATAACAAATCCATAACAACAAAGGGGAGCATAGTTTCACATTTTGTATTACTATACTCACTCAAAGACGGAAAGAAGAGAAGAAACGACAAGAATAGGAGAAAGAATGAAAACAATACATTGTCCCTTTATTAATATTCTTTGAGTGGGTACAGTCATACAAAGTGTGAAAATATGCTCCCTTTGTGTTATGGATTTGTGAATAGAAAGGTTACTGACCTCAAAGGGTTTGCAAGCGTTGCACGGGGCTGGACATCGATGTAATAAGTGGAAAGCTATGCATTTCTCACCTGTTAGACAGTGAAAGCCCCTTTCCCCGTCTGCAGGTAACGCCGGCAGCCGCTCGCTGGGGTTAATAAGCTGAAAGACCCATCTTGTCGTGTACGGACCTCCCGAGGGGCCCATTTGTTCCGCGTTGGGGCAGAGCTTGAGCGGAAGAGGATTGGCAGGCGCTGTGCGGGCACCAGGGTCCCGCTGCTCGCCATCACCGCCCCGCAGCAGGTTCTCAATTAAAAAACTTTTGCCCAAGTTTCCGAATCCCGGTGTCCTGGCGAAGGTAGAGCCTCCCAGGATATCCAGAGGAAGGCTGTTAGCTGGCATCATCATCATCGTCACAGTCTCCACTGAAGAAGAAACGTCCTCCTCGCAGAGTTCCTCTCTTTTACTTTCCAGGCAGTCAGCAGCTTCATTCACTCCATTGCCCAGCGACAATCCTTCTCCCAGCTGCTAATTGGAAATGTTCAATGTTTTGGGGACAACTCATTCAAAAGGCTTGCCTTGGGTGAGCGACTCCACTCTGTGCTGCAATGGTTCAGGGAAATCAATGGCTTCTCTATTGAGATAAGGCAAGTGGCCCTCGTAGGGTAGAAGGTGTGTCCAGGCCATTCATGGACTAAAAGTGATGGACGTGGGCAACAATAAACTGCTGTGCGCGGCTGTGGGGCTGCAGAAAGCTATACTAAGCTTTCAAATGAACTTCCGCATCACAATTCATCTAGTTTGTTTTGTGATGGAGTTCATGAAAATCCAAATTACAATTCTTTACGTGCCTGACATAAACTTTGAGAAACTATTTAAAAGGCATAAGTGTGCTCCCTTTCCGTAACAAGGACTAGTTTTTGATTTAGCACATTTTTTTAAAACTCAAATGCAAGTTTTATAATTGCACCTTGCCGAGAAATGGTCTCGTTTCTGCTCTGATCCATTTTCGATTTCTAGTATTTTTGCTGTTTTCATACAGTTTTTTGCATCAAGCATCCTTTATTACGTATGTAAGATTTCAGAAACTATGACAACATCTGACTTTCTTCTTTGACGGTGCAACTTAGAACTAATAAATTCCAAATTTGTATTTCATTTAATTTATTAATAGTCTTGGAAAGTTCTGATATTAGGATGAGATGTAAATATGCAGGCCAAACAAAAGACATTTAATTTAGGAAACCTATGTCATTTTACCTGGTTTTTGTGGACCTTCAAACAGCCTTTGATAGCGTTGATCGCCCGATGTTGTGGCAAATCTTAAATAGAATGAGCATCCCTGATGACATTTTGAAGGTCTTAATCGCTCTGCATTCTGGTAACATCACAAGAATCAGATACAACACAAGAGGGAAATATACAACTGAAATACCAATCGAGCAAGGAGTCAAACAGGGCTTTGTTTTAGCCCCAACACATTTTAATTGCTACATAAATGACATCGTTGCAGCTCTGAAAAATCTTTATTTGGATGTACTGAAAGTAGGCAACGATCACATTCCAATTTTGCTCTTTGCGGATGATGCGGTACTGTTGGCAAGAACAGAGATAGCAATGCATGGACTATTGGAAGGCTTTGAGTCCTTCTGTTCAGCAAGGAAAGTGTCCATTAACGTCGATAAAACAAAATATATGATTTTAAATCAAAAACAAAAACTGCCAGCCACTTTTAAGGTTTATAAAACATCATTGAAATAAGTATCCACGTATGATTATCTTGGCATACGACTGGATGATAAACTTAAGTGGTCCCAACAGCAATCAAAAAGTACAATCATATTGGCACAGCAAGCTAGAGGGATATTGGGGTTCGCAAATTCATTGGGAAAACGTTCAGTGAAATCAGCAATCTTAGCCTACAAAATGAAAGCAAGGGCTGCTTGTACATATGGCACTGAGGTTTGGGGTTACAAGAAAGCACCAAAATTCAAATCACTGAAAATAATTTCATACAACGTTTGCTACAACAAGGGCCTGGTACGCCTGGACTACATATTTCTGGCAGGAAAAAGAGCTCTCTATCTTAAATTTAGATTAGGTACTCTACCAGTGGCGTCTGTGACTCAAAGATGGTTGAAAATACCTTGTGATGGAATGGAGCAGTACCCTTGTCCCCTTGGAGGCTTCGAAACAGTAACACATTTTCTTTTGCTGTGTCACTTTACTTACCACACCCATAGATATTATTTGCGACCAATCTTTCTAACATCTAACATTTGAACTTGCAAAGAGGCGGAGGCTCTCTGTATCAGATCTGATGACAGAGCTATCACAATGGCCATTTCATCTTACATCTTCACAACATGGAAACAAAGATGAGTCGCACATTTAAATGTGAATGTTGATAAGCAAGTTGGACAATCTTTTAATGGAGTTGTATAGACTAAGTTAGCACGCAAGCATTTATACATACTATTTACACATTAAGTATTTATTAGTTTGGTTGCAAGGTTCAGCGAGTTATGCCACGCGTATTGTTGTTGAGAGAATGTGTATTGACAAAATGATTGGCTAGCAAATAGGTCGCTTGTTTTTTAAACTTATTTTATATTGTATCAAAGGAAAGAGTTGCATATATTCTCATTCATGCGAGAAATAGGAGCTAAATTTTTAGTATATGAACTAATATGATCTTAAATGAACTGCATAGTTTTTTAAAAAGATTATTAATTGTACCGTTGCATTTGATCTGATGAATTGTTGAAGATAAATTGAGTTGTATATTGAATTTGAATTGTTATGGCTTGTTTGGCTGAAACAATAAACTTGCTTTGCTTTGCTATGTAATAATGCATATGATTATTTACATGGTTACATACATGTTCCTCTACACAAGCCTGTACAAAAAACATCTCCAGAAATACATAGATATATAGAGACATATACATAGATACACACACAGACACACAGAGGTACTCATTTATGTGTGTATATACCTACACACACACAGACACCTTTATCCCACACATGCACGGACAAACATTAATGTACTGGTGGCCAGCTTATTTAGCCCGTGGTTCTTTATTACCTTCCACTTTCTTAAAAATGTACTTCTTCCTATTGGCTTTCTTAATCAAGTCTTTTGGGTTTCAAATAGCGAGTTATGCAGAAGATATCCAATTAATTTTGAGATTAAAAAACAAGTACTTTTCTGAGATTCAAGGGGAGATGTCCAGATGCTTAACTGCCATTCTACATAGTATGAGAAATAATTTCCTTAGATTTAATGCCTCTAAAACTGAAGTAATTCACCTAGGTAAGGATTTGTTTTTGTTCTGAGATTGTTGGCCTTCTTGTCTTGGTGACCTGTCTACTCCAGTTAAGTTATTAAAGAAAGGAATTTAGGCTTCTGGTTGGGCAGAGAACTTAGGTTAACCACCCAGGTAAATGCGGTAATATGAGATCGTGCTATTTGCAAATGAAAATCTTGAAAAAAAATATTTCCTTCATCTCATAACTCTTAAAACTCTGACTTTTGAATGTCATAATCATCATCTCTAGGCTTGACTAATCAAACGCCTGATACTCAGGTCTCCCAGACACAGCTCTACCTAAGCTCCAAGGGGTGTGAAAGATGGCAGTTTGACTTGTTATGTATTTCAGGAACTTTTAGAGATTTCCTGCTGCTTGGCGTAAACTGTATTGGCTCCCACTAGCTCAAAGAATTCAGCATAAGACTTTATGCTCAGTTTACAAAGCCTTTTATGACACCGAACCCAGATTATGCCAATCTTTATTTTCAAGATTTTTTCCAAAGTGCCCAATTCATTCTCCATCTTTTTCCTCTCAGTCCTCCACCTTAGTAGATTTAGGGATGGGGGACAATATCGCAGTAAGGGCTTCTTCTCTATAGAATACTGTTCCTCTCTCCTTGTGTAAAATGTATTGAATACAACGTTCATGAGATCTGCTCAAAAACATACAAACAGCATCCCCAGTACACTGTCATAAATAAGTGCTGGTGTTTACAAATAAGTGCTGGTGCTAAGAACCAGCAAACATCAGCACAAATTAAGCAATGGGTGGATGCCATGCATTATAATTACCAAGTCGGTTTAGTGATTCTTCCAACATGCATTCTTCAACAGGAATGCTGAACTGTGAGTATGAAGGGGATTATTTAGAGATTGGCCAAAGTGGGGAATGTGCTAAAAGCTGGCAGATGTTCTGTCCGCATTATTCAAATATATACTTGGGTATAGGCTCTAAATAAAGCATCTAAAACATCTACCAATGTTTGGTAGATGTCTTGCACCCATCAATATCTAAATCACCCAAGTGTAAACAGGGCTAAACTGCACTGATGGCATCAGATGCTATTGATGGAGAGTTCGAGAGATATGTGGTGGGTGGTAGACAGTATTTTCTTTGCGTCTGTGCTGGCGTCATTTGGAGACAGAAAGCCGCACTGCTTCGGCACCTGAAGGTGAGTGTGTGCTCACCACACCCATACTGTCATAGTCTTAGCTGCGAGGTCAAAAGGAAAAAGTCAAAGGGAGCCATTGAGTAACAAAGGAGAATTTGTTTTAACTGACCCAGAACCATCCACCAAGAGAATGGTGGAACTAGGAAAGTCTTTTCCTATGTTTGGTGGTAGGATATTTCTTAATTTTCAAAAATATGCTATGACTGCACCAGATGGCAAGGAAAGGTAGAGTTAAGGAGTACACAAAATGGGTATCTTGGAACCAAGACAAAGGGCTCAATACTAAGGGGTCTAACTAATATATCTTAGATGTCTTCTTCATCTGGGAGAAGCAGTGTCACACATGTTGGATCAACAGCACAGAGTTGCAAGAGACTGCTCTCCATCTGATTATGGGACCTGAAACCAGACAGATGCATGAGGAATATAGGGTGGATCAAAGGCCTAGATGTTTCATACTTTGTTTTTATTACTAGATTTAACTGATTTAATTTATAAATGGTACTGTTATCCAGTTTATATTAGTTGTTGTCCCTTTTTATTCCCTCCCTTGTGCGCTTTTAAATATTATGATATATGTGTGGCATCAGCTATTGTCATGGTCTAGTGACATCTGTTGCCTGATGCCGTCTCCACCACTAGGTGCACCTGCTACCAGCTCTCTCTCCATTCTCAAACTCTGACACATGGTTAATATCATGGACATAATCATCAGTGAGCTTGTTGCCAAGGCGGTGGCAGGGCCATAACTGAGGTGGAGCCTGTCGTTGCTTTACCCCACCAATGAGAAATACTGACTTGAAATTGGGGACCATAAGGTCTTCTATTTTCTGTCCTTGAGCCACCCCCAGTCTGCCCAGGAAGATAAACAAGTGTGTGAAGCCATGCGTGCTGTGCAGCAGACAAGTTGGGGAGACACATACTGGCCTAAGTATCAGTCACAGAGAATATGTGCAGGATGGCAAGGGCGCCAAAGTGCCAACCAATGACTGGCCTGCTTTTTGATCTTTCACCCTACAGCCAGAGAAAGTGATCATGCTTTGCTGATCACCACAGTGCTCCAATAGTCAATTCCAACTGCTCCGCTGCAGGCTTGCTCCTCTGTGACAGTCTGTAGTTGTCGTCCGACACCACAGTCATAACTGAGTCCCCCAAAGTAATGTTCTATTAACAATAGCGGCAAACAACATATTTCAGGAAGGCTCCAATTGATCAAGAGATAGGTATGTGTCATGTGTCCTGAACTGTGGGACTAGTTTCTTCATCTTTCTGCAGCCCTCCACCCTTCAACCACCCTTACCGAATATATGTATATATGTATTTATGTATTTATGTATGTATGTATGTATGTATGAATGTATGTATTATGTATGTATGAATGTATGAATGTATGTGGAATTTCTATAACACAGACCTATCTAAAAGGCACTGAAGCACTATACATGGTCAAAGAAGCATACATTCAATGAGTAAGTGGAGAGGAAATTGGACTGTGGACAGTTAATGCATTGTGATGTAGTGTTATTTAAAGAGGTGAGTCTTGAACTCTTTTCTAACTTGAAACAGCATTGGGGTGGTCCTGATGGATACAGGGATATTGTTCCTGATCCTCGATGCATAGCTGGAACAGGCCTGCTATCTTGTTTTCTTTTTTTTACACTTCTTTGTCTGCAGTCTGATGGTGTCCTGGCTGGCTGCGGATGTGCCAGGATCCACCAGAGATGGTGTGCTTGCCTAGTGCTACTGGTGAAGGCTTACGCATGCTTATACTCCCTCCAAGTGTTGTGGACATCTTCTTTCATTAAACAGGGACCTATGCTTCATTGCCTAATGTGGTTGATTGACTGAGTAATATTTACCTAGACATCTTTTATAGACTAGGTTGTATGAAGTTTTGCCCTGACCCTTTGTGAACACACTGCTGATTCTCTCTATAACTTGAGCCGCTACATACTGATGGTGTGGTAATTCAACCCTCTAAAAACTTAACATCCCATAGAAAATCAGAAGAGCTACAGAAACATTGAGACTTCAGCTGATCCAATTCAGGAAGGACCTCAAGAACTGGCTCTTCGACTAAACCTCCACACCCAGACAGATCAGCAGCCCCACCCCCCAGCTCCTTGAGACCCTCACGGGTGAGTAGCCACACTATACAACCCCTTGATTGATTGATCGATTGATTGAGCTGGGTGTATATTAACACCAGCCCCACCCCACCCCATTCAGACATTTTCTAATACATCTGTGGAAATAATCTACACTCAACCTGCTCAACACAATGAGTGTTACTCAGCAATCAAACTGAAATGTGTTGCAGCATTTTGTGCCACAATGTACTTAGAACACTTTCTTTACTCTGCCACTTTCTGATTCTGTCCTTATTGATGAGCATGGACATAGACCTGTACTCAGTTAAAAGTGCCCACATAATGCTTCAAAACCTTCACTAATTCATGTAAAGAGGATTTGTTTTCAGCAGACGCCTAATAGTGGTCTAAGTTTATAAAGTACAAAATGTATTCTTAAAATGGGTGGCCCAGAACACCTCTACAAGTCAAGATATGACAACTGCCTCTTCACCACAGATGCTTGGATTATGAGCAATCATCTAAAGGCAAGCACCACAAAGACAGAGCTCATGACTTATGAACAATGGCACAAACATCAACCTAATAAGGCCCAAGGAAATTGATGCCCCATCAGCCATGTCAAGATAACCTATGGGAAAGTCCAGGCAAGTGAGGGGGGGGTTCTCCGGGGAGGGGTTTGCTGGGAGGTGTGGGTGGGTGCACAGGGTGGGGAGTATGGGGGTAAAAAATAAAAAAATGTCCTCATTCACCTTATTGTTCGTTCGTACTGCTTTAGATGTGTTGCGATTGGTCTGGTGTTGGTTCCTTCTGCGAGTCAGCAGTCTTGTAAATCTTGCATGTACCTCTAAACCTCCATGAAGACAATCCAGTTTTTATCCTGGAACGTTAATGGCCTGCGTGTGAAAATCAGAAGGGCAAAAATTCTGCAATATATAAAAGACTCTCCCGCGCAGGTCATTATCCTTCAGGAAACCCATCTTTTGAAGGAAGAGATCTTTGAAGTATTTAAAAATCAAAAATGGGTGGATCATTTAATCTGCTCTAATCAGAGTGCCAATATAAGGGGTGTTGCTATATTAATTAAAAAACAAGCAAAAGCCCGCATTCTAGATTCTCTGGTTGATCCATGTGGCAGGTGGGTCATTGTGAAGGTGATCATTTCGGGTCATCCACTTACCTTGGTGGGCTATTATGGCCCAAATCAAGATGACCCCTCTTTTCTTAAAACTATTTTTTCGAATCTCCTGGATTATTCAGACCCGGTGATCATGGCTGGTGATTTTAACATTGTCTTGAATCCGAAATTGGATAAGTCAGCAAGTAGTAGAGCTAAGGTGCTCTCTAGATCTAGAATGTACCTCCACTCCATGATGGCACAGACGGGACTCTGTGACATCTGGAGAGATAGATCGGGTTCTCGGCTGGGTGTTTCATATTACAATAGTAAATATGGCCACAAGTCGAGAATCGACTATATTCTGGTTAGCCATAGCTTGCGTGGTAAGATTAAGGATATCGGATATCTAACTCCCCATCTGTCCGATCATTCAGGAGTATGGATGGATCTTGTCCTGGCAGATGGTCAGCAGCCTAGAGGCTGGACGTTTGATCGGACCCTACTTCTGGATGGTGAGGAAATGAAATATCTATCTCAGGAAGTTGAGGGCTTTTTGGGTGTCAACGTAGGCTCTGCTGCAACTTCGGTGGTTTGGGATTCTTTGAAGGCCTTTTTAAGGGGCATGATCAAGAGCAGGGTCTGTTTTAGGAATAGACAATATAGAGAAGTGGTGGCTTGTAAGGAGACAGAGTTGAAAATAGTAGAGTTGGGTCTGAATAAGGAGACGGACTCTGAGAAACAGCAGGAAGATTTGGTCAAATTAAGAAGATTAAAAGATCAGTTGGATACCATCCTTCAGACTAGGGTTGCACAAAGATGGGAGGCGAGTAAGCTTGCCCACTTTGAATATGGAGAAGGTGCAGGCAAGCTTCTGGCATGGAAGGTTAAGTCTGATAGGATGCGTAATTTTATCAAACAAATCGACAACACAGGGGGTTACTACTCTGTCTACAGACGAGGAGATAGGGGAGCCTTTTTCGATTTCTTTCAGGATCTGTATCAAGAAGATAGCCCGGTGGATAAAATGACGGCTATGGAGTGGTTGCGCGGGAGTAAGCTTACCCCTTTAAATGTATTTCAGCAGGAAGACCTAGATCAGGATATCTCTCAGGAAGAGGTGAGAATGGCTATTCTTGCCTGTAAAAGTGGGAAAGCTGCCGGCCCAGATGGGCTGCCAATAGAACTTTATAAATCCTTGGGACAGGTGGTAATTCCCATTTTGGTACAGCTTTTTAATGAGATCCTATCTGAAGGTGTGAGGCCTCCAGCCTCTTGGGGAGAAGCTACCATTACCTTGATCTTGAAACCGGGTAAGAACCCAGCCCGATGTGGGTCTTATAGGCCCATTTCGCTGCTGAATGCAGATTATAAAATCTTTGCCAGGATTTTGGCGGGTAGGCTGGGCTCGGTCGTGGGAGATATACTCCACACTGATCAGAAAGGTTTTGTTAAAGGTAGGAATTTATCGGACTTGACCTATGATTTTATCGGGGCAATAGATCTGGCCACAACCTACTCGCTCCCCCTTGCTGCAATAACGTTGGATGCCACTAAGGCTTTCGACAGGGTCAACTGGGTGTACTTATCTGCAGTTATGGAGAAATTCAATTTGGGGGGAAAGTTTTGTCGTGCAATCCAGCTGATTTACCAAGATCCGTTAGCTAGACTTTTGGTAAACGGCAACTTGACAAGACCTTTTAAGATCACTAGGGGTACTAGGCAGGGCTGCCCTCTCTCTCCCCTCCTCTTTGACCTGTATATTGAGCCTTTTGCTCAGCGGTTAAGAGAGGAGGCTAGCATTTTACCATTTAAATATGGGGCTTGGGAGAGAAAGGTGGCCCTGTACGCTGACGATATTTTGATCCTCTCTGCAGATCTCGTTAGGACCTTCCCTACGGTTATAAGGTTGGCCAGAGATTTTGGGCAGGTATCTGGCTATGAGGTGAATGCTGAGAAGACTGAGGTCATGACTTGGAATCTGGCAGGGGGCCGGCATCAGACCAAGCGCGATATGAGATATTTGGGGGTTAAAATTGTTCAAGAAATCGATAAGATCTCATCCATTAACCTGGCAAATGTTTCAAAAGAGTGTAAAAAACTGATGAAGTCCTGGGCACATCTCCCTTTAACCATTCTAGGGAGGATTAACTTGGTGAAAATGGTGGTGCTTCCAAAAATCACCTTCTTTTTTAATACCATTCCATTACACTTCGACAATCGAGAAATAGTTATGTTACAACAGGCTATCAATTCGTTTGTCTGGGCATATGGAGGTACCAGGATTGCCTGGAAAAAACTGAGACGCAGGAGGGAAAAGGGTGGACTTGCACTGCCGGATTTGCAATATTACGCATGGGCTTTTCAATTATCGCACTCCAGGATGCTTTTAAAAACTCCAGACAATACAGGGGTGGGCGCCATGTTTTCTGCAATGATAAAGGGGGCTGGTCTGTCTATGGAGGGATTCCTGTTCAAGTTTGGAGAACCAAAATTCTTCAAAAAGATCAAGCTAAAAGTCCTGCAGGGAATGGCTAGAATATGGGCCAGTATTAAAAGGTTGACGGGCCTAAATTACTTTTCAAACCGGGCCCCCTTGTGGGACTCACTTGGCGCACCAGATTGCCTAAAGGATAGGTTAGCTCTTCCACTTAGTGCAGCAGGATTGAAGACGTGGGGAGACCTAGCTCATGAGGGCATGCTTCTCTCCTGGACATCATTGTGCAACAGGGTGAAAGAGGGCTTGTCTAAATTCAAATATATTCAATTGCAGAGCTGGTTCCAAAACTTGAAAAAACCCATAGGAATAGGTAACATTCTTGAGGAGCAGCTAGTCACAAGACCGATAGGAAGGAAGGAGGTCTCCTTCTGGTACTGGGCTATTGAGGAGGCAGTGGATGGAGATTTCAAATTGGCTGAAGAATTGTGGGGGGGTCTTATACCAAATGAACAATGGGAACATCTGTGGCAAACATCCTTTAACATCTTGTTTGACATTGTTAAACCAGCCTGGTTTAGGAGAAACCACTTGTTCACGCTTCACAGGGCTTATTTATCTCCGTTAAGGTTGACTAAAATGTCGAGGGGGCCTATAGTTAGTTGTAAAAAATGTAATATGGAGAGAGCCTCTGATGTGCATATGTTTATGGAGTGCCCGGCCATAGCAGATTTTTGGGAAAGAGTGGGGAACACCATCACGGACATTCTAGCCCTCCCAATTCAAATAAATCTCATCTTGATAATTTTTGGAATATCCAGTGAAATTGTAGGCCACGCTAGATCTTTTCTTTTCTATGCTATATTGCTGGCCAGGAGGGAAATATGTAAGAGATGGGTAGAAGTTGGTCCTCCTCTGCATTGTGACTGGCTGTCCTCTTTGCTTTCAACATCTAGGAGAGATCTCTGTAGAATTCAAGGCAAGAAAAGGAGAGCACTATGGGATTTTTTACTAAATTGGTCCAATGCTTAGGTTTGGGAGACTTGATAGCCCTTTATATGTATCAATATATCTATAAGAAAATTTTGGTCCAATGATTACGCCTCTTTGAAAACTCTTTAGGCTGTGCTGTTGGGCAGTCCCAGTTTTTTTTTCCATTCGCTCTTTGCCAACATCAACAGTCTCCAGGGTCATTTGGACCAATTGTGAGAGTGACCTTCCCTTTTATTATGGGGTTAGTGTCATCCAAGCCTGCTGTGGTGCCGGTAGGTGGGGCGCTTCCTCCTGGTCCCCTCCCAATAGCCTACATTTCTTTGGGATCGAGTAACGGTACGGGCGACTTGTATGTTCACTAAGGTCTGAGGTGAATGAGGATTAAAAAAAAAAAAAAAAAAAAAAGATAACCTATGGGAAATCAAGGACTAAGATCTGGCATGTCAACCAGCACACAAGAAGCATCTTCCATACAAAGAAAACACTGTGACATATCTTCCAATGTCTTGGATACCAACAAAAACTACAAGCTATCTGCACACTTGGTAACTCCAAGATTAATGATACCAATATCCTCTAACTTGGTGCCTCCTGTTTCATCATACACCAACTACAATGGATCCAAAACAATTCGACAAAACTCTTTCTCTACCTTCACCCCAGAAAACACATGACGCCAATTCTGCATGCACGTCACTGGTAACTAGTAGCCACATGATCAATGTTCAAGGCATTCTGCATCATCTACAGAGACTCCCATGGAAAATAAACACTATATACAAATAAAATGTAAGAATAAAGACAAAAACAGACTCTGCCCTCTTGGCTAGCATCTCAGATCGTCTTACTGTCAGGGATCTAGCAACTTCAGGACAATCTGTCAAGTAGACTAGCAGAGTTCAGGACAAGGCAAGGTAACGGGGTGGGGTGCTTGCTCTATGCAATGACAAAGGTTTTCCAGAGAAGGCGCTAAATATAAACAGTACCTGAAAGCAGGGAAAGAAGTAGCACAGAAGCTTAGGACTGAAGCAAATTGAAACAAGCCATGAATAGGGAACTGGGAAGTTTGCAGTGGAAACTATGAAGATAATATGAGTACAAATAACAGGAAGGTGAAGGCAGGGAAATGATGACATACTATCATAAACAATAGTTTTTCTGCTCCTCTGAATTGCTCTCTCTGTGAGATGAAACGGGTCTCACAAGGAGGCAAGGATCAGATTAATATCACAGGGTTCAGGTAGACACCCTGCAGCTTCTATGAAGAACGAGGTGCTGAGTAGTTGTCCGTGCCAAAGGCACAAGCCTTGAGGTCTAACTGGCACCCTTAGAAACAATGAAATTCAGAATAACAGTATAAACACACAAGAAGATAATAGGAAACAGTGGAAGGTACACAGAAACAGGAACCACGCTCAGAGAAAAGATGGACTGGAATAAGCGTCAAGGACAGGACGGAAATACACAGAACTGTGAACTCTGTAAATCTGCATCCTAACCAGGAGAGGACAGGAATATGTAGTCAGAACAAGAACACAGAATACAAGACAATGAATGCTGTCAGAACTAGGAATAGGGCACAAACGGAACAAAGAGACAGGACGATCAAGAGACAGGCAAATGGCACATAACTATTCACAACAGGGACATGGAATCAAAAAACAATGGAAAAGAAATCAAAGGGCAAACCTGGAAAATAGCAGCAGGATCAAACAGAGAGAGTGGCCGGATGTTAGAATCCTAACACTTACTGTCTTAAAATAAATTCCATAAGAGTACCCGCTTTGTCTGTTCAAGCAACGTGACACTAGAACCCCTTGCCACCTTAGATTTAATACATTGAGGAACCCATAAAGTGCAGGTGAGAGGCAAAAATCTTGTTGCTCCTGAGATAACTATGTCAACCTCTAACCCTGGAACAAAACACAAAAACAACAACCCACATATCAGTATCAGTGAGGTCCAGAGCTACGAGACAGTCCCAGCCAGAAGAGCCATGCAAAGAAGACAGACATAGGCATGGCCATACCATTATAGAAATAACTGTGCTGGCACCATAGCCAGCAATGATCCCAATATACAAGTGATTTAAACTAACTAAGCAATGCCATCTGAATGAAATGTCTCCCCACTCAGTACTAGAAGTGCCAGCTAACATTCAATACCTGATAGCCGCTTCCTGACTGGTGCGATGGAAACCTTGGTCCCTGTCCACTTAATAAATTATGTCCACCTACCTCCTACTTTCAATCATAAAAAGAATGACAGTAACTTTATCATTCAAAAGGTCCTCCTTATCTCAATCTGATATAATTTCCATGTCATCATATGACAGCATACATCAGTTAAGTTCTTGATCCATACCATTAATGGGACAAGCATATAATGCATGAAAGGAGTTGTTGAATTCTGCTGGCAACTGAAGAACACTCAAACAAATATTAACTCAATACCAATCGAACATGTTTGATGTGACTAAAGAGATCTACTACACTGCTGGTTACTGGAAGACTCTAACATAGTTCACTCCGGAGTTCTCAAATAGTCACATACTAAGACCACTGACATCTTATAATGTCAATGATAAAAAGGATGAAAATAATGCAGTGCATCTTCTCAAATCATGCTACTTGATGCCTTTGTTGGCAATCGCATAAAGGAGGAGTGTAACACAGCCCTGTGGGCCAAAATCTGACTCATTTAATTCCTTCTCTACACATGTTGCTTCCCCCAGATCTTTAAAATATCATAGTGGATGACATTCTGCCACAGCCACCACAAGGCACTGACATGAGAACAAAAAAATTACAATCATAATAACTGGGCCTACAGAGCTAACCAAAGTCGACAGTACTCCACAAAATTATCAAATGCAAGTCTCTCTCTCACATACCCTCACCTACCACATTGCCAAGTGCTACATTCCATAACACAATAACAACACCTCAGCGGTTATCATGAGAGACATGAAAACACTTCCCACTTAGTCTCAAAACAAAGACTATACCTTTTCAATCACACACCCTACATGGCATAGCTTGATGTCTGTGTGGGTACACCAGCATCTCCCAAAGGGGAAGTAAAGGCTAAACAAATGTCATAGTACAGTAAAATACAATGTATCACTTATATGTAGTTTTTTCAATCGTTCGAAGTGTGGATAGTCAGGCAGTTGAGAGAAAATACAGGAGCAGAGGGATGGCAGTTGGAAGAGAGGCAGGTAGGATGGGAGATGAATCAGGAACGGGAATGAAACAGCTCCAGCTGTGATGAACAAATGAATGCAGTCAGTTCAGAAAGCCTGTTGAATATGAATGCTTCTCTTTTGTGTGTATTTATTAACAGTTAAGTTTGCAGAGGTCTGTGAAAAAAAGTTTTACACAACATGGTCAGTTTTGTTTTAGAAATCCACGAATAATGAGTGGTGTTACACAATATGAGAAGCCTGTAATGGGTGATCTTTGACTAGAGATAGGCAGTGCTTTTGATGAGTAAAGTTTTGTGGAAATTCAGATTTACTTACAAGTTGTTTGCCATTTAATGGTAGCCAAAGAAGAGTTCTCAACTGGGGCTTAGTGTGTTAATGAAATTTGATGTTATAAAGTAGTCTGGCTGCATGGTCTAAAGTGTGGTGGTAGTGAGATGATAAACGCCAAGGTAAAGGAAGTTGGAATAACCTAGTCTGCAAAGGATAATGGCTCTGATGGCTTAATAAGAAAGATGTTGGTGTATGCCAGTCTGAAAAGAATGAAGGCTCCAGTGAGAGATTCCTCTAATTGCTTGACTAGAAAGTGAAGAAAGTGCCTTTCCAGGTTAAGGTGGCAGTTGTGGGATGTGACATGTCAATTAATCTGTTTTATTATGGAAAGTTTGAGAACTAGTTAGAATGTAAGTGTTTGATTAGTTGTGACTGGTGAATAGTGACAGTCCAATATGTCTAACCTTCAGGAAGGCAGTGTGGTTGGTTGAGAGGACCCAAATAGAATAATGATGTCTCACTATTAATGCGTTAATCCTATCTTGTATCATTTAGTCTTGGATGATCAGTTGGTAAGCTGTGAAACAAGAAGATCAGATGAGGCTTTCTTAACTCAGTAGTACTTTGATGTCCATGACTAAATCGTTTTGTCACTTTCTTTGGTGTCACAAATAGGCGTTGGCAAGCAGTGGTAATAACTAAGAGCCCCGAGGAAGTCTGCAGTTCAGTGCATGAATGTGGAAAATGACGCCAATTTTCACCTTCATGGAAACATTATTAATGAATGATGTTAGCGAGCTGAGGACTGTGTCTGACACGCTAAACAGCTTGGAGTTCTGATAGTCAATTGTGCCAAAGGAAGACAACAAATTCAGCAGGATGATAATATCTTGTGGGCCTCTTCACTATCATCAAGCACATACTTCCTAATGCAAAGGAGTAAAATGTCAATGTCCTTGCTACGATCAGTATAGTCAACACGTTTCTATTCAACATTTGGAAAACCCAATTTAACTTTCTTGTCACATCATCTCCTTTTCCCTTCACATGAGCAGATCAACACTTTAGGAGGCCTAACTCCCAGTCCTGCTGTTTGACCAATTTGAATAAAGACCTTCAGGCCACTAAGCAGGGCTCTAGAGACTGCAGAATTGAGACACAAATCTCAAAATCCACTTCAGCATAATTTTCATAGCCACATCTTTACAAGGCGGCAGATTTATTATGCTTGCCTGAATTTCATAGCATCAATAGCAATGTAATGAGGAGGAGATTCAGATTTGCAGATCATTCCATTCTGTTATTTATGATGTCCCCTGAACTTCTGGTGTTCCACAAGTTTCCAACTTTTCTTCCATATAAAGATGCAGGGAGTGTTGATTGACCAATTTAGTGCACTGATGTGTCAATATGAGAATACACCCACTAGCATATCCATCAAACATCCATTTCACTTAATCAAATCACTAAAAAAGTTTTTCAACCTACTCCCTATTTCGACAAGGCAGACTGTTGCTACAGCCTTGATCACTTCTAGACTGGACTATTGCAACAGTCTTTATGCAGGCACTAATAAATCAGTTCTTCACAAACTTCAGATGGTTCAACACGCTGCAGCAAGATTAGTACTTAAATGGCTCAGGAAATCCTCTGCATCAGCTGCCCTCAAAACACTGCACTGGCTACCTGTTCACAAAAGAATACTGTTCAAACTTTTAATAATCACTTTCAGAAGTTTTCATTCCTCTGGCCCCCAGTATCCAGGGACATCTTAAGGATTTTGGGGGCCCTGGGCCAAACATATTTTGGGGGGCCTCTGTTCGGAACAGCTATGAATTTATGATCCAATTTCAGCTCTTTCATGCCCTCTTTGGCCTGCTCACTGACAGCGCACAGGCACACTAGTCCAGATTCTAAATGTGTTTACATCTAATCTTCAAGGATAGTAACCTGTGTTTTCAATATTGTAACACAGTAGCAGCTCACTAATATTACTGCAAATAATATTTGTGACAACCTCCCATTTCTCGTATATGAGATCCTGTTTTGATCTGAAAGAACTTTTTTTTGGGATGTTGCATGAAACATAAACACAACATTTCTTTACAAAATATCTGTAATGTATAATAGACTCATACGCATCGCCCACATTAAAAATAAATTAAAGGAAAATAGTATTTAAAACAATCTGTTTAAGATTTTTTCAAAGTCATCAGGGCAAGACTCTCTGCAGAACAGAGCTGACTCTATCAGGGGGCCCCCTAAAAGGCTGGGGCCCTGGGCCAGAGCCCACTTTGCCCATGCCTTAAAACGTCTCTGCCAGCATCTTCGATCTAGGTTCACCCACTATGTACCCTGCCGCATGCTTAGATCTTCCAATTCTAATCTTTTAAAACCCCCAACCTTCAAATGTATCTCCAAATGAGGTAAATCCATTGCAGTGTTAGGCACAAAAGCGTGGAACCAGCTCCTGTGTAACCTCTGCACCATTCAGTCAGAAACCTTCTTTAGGAAGTCTTTAAAAACCTGGATCTTCACCTTGCCGTATGCTCTATGTAGAGCTCTGATCTAACTCCCTCAACCCTGTTTCTCAGCAGCTGCTACGCTTTACTCGCAACCTATCCATTACAGCGCCATGATGCTCCTCGGAGTGATAGATGCGCTCTATAAATACCGCCTAACATAACATAACATTAGAGCCTTTGAGATGCTCTGCTTATCAACTCATTCAGCTACATCACTCTAAAGCATTCATTTCAAAGGTGGACTTGAGAGGAGTGGTCCAGACCAGGGGCGGTGCGTCCATTAGGGCGCTGGGGCGTTGCCCCACCAGCCGCCCGCGCCCGCAGCTCCCTCGGCATCTCTGAACTTAAGTAAACTCTCAGTTTACTTACGTTCAGAGACGCCGAGGGAGAACTGACAATGCATGTCAGTCAGCATGACGTCGGACCGCCCACCCCTTCAGAGTCTGAAGGGGTGGGCGGTCCGGCGTCATGTTGACTGACAGGCATTGTCAGGGGCAGGCAGCAGCACAAGTGCGCATGAGTGGGGAAGGTCAGCGAATGTTTCGCCCGTGCCCAGTCATGCGCACTGGTGCCTGCTCAGGCTGGCGCATGCCCATTAGGAGAGCGAGGGTTGAGCAAAGGCTCAAACCTCGGTCTCCTAATGGGCTGGCGGGCGGAGAGTTAGCGTGCCCTAAGTCAATCCTGGCGCTGCTCCAGCGCCAGGATTGGCTGAGAGGGGTTGCCACTCACTTGCCAGCACTGCGCAGTGATGCGACTTTTGAAGGCGCCAACGGACCCGAGGCGGTGCGGACCAGGTAAGATTCTTTTTATTTTATTTAAACCCCCCCCCGGCCCCCACCCCTGTGCGACACGCACCCCCCACCGCGCGAGCCGCGACTGATGATTCATAGAAGAAAAAATAAATATGCTTCCTTATGTTCCCTCCATCGTTTGTAATTAATTTTCAACTTGCGCTGGTATTTACAAGTGAGTGCAGCAATGCACCCAGAAAGATGCGGCAGTCGCGGAAAGAGGACAGTCACAGTCTCCTTGCATTGCTTTGTGAATTCCTATTTATCCCAATGCTAAAGCATCTTTGCATATACAAATACACATAACGTGCTTTTACGCACACATAAATTTAAGGCAGTAGCGCAAATACATTTAAAAACGTCTTTGCCAAGGAACACCCACTCCCCAAACACACCCATACATTTGTGGGTGGTCCCAACCCCTTTCCACCATGACTGGGTCTCTGGAGTCACCATAACATAATTATAGTTGCAAAGGACTGTGGGAACGTTCTTGAATACCGACAACCCCATGTTCTTGGAGAGTTCTCGCTCTAGAACACCCACTTCCCACCTGTAAGATACGCTTACTCACATAGACAAGTAGGTGTGAGTGAAGCTCTCTGATTTACAACCACATTTTAGGATTTTCAAATGTACATTTACACGCCTAAATTAAGACACTTGTGCCCCTACGTTGAACTTCGGTACGCAAATTACTCAAATGGTTTTGGGAATTCGGGTGCAGTATAAGTAATACTGACCCAGTGCTCGCGCTGCTCCATTGTTGCCAAAGACACGAGATTGAGCAGGGAGCCGCGGGAGTGCGTGAGCTGAGAGCAGTGCAGTAATCTTGACGCAGGCTGTCCTGCGCTGACACAGTTCATGGAACTAGCTTGACCAGTAGAAATTGAACCCTACTTTAATATCATCACGGTGTAGCAAAGAGGGTTCCCTGTTCTATTTCTTTAAAATTTTGCACAGAGGCCTTCCAGTGGAATTACTCAACAGATTTAAATTCTGATTGGCCACTGTGGCAGTGATTACACAATCAAGGAAGCGATCGCTGTTTAGGAAAGTGTGTACGGCTGTACAGAGTTTGCTTGACTCACAGGTAAGGCCTCGGCTCTCAGGCTCCACCAAGTCTGTGGAATTAATAAGATGTAAACACAGACATTCCACAACCCAAGTGTGCAAAAAACATCCACAGCGTCAGAGCGGAGTTCAAGCCAGTAAGGTAACTCAGTGAGTTGAGCGACTACTACAGAGATTTGTGTCTACTGTGCAGGTCAAAGGTTCATATCCTATTGGTTCTGAGCAGCCTTTCATCTTTCTCAGGTCGATAAGACGAAAACAATTCAGACGGAAAATAACAAGGTGTTATTTCTAGTGTAAGTCAGTGTTGTTGTTACATCTCTTAAGGCCAAGTCTGCCTTTCTCAGAGCAGGCCGTTTGACTGGCCGTGCGGGGCAGGGGATGCTGCTCTAATGATTGCAGGGCGTGGGGATCTGATCTCTAGGGATTCCCCCGTTATCTCGAAACCGGCCAAGCAAAAGTTAGGGGAGAGCTGCACAGACTGCATGGAGCCTGTGACATACCAGCTGGACATCAGGATTAAGAGGTGGCGAGAGAGTGGATGCAAGCACGTCTGATCTGGTGCCTCGTTCTCGGTAATGGTAAGTGATTGCAAACTAATGCTGTGTTCTGTATATTGTGCCAAGACCCCTCATCACTCTAACCTCCCCCACTGACACCCCCAGGCCCTTGCTGAAGATTGCTGGCTCCATTAGAAGTGGAGCTGCGGCATTTGCTCCCTTGTGAAATGGATCCAAATATCCGAGTCAGGCCCGAAACGAGAGATATGTGCTTTCTGTGTAACATGTGCTTACAGTGGCCAGTTCTCTGATGTATGGCATTAAAACTGGCCCTGTGTACATGCCCCTGAGTTAACAGTGATGCCAAAAACATCGATTGACTTGCAAAGAATGAATATTAAAAACGTCGAGGGAATACATTTCAGCGATTTAGTTCCTCTCTTATCTTACATGCTTTACTTAATCTTGCATTCCCCACGAATTAGCTATTTTATAATTTTGTTGTTTATCTGTATTTTTTTCTGTGTATGCTTTGAAGCTTGAGCCATGCCATGTGTTGATGAGGGCCTTTGATTGAGCGCTCAGGCACTAAGGCTGAAGCCAAACAAAGTGCCGGTCACTGGGTTGGCCTCTCTGGAGAACACACAGAAGGAACAATGTTTGTGTATTCCATTTGCAACTGAAATTCTGTGGATGTGTGTGTGTGAAGGGGGTACACTGATGTCAAAATATTTGCAAGGCAAAAGTAAGAGAAATTAAAGTGCTTAAATTTGAGGGAGTGCAGTGCATCTTGGGGGGGTGAAGTGACAGATGCGAGGAAGGACATTCGGGGAAGAGTGTAAAGAGGATGCTGAAGAGGAAAGAGAGGGGTTTGAAGATGTGCAGATGGACAAGATATGCAGAGAAAAATAGGATACATATCTAACATAAAGCACACATAACTGAAGTCCAAAACTCCTTCCACAGGCCTCAATGCTATTTAATTCACAGACTCACTATTTCAGAATTTAAACATTTTCAATGTTAATTGTTTATAAGAAATCATTGTTGTTACTCATTTATGTTAAACAGCTAACACCCAGTGACAAAGCCAATCATACTGACAGGCTTTAGGCGTATGTCAGTTGCTGTGCAATTTATCTGGATAAAATTACATCTCAGAGAGAAACCAAAATACCGGTCTGATGGCACACTATGGGAATCACAGAAATGTATTTGGCATGTTCCTTTATAGGGAGCACCCAATTTTTTCATCTCACTTAAAGACCTGTCTGCACATATTTCTATATGACTGGTTACAGCCAGCAGCTGTGGGTGCTTCCCGAAGTCTGGTTAGAGCATATTTTTCCAAAGTTAATGCTGCATGCAGTGCAAGACACTGGGCAAGCATACATTTTAAAGGGCTATGGTTGTCATGCAGAACAATTTACATATTCCAGTAACTGTTGAACAAATTAATGCAAGAAGATACGGGGCAGTTTTTAATGTGTTTAATATTTCAAGACTATACGTTCCCACTGCTTAATAAGCCTTGCTTTATCGCTGCATTCATTTGCTTTAAAATGCACCATTTGCCAATCTTTTTTAAATTTCTTTCTCAGGAGAGGGACTCTCCCTAGCCCCAGGTTTGTCCATTGAACTTGTTCACATCGCTAACTAGTGTTTTGTATTGGAAAGGGTAGAGCCAAAGCAGTCTTGCTTAGTACCCGAGCCCTCTTCAGAAGTCAGACTTGCTTGGCAACCCAGAAATTCTCTGAAATAATGTATGAGTTTTCTTTTATGAATGCCTAGAAGAACTGAATTTTTAGTCCATTTATCACAGAAATAGTGCTGAAAATCACACCAAAAAGATGCCAATTTTTAAAAAATTTCTTCGCGGGGGGAGAACCCCCCCGCACCCTCCTGATTGTCGTCATGCTCGCTCGCTGCGCTCGCTCGCATATGTTGATTCGTTCTGCATACGCCCTACCAGTTTCAAATTCCACCAGCCGCCACTTGTCCAGACTCCTGCTTTTGTCCCACTTGATTCCTGAAATGCAGTTGTGGCTGGGCTTCTTAAATCCTCTCTGCCACTGACATGGCTGAGCTGCATGCTGCACGCTCCTGGACCATATCATGAATGGGTGCACTCGCTCTCAGGAGAGCTGCAAACCTCCTTTTAAGACTTCTCCGTGTCTAAAGCACATACATTTAACCAACAGTTGAAGTGAATAAAATAATGAAATATTATTTTTAGAATGCACTGAGACCCCTGGGGCAACCTGGCGCTGAGGAAATAGCCTGCTCAGAGGAAGGGAAAAAGCAATAGGGCCCAAAGTTTGAAAAGCCAAGTTTTGAGAATTTTCCTAAAGCGGTTAAGGTTGTCAGTCCGCTGATTGTTAATCGGAGGCATGTTCCATTTCTTAGCAGCTTGAAATTAGAAAGTTCTGCAACTTTGTCTGAGGAATCAGAAGTCCTTGAGAACTGGATCATACATGTCTCGTTGGCTTATTTAGGCGGCTCTTGTTCTTCAGATTTGTGGGAGCTTTATCGAAAATGGCTTTGTGTACGAGGTACATCGTTTTAAACAGAATGTGCTTGTGCAGGTAGTGCAGGTAGCCAGTGCAAAGACTTTAAGTGCCTATGTACAAAAGACCTTCTGGTGCATGCAAAATTATGGGAACTGTGATTCTGACTGCAATGGGGGGAGGGGTCTGTGAGTATGGGTCCAAGCCAGAAAGAGGGCTAAAGGGAACAAAATATTCTCCAGCTATTTTGTTGGCCTTTCACTTTCCAGTAAGTAGATATAAAATATAAAACACACCCCTTAAATAAATTCAAGTTAAAGTAGTCGATGGGAAATACATTCTTATGAAAGCTCATTTAGTTTAAGCAAACACTACAGTCATAGAATTGAATCCTGATTGGAGCAATGACGACTAGTGACAGGCATTTAAAGTGCTTCAAGGTCCCAGGCTGTGGCTGAAAGCACTGTGAATGTGAAAGTCATTATTTTAAAATAGTATTACACACAGTATGAGATAGGCTGTGTAGAATATGCAGAGGTTTCAAAATGTACATTTTCAGTAATACGCAATGAGACTGTGGTTAATGCAAACCTTTTCTTACAAGTTTCCATTAAATGGACGCACTTTGAAATTCAGCTGGCAACACCATTACATTACCTCTCAAAAAAAGAAATCTTTGTCACCATGGCACCTCAAATGACTTGATCAATTAAAGCCATATACTCGCTCTGAAGCTGCCCTCAGATTTGTTGATTACCTAATTGTACACATTTACATTTCTTTGCAGGTAGCAGCTCCCTATCAAGAAGGCTTGTTTCTTCTTTCCCTGTCTGCCTCTACCTTGGCTTCATAGTACAGGAGACACAAGTCCTTTCCCATTCATCCAGATGCACCTCAAAGTCTGAATTACCCAGCTAGGAAGGGTTGGGTTTTTTTTACCAAGAAAGTAGGGGAATTATCTACAATTAAAAAAGATTTGGAAATAGTTCTCAACACTGTACTTCTGCTATATAAAATACAGACAGCACAGCTCAGGAACAAGGAGAACCAATCATTGCACCCTGTTTCTGAGCTGTATGACTGCACCTCATAATGTAACTCAGAGAATTTCTAGGTTGAGTGTATGCACGTTAGACAGGTGCATAGCTCTCCTCTGCTCCAGAGCACACATTCATGATAGGTCCCCATATATTATGAGAAAGAAATATTGACCAAATCACCCAATACTCAAAATTTTCCACTGCATTTTTCTTGAGTCCACGTTGCAGATCAAACTGTCTCTTGGCTGTTTAAATGAAGTAAATATTTTTGTAAACTTTGAAACTCAAAAGGCAAATGCATCCAGCCAATTTACCATTTGGAAATAGTTTTACAAAGAGTGACTGCTTTTGCCAACTTTAGGAAAAACTGAAATTAATTTTAATTAAATTCTTTTTCCATTAAACTTGAGTTCTGTTTGGGACACAGCCTTTCCAACAATGCTTCAACCACGCAATGCCTTTACCACGCAGACTTTACTACACCTCTTTACCATGCACGTAAGTATTTATGCCTTTACTACACATGCCTTTACCAAGCATGGTAAGTAGAATAAGGTAAGTATACATGTGTGCATCTCTATCTATCTCTATCTCTCTCTCTCTCTCTCTCTCTATATATATATATATATATATATATATATATATCCTGCAAACTCGTCTCCAATTTCCAATCATAGAAAAGGCGAGCGAACCCAAGAATGCAGTGCTCTTTTCTTTATTGTACGCCCAGCACCGCCGCCATTACGCGTTTCGATCCTCGTGGGACCTTGATCACATGACACGTTACCAGGTACACTCTCCACATTTTAAAGTGACAGTGCTCGATTAAAAAAATAGCTCTTCATCATAGACATGGAAAAAACATTTTAGGTATCGCAAATTGTTTTTAACATAGCTGCTCTTTTTTTTAGCTAACAATGTGCACAAAATGACACAAAGTAATAAAGATATAAATATCGAACCCATATTGGCACCCTCATTAAAGCGATGCCAATTTAAAAGAGATACTACAACCAAAATAACACATAAATACATAATTATAAATATATGTACAGTTGTTAAAAAATGCATAAGCCCTAAAAAAGTTAAGATATTGACTTTTTTATCATCTAAATAGATGTGGCAGCACCTCAGTATCAAATATCTAATTGCACAATAGTAAACTGTAAACAATGTTACAGTACCCTAAGTAAACAGCACACAATAAAGCCCAAGTGGGCAAAAAATTCCTGTAAACCAAGTCTTAGAATAAAGTGCTAGTGCATAAAAAGTGTATCTTTAAAAATCCCTGTAAAACCCTGATGTGCAAAAAACTATGCAAACATTTAAAAAAGGAAAATCTAAAAACATCTCATAAGGTAGCAGCAGCATGGAAATATGGGTACATTCTATTTAACAGTTGAGGAATTGACATTTTACAGATGCGTATAAAAATCCTCACTGGAATTTAACCCATTCGGTGTTTTTGTATCCATTTCTAAAATATATTTTGTTTCCAGTTTTCTCAAAAGATCTTCACGATCACCACCTCTCCTTAATGGTAGAATCGAGTCGACCACAAAGTAACGTAACTCCATTGATTTTTTAGCATGCAATTCATCAAAGTGTCGGGCCACAGGATACGATGTATCCCCATTGTTGATAGCCCGTATGTGCTGGAGTATCCTCTTGTGGACCTGCAGCCTCGTGCTGCCCACATAGCGCAGGCCACAAGGACACTCCAGCACATACACCGCAAACTCAGTCTTGCAGGTAAGTTTTTTATCGATCTTTATTGGCCTGCTCCTGAACGGTGTGGTGTACTCTGTCTTGCTCATTCCATGTTTGCATGCTTTACAAACTGCACATTTGATAAAGCCTTTACTGACCGTCAACCAAGTTGTATTCTGGGATACTTCAGGACTACTGGTAACTAATGAATCATGCATCGAGCGTGCTTTTCTGAATGTTAAATTTGGGGACCTTGTTAGTCTGTCCCCCAGAACAGTATCATTTCTTACTAATGCCCAGTTCTTGTTGACAATTTTTCTGATAATTTGATGTTGATTACTATACGTCAGAATGAGTCTTGGGGGCTGTACTGTCTCTGGTAATTTATCATTGAGTATTTTACAAGCCAATGCCCGTGATCTGCCCTGCTCATTTGCTTTGGCCATGGCTTTATCCACTACACTGGGGGTGTACCCTCGTGTGATAAATCTGGTACGGCATTCAGTCTGCGCTTTAATACAATCTTCATCAGAGCTACAGATTCTTCTAATACGCAGCATCTCCCCAAAGGGGATGCTGCGAATCAGATGTGCTGGATGATGACTCGCTGCATGTAGCAGCGAGTTACCTGCCGTCGCCTTCCTGTGCAGTCTGGTATGCAGCTGTGTGTTTTTTATTAAAATTTCGACATCAAGAAAGCAAATTGCCTCACGACTTAACTGGCCTGTAAATTTCAAATTTAAATTGTTCTCATTGATTTGCTCAATAAATTGCTGGGCCCAATCTCCGAGCCCTTCCAAATAATGAGCAAATCATCAATGTATCTGTACCATCTTATTATATGGTTATTCATGATATCCTTATAGGCTGGCTTGAGGACCTGTTCCTCCCACAGCCCCATATGCAAACAAGCATAACTGGGGGAGAAGCAGGCCCCCATAGCCACGCCCCTGACCTGCTGGTACACTTGTTTTTGGAACAAAAAGAAATTGTTCTCCAGACACATAGATGTAATGGCCATTAACATTTTGTTATGTTCATAGAAGCAAATGGGTCGTGAATTTAGAAAGTATTCTACTGCCTTTAGTCCATCTCTATGATGAATGCTCGTATATAGTGATGATACATCCAACGATATGAGCAAAAATTCATCATTCCAAACAACATCATTCAATTTACTTAACAGATCCCCTGTATCAAGTACAAAGGATGGCAATGACCTCACATGTTGCTGTAAAAAGAAGTCGACATATTTACTGGCATTCTCCATAATACTGTTACATGCCGATATTATTGGCCTGCCCGGTGGTGCATGAACATCCTTATGTATTTTAGGTATAAAATACACCACCGGCATCACAGGATGATCATTTTTAAGGAAACTGAATTTATCCATTGACAGGAGACCTGTACTTTTCCATGCCAGTAGTTTGGAATAAAAACAGTTCCAAGAAGTTTTAACAGATGCCATGTCACTCCGTCTGTAGCAGTCTTTGTCGTTCAGTTGGTTCAAAGCCTCAGTCATATACATGTTGCGTGGCCAGAGAACGACGTTACCGCCCTTGTCTGATTGTCTGACAATTACGTTGTTATCAAGCCGCAATTTTTTTATTAATTTGAAATAGGAGTCATCATGGACAGTATAACGTTTTTAATTTCACCTTGTTTCTTGTAAAGGATTTTTAGTTCCTGTGTGACCTTGTCATGGAATACATCAATGTTGTCCCTCAACATTACCGGACAAAAAGTAGATTTCGGTTTAAATGGGGTCAAAGTACCAGTGTCTTGTCTGTTTATCATTTGACTACATGTGGCCACATCATTATCACCCTCCCTTTGCAGTTCATGAAGATCGTGTAACAGCCCCACGTCACCCACTGTTAAAATCGGAGGGCTCATGATTGTATTAGTTATCACCATGGATTGCTTTCTTTTCATGGGACCTTGCATAAGATGAAATTTTTGTAATTTTAACTTTCGCACAAACTTGTATACATCTATGCGACTTTGCGCGTAGTTGAAATCACTTTTAGGGCTAAATGATAGACCAAGGGACAATATGGAAGTCTCGCTCTTAGTTAGGGCAATATCTGTAAGATTGATGACGGTTTGTACATCACAGTTCTGCATATCCATGCTCATTTCCGATTCCATTGCTTCTTTGTTTTTCTGTTTTTCTGCTTTTTGCCTGCGTTGTTTGCAGCATTGACGTCTTTCCCATCTTTTTCTGTTACATTTGAGTCGTTTCTTGCACCCTGTACACGTGGACGAAGTGTTTGTCTTCTGTCCTGGCGCAGACAATCCACTTCCTGCGCCAGGGTGAATTTGTGAAACCCCGACCTTTGAGCCCTTGTCAGTTCATTATCTGAACCACTATCAATTGCGGAACTGAGATCAGATACTGATGTTGCAGAGGGTAACTCCTTGGATGCTGAACTCAAAGCAGAACTCAAAGCTGATGTGGAGGGAATCACTTTCTTATGAGCTTTGACACTGTCATACTTTTTGGAGAAGGTGAATATTTGGCCATGTTCATAGTCAAGTTTGTCCCGCTGAAACTTAAAAGTCTTTCTTTTCTTTATTATCTCCTCCTCACGTGATAGGCGTGAGATCATCTCCTCTCTGTACTTGGTAATCAAAGCTGTAACCTCCACTTTGTTAATTTCTACATTCAGTGTGTCAATTTCGTTTTGGAGCGCTTGCCGGTCACTCTCAGCATATTTCACCAGGAGTACCACCAACCTGCGCGACGACTCCAAATTGCATTCTGCCCACTCTGAAAGCATCCTCGGTCAGGGTTTTCATAACTCGGGGCAAGCATGATACGGAGCCCCCTCGGTATACGATCCACTTCTAAATATCGGCTGAGAGACCTGTACTCCCACCACTTCGCTTGCTCAGCCTTCATGAGTTTTTCAAGTTTTCTGAAGAGCTCGCGTGTGGTAGGATTTGTCTCGGGTGCAAGATATGTAGTAGAACTGGATGGATGTTCCACACTTGGGGAATTATCAAACATATCACAAGCTGCTGCTTCCCGAATTCGTAACGTGTCGGCGGTCATGGTGCTTTCAAACTTGGGGCAATCGTAAAGTGAAACTCAGACGCCTAGTTAAATGCCGGCGCCCGCGCTTCTCTGCACACTCCTTCACCATGCAATGCGCTTGCTCCTACCTCCGCTCCACGTCAGGGGGCCGATCTCATCTGACACCAGCTCCTTCCGCTTTGCTGTAGGTGCTCGTTCCGCTGTCCGGGGGCAACCACGGCTACTCCTTCTCAAGGAGATTCGAAGATTCCGGCTGTGACACCGAAACAACTGCTTCCTGCCGTACGGCCCGTAATTGAAGGAGGGGTAACGCTAATACCGGGGAAGCCAACCCGGTAAACTTTATCCTGCAAACTCGTCTCCAATTTCCAATCATAGAAAAGACGAAGCGAACCCAAGAATGCAGTGCTCTTTTCTTTATTGTACGCCCAGCACCGCCGCCATTACGCGTTTCGATCCTCGTGGGACCTTGATCACATGACACGTTACCAGGTACACTCTCCACATTTTAAAGTGACAGTGCTCGATTAAAAAACATAGCTCTTCATCATAGACATGGAAAAAACATTTTAGGTATCGCAAATTGTTTTTAACATAGCTGCTCTTTTTTTTAGCTAACAATGTGCAAAAAATGACACAAAGTAATAAAGATATAAATATCGAACCCATATTGGCACCCTCATTAAAAGCGATGCCAATTTAAAAGAGATACTACAACCAAAATAACACATAAATACATAATTATAAATATATGTACAGTTGTTAAAAAATGCATAAGCCCTAAAAAGTTAAGATATTGACTTTTTTATCATCTAAATAGATGTGGCAGCACCTCAGTATCAAATATCTAATTGCACAATAGTAAACTGTAAACAATGTTACAGTACCCTAAGTAAACAGCACACAATAAAGCCCAAGTGGGCATAAATTCCTGTAAACCAAGTCTTAGAATAAAGTGCTAGTGCATAAAAAGTGTATCTTTAAAAATCCCTGTAAAACCCTGATGTGCAAAAAACTATGCAAACATTTAAAAAGGAAAATCTAAAATATCTCATAAGGTAGCAGCAGCATGGAAATATGGGTACATTCTATTTAACAGTTGAGGAATTGACATTTTACAGATGCGTATAAAAATCCTCACTGGAATTTAACCCATTCGGTGTTTTTGTATCCATTTCTAAAATATATATATATATATATATATATACATAGATACTGGCAGGCGCCAGTAGGTCAGTAGGTAGTTATAGTTAGGACCTAGCTTCCATAGGAAAAGCGTTTTTTGATTTGCCAATATCTTTGGTGCCGTTTGACGAATCTTCGCAAAATTTTCAAAACTAATAGGGCGCTCCGGTCAGCTCCTGTCTTGAAAGTTTTGGGGTGATTCGTCAAGGGAGGGCCGAGAAAAAATGGGGGTCCCAAAACGCGTTTTCCCCATGTTAATTTCCATAGGAACTTTAGACAAAGCTACAGCCCGAACTGCTGAACGGAATTACACCAAATTTGGCAAAAAGGTATGTCTTGGTTCAGAAAGCGTGCTTTTTTAAAAATGGTGTAAATCGGTTTGGTAGTTCCTGAGAAATTAAAAAAATTCAAATATCGGTATCTGAGGGCCGAGGAGGATTCGCGAACCCTCCCGAGCATGAGCTTGATTCTGATTGGCTGTCAACACTCCAAACCAGGAAGTGCTGGCAGCCATCTTGTGACTTGGCAAAACCGAGTCACAAGAAAACAGTAAAAAAAAAGGATTAAAAACAAGAAAAGGGGCAGGGTTGAAACACCCTGACCCTGACCCCCTAGGCCTGCTCAAGGGCTCCCACAAGGACCCCCAGGGCCAAAAATAGAATAATTAAAAAAAAAAATCGGCCGAATTGGCGCAGGGTGCGCGAATCCGGCCGAAAAAATAAAAAAAAAACAAAGCGCGGACTCTCGCGCTTCATTTTCTATAAGTCCTTGGGTGGGCCTTGTCCCGGGGGCAATACCTAATTATGTAGCGGGGGCCCACGGGGGCCCCCGCAGCCCCAGGGACTGCCACCTCCCCTGTTTTTTTTTTAAATGCGTGGGGGGCTCCTGCCCCCCCACGCTGCCCTGGGGACCGCCACCTCCCCAGGGCATTGTTATTTTAGGGCAGGGGGCCCCGCGGGCCCCACAAGCCCCAGGGACCACCACCTCCCCAAGGCTATAATTTATTTAGGTCGGGGGGGGCCTCGCAGGTGACTTCATCCCCCGAGCAGCAGTGCGCCAGGAGGCGTGTTTGCAGAGTGTAAAAAGGGGGCGTGGCCTCGGACCACTCTCAGCAATTCAACTGTGTGGGGCTTACTGGAGGTACCTGGTGGGCTAGTTGGTCCCCAGGGACCCTCAGGAGGCAAGGGCACTTCATCCCTCAACAAAGAGTGCGCCATGAGGCGCGTTTGCAGAGTGGTGGACAAAGGGGGCGTGGCCTGTGTCCACCAATCAGCTATCCCACTATCTGGGGCATACTGGAGGTATCAGGTAGGCTAGTTGGCCCCTAAGGTCCTCCAACAGCGAAGTGGACTTTAATCCCCATCCAAGAGTGCGCCAGGGAGCGTGTTTGCAGAGTGGTGGGGAAAGGGGGCGTGGCCTGCTATGAGCACTTAGCAATGCTGCTGTGTGGGACTTACTGGAGGTAATAGGAGGGGTAGTTTGCCCCCAAGGACAACACAGTGGGATTGCTAAGAAGGCTTCGGATGCCACCCCCCCCTTTCTCCACCACTCTGCAAATGCGCCTCCTGGCACAGTACTGGTTGGGGGATGAAGTCCACTTTACTCCTGAGGAACTTTGGGGGCCAAGAAGCCCTCCTGGTACTTCCTGTAAGTCCTACGCAGCAGAATTCCTGAGCGCTGGTTGGAGGCCCAGCCCCCTTTCTCCACCAGTCTGCAAACGTGACTACCAGTTAAAGAAGCATTTGTAATTTAATAGGTCTCGCATTTGCAAGAGTTAGAGCTATTGGCTTTGTAAATGTAAACGTTTTTACTAATGTTTTTGGAGTGGAGTGGATGTACGTTGTGTGTAGTGGAATTATGTGGTATGTTGTGCAGTGAAATTATGTGGATAGAAAGTATGTGGTATATAGTGTATAGGAATTATGTAGAGTGGGATTATGTGTTATGGAGAGTAATTATGTGGTATGGTAGTCTGTGTTGTGGAGTGGTAATCTCAGGTTTAGTCTTCCTCATTTCCATAGAAGCTCAACTATGAACTCAGTGAGACAAAAAAAAGGAATCACTGAGGAGCACTTGTGGACCTAGTCAGAGATATGAGCAGGGCCACTGGAATTATGTGACTGTTTGACTGCACCAACTTTCGCACAATTATACATTTTCCGCATTAGCCACATAGTCCATCATCTGCTGCCTAATCTGCAGATTTTAACAAAAAAAGCCTTGTTTCTAGCTCAAACGGCTCAAACGTTACCAAAAATGCAGCGACAAGTGTTACAGCGTGGTGGAAGGTCCTTTGTAAACCTAGAATGGTCACCTGTACTTATTGCTAAATGTGGGTGTTAAATTGGTACTAATGGTGTGCAAGCCACTCTTGCTTCTTTCTGCACCTCTCTTGCCTCTTTATGCATTTCTGTTGCTTCGTTCTGCACCTTTCTTTCTTTTTCTGCACTTATCATGCGTCTTCCTGTACCTCTCTTGCTTCTTTCTGCACCCCTTGTGCCTATTTCTGCACCCCTCTTCTCTTTCTGCACTCCTCTTGCCTCTTTCAGCACCTCTGTTCCTTCTTTCTGCACTTCTTTTGTTACTTTCTGCACCTCTCTTGCTTCTTTCTGCACCCTCTAGCCTCTTTCTCCATCCCTCTTCCCTCTTTCTGCACCTCTGTTGCTTCTTTCTGCATCTCTTGTGTCTCTTTCTCCACCCCTCTTCTCTTTCTGCACCTCTGTTGCTTCTTTCTGCACACCTGTTCCTTCTTTCTGCTCTTCTTTTGTTTCTTTCTGCACCTCTCTTGCTTCTTTCTGCACCCCTCTCACCCACCCCTCTCACCACTTTCTCCACCCCTGTTCCCCCTTTTTGCATCTCTGTTGCTTCTTTCTGCACTTCTCTTGTCTCTTTTTCCACCCCTCATCCCTCTTTCTGCACCTCTGTTGCTTCTTTCTGCACTTCTCTTGCTTCTTTCTGCACCTCTATCCCTTCTTTCTGCAACCCTTGTGCCTCTTTCTGCACCCCTCTTCCCTCTTTCTGCACCCCTCTTGCCTCTTTCTGCACCTCTGTTCCTTCTTTCTGCACTTCTTTTGTTTCTTTCTGCAACTCTCATGCTTCTTTCTGTATCCCTCTTGCCTCTTTCTCCTCCCCACTTCCCCCTTTCTGCATCTCTGTTGCTTCTTTCTGCACTTCTCTCGCCTCTTTCTGCACCTCTGTCCCTTCTTTCTGCAACCCTTGTGCCTCTTTCTGCACTCCTCTTCCCTCTTTCTGCTCCCCTTTTGTCTCTTTCTGCACCTCTGTTGCTTCTTTCTGCACTTCTTTTGTTTCTGCACCTTTCTTGCTTCTTTCTGCACCCCTCTTCCCTCTTTCTGCACTCCTCTTGCCTCTTTCTGCACCTCTGTTCCTTCTTTCTGCACTTCTTTTGTTTCTTTCTGCACCTCTCTTGCTTCTTTCTGCACCCCTCGTGCCTCTTTCACACCCCTCTTTCCTCTTTCTGCACCCCTCTTGCCTCTTTATGCACCTCTGTTCCTTCTTTCTGCACTTCTTTTGTTTCTTTCTGAACCTCTCTTGTTTCTTTCTGTATCCCTCTTGCCTCTTTCTCCACCCCACTTCCCCCTTTCTGTTGCTTCTTAATGCACCTCTCTTGCTTCCTTTTTTTTTTTTTTTGTCCTCATTTGTGCAATAATCTACCAGAATGCAAACAAGAGGGGCTTCGCACTTCCCTCCGAGCGGTAACGTGGCGAAGCACGAATCCCCAGACTTCCTGTCCCTTGGAGTCCAGACGGAGAAGGACTGAGAAGGACTTGGGGGCTCCAGTCCTAAACCATGAGCCCGGGAGTTATCGCAGAAATTGCTTAATCATTGGACATTTTGGATCAGCCCTTGCACAATTGAATACCTTAATACACCCGTGAAAATAAACTAAACTGAAAAGTTCTGATCCCAAATATCCCAAAAATCAAGCTTCTTTATGCCCTCCCTGCTCTCATCCAACATTTGCACCCTTTGTATCGAGTCCAACCATTCCCTCTTTGAAGGGGGGTGCAGAGTTAACCACTTAATGCAGATCTCATGCCTTGCTAGTAGAACCAACATAAACAACAGGTTTCTCTGCTTCCTATCCAACCTGACCCCTGACTCCTCCTCCTCGTTCAAAGCCCCAAAGATACATAAACTCATGCTTACCTCCAGGTTTACACCCAATACTGTTGTGAGAACCAGGCTTACATCGTGCCAAAACACCTGGAGGCTGGGGCAGTAGAAAAACATGTGAAGATCATCTGCTTCTTCCTCCCCACACTTAGGACAGCTCTTGACCACCTGCCTGTTCATCTTTGTCAGCTTTCTCGGTGACCAATAAGCCCTATGTGTCGTAAACAGATGTTTTTTTCTGAGAGAGGCAGCACTAACAACATACCATAACATAGACATCGATACTTGCCAGAGATTCTGTATGTCTCCCGACGATAAGTCTTTCCTCCATATTTCTGTAGGAAGGACAAACTCCTCCTCTCCGGCAAGCACAAACAGCCAGTACCACTCCGATATCGCTTTCTTTTGTCCAGGACCCTTTAGAAATTTTTCTCTAGGTCTCCAATTCCTGCCTCGTCCTTTGATAGTGATTTTGTCCAGCTAACCAGCTGATAGTACTTAAATCTGGAGACGTTCCCATTCGACAAAGATGATAGTTGTTCCCAATCCACTAAGGTCTGTCCATTGAGTAACTGGTTCCATCTCGTTATCCCTGCTTCTGCTAACGGGGCTGAGAGTTTGTGTTAGACTTGGCATCTTTTGGCGTGTTTCCCCTGACTTTTTGCTTTCTGACCTCCCGGTTTTGACTCTGTTTTTGCTGGTGTAATGATTCTGCGCACTTTCCTCACTGCTGTCCAGTGGGAAAGTGCAAGTGCTCCCGTATAAAATGTGTTATGGATTGGTGTTTCCATGATTGGCCTATTTGGTTTATGTGTCAGTCCCTTGTAAAGTGCACTGCGAGTGCCAGGGCCTATAGACCAAATGCTGTTGGTGGGCTGCAGCACTGGATTGTGCCACCCACGCAAACAGCCCGTAAAGTGTAACTCGGGCCTGCCATCGCAGAGCCTGTGCGCAGCCTGGGGCTGCCATGTCGACTTGGCAAGTGCACACACTTGCAAGTCCCTAAACCTTCCCTTTGCTACATGTTAGTCACCCCTAAGGTAGGCCCAAGGTACCCCTGTGGGCAGGGTGCGTTGTATGCGAAAGGTAGGACATGCCCTGGTGTGTGTAGCATGTCCTGATAGTGAATTACAGCCTAGTTCGTTTTTCACTATTGCAAGGCTACCTGTTCCCCATAGGCCAGAACGGGCAGTTTTGATTATTACAGCTTATAATCCTAACTGACCCCGGGAACATGGTAGAAATTCGAGTTTAGTATGCCTGGACTCAGAATGATAAAATGCATCTTTTAGTGAAGTTGGTTTTAACATTCTGTGTTTGAAAATACCCCTTTTTAGAAAGTGGGTATTTTCTTGTCTAACCATCCAAGCCTGCCTCTGCGAGGTTGTGTATTCCTTGTCTGGAGTGTGAGTGACAGGGGCTGGGGGATGCCAGGAGACAGGGTGAGTCAGCGCAGGGCTGAATAGCAAGATCTACATGTAGATGGGTGGGAGGAGTTGCACCTGGGCCCTGGATAGGACAGTGCCTTCCCTCCACAATGCTGGCTCCACCTCCTGTGGTGCGTCTGATGTCCCTGGCCTACTCACTGAAAGAAGGGACGGAGACTTGTCAACAAAGTGCTCCAGAACTGGTTTGGACTAGGCAAAGGCCTCTTTGCCTTCAGAGAACAAAGGAATTTGGGATATAAATATTGGGGCCCTGACCCCATGAATTTAGATCTCGCTGGAATCAAGGAACCTGCCAAGACGAAGAGCTGGAAGAGCTGCCAGGAGGAGTACTGCCCCTTTGCTGTGTTGTTGCTTTGTTGGGTTGGCCTGCAGTTGCTGCTTCTGTCTTGGGCAGTGAAAGAAATGGACTGAACTTTCTACAAACTTGTGCTGAGTATCTCCAAGGGCCTGGAACCGAGCTGGCCTCCTGTTAAGAAGTCTCAGGGACTGCAAAGACTTCACAAGCCTCTGGGTACCGCTTCTGGAACGGTGTTTCAGTTGCCACAGAGGAAGGGAACCGCAACCGACTCCGTCAACCGAATCCATCCCTGGCCGGTGACCTGTTTGCACCGCAGACCGCATCGCCCCGCTTTGCATCGCAACCCTGGTCTCACCGTGGGCGACGTCCGACGCCGCCAACACCGAGCCGCTGCTTGCACCGTGACCTGTGGGCACCGCAGTTCGCATCGCATCGCTTCACTGAACCAGCCGGACCCGACCGACGCGGTCGCTGCAACTGGCTCAAGAGTCGTGACCGCATCGCATTTGGGGCACCGCTCGCACGTCTGCGACGCACGGCTCCGACTCGCACCGCTGTCCGACGCCAGCTCCCGCACTCCGGCTTGGTCGCCTGCATCGCAACCTGTCAGCACCGCATCGAGCATCGTCTCACCCTGCATCGCACGCCTTGGACTCACCGACTCCGTCTGCACGACGCTCATCGAGCCGCTGCCTGCACCGCATCGAGGGACACCGCCCCTTGCATCGCTCCGTCTTGCACCGCAACCGCGACGAACGCCGACCGGCTCGTACATTCCGTACCAGCCACAACGAGAAAGGTACTGTGACCGAGTCTGTTCACGACTCTGCTGGCCCGTATCGACGCGGTCGGCTGGAACTGTTAGACTCTGTGGTTTTCAGCATCGCGGTAGGCTCGGACGGAGCTACCGACTCGTACGAACTTTGTTTTTGAACTATTCTTGCAAAGAAGAAGTTACCTTATCAAGCATTCATTTTGAAAGTATAGTATTGTGGATTTTTGTCGTAATTGGTCTTGTCTTGAGTATATAAATATTGGTTATTTTTCTAAACTGGTGTGGTGTCCGTTTGTAGTGCTTACACTGTATTACTGTTGGTTATGTGCAAATGCTTCACACACTGCCTCTGAATTAAGCCTGACTGCTCGTGCCAAGTTACCACGAGGGTGAGCAGGGGTTACTTCACGAGTGTAACACCCTTACCCTGACTAGGAAGAAGGGTCCCTACTTGGACAAAGGTGCAAGCCCTTGCCAACTAGAGATCCCATTTCTAACAGTTTGTCTTTTAAACATTCAGGGGTTCCTGGAGAGGCCCATATTGGGGCATGACTGCTATAGGTCAGGATTCAAGCTACGCTTCTGATTTGAAACCATAACTTACAAGCTGCGTGAAGAATCTTTAATTTCACGTTCTTAAAGTATTTCGGATGCCCGAATTTATACAAAAACCCGTCCCCCTCTGACTTAGTCATGGCTTGTAAGTACAGAGGATACTTCCAATGATCCTGCATTAAAATTCTCATTGCCTTAAATTGAAAGGCCTTGCAGTACTGGAACATATCCGGACTAGCAATTCCCCCCTGTTGTTTCCCCCTATGAAGCTTTTTATACGCAATTCTGGGGGCCTTAGAGGCCCAGATAAAATTGGTCACATCTCCCTGTAATTTGTCAAACCAGGCCTTCTTAAATTCTCGGGGTATTGATGCGAATAGAAAGGTAAGCTTAGGTAGTATTGTCATCTTCAGGATGTTTGACCTCCCTAAAAAAGAGAGTGGAAGCCCTGCCCAGGATCTTAGTAACCTCTTAATCGCGTTTACTACCCTCTCTAAGTTCAAACGTGCCACACCTTCTACATTTTTATACACCTTGATTCCTAGGTATCTTATCGAGTCCCTTACCAGGGGGTTATTACTCTGAGAGTTCCATTCCATCACTTCCGATTTCTGCCAATTTATCTGGTAACCCAAAACCTCCCCGAACTTGCCCAAGATCTCTGAGATTATTGGTAAGGAGAGTGACAAGTTAGTTGTAAACACCATCAAATCGTCGGCGTACAGGGCCACCCTCTTCTCCCATCAAAGGAATACAAATGGGAGAATTTTTTGACTAGCTCTAAGTTTATTTGCGAGGGGCTCAATATAGATGTCAAAAAGAAGGGGAGAGAAAGGACACCCCTGTCTTGTACCTCTTGATATAACTATCTTTTGGGTAAGATTCCTGTTCACCAATATCCTGGCGAAAGGGTTCTTATAGATTATTTTTAGAACCCTACACAAGGCTGTCCCCAGGCCGCACCTCTCTGTAACTTTATGCAGAAAAGACCAGCTGACCCTGTCGAAAGCCTTAGCTGCATCAAAGGTAATAGTTGCCAGGGGGAGCCCGTTTTGAGTTACTATATCAATCGCCCCGAGTAACTCATGTGTTAACTCATGGATCTGCCTGCCCTTAATGAAACCCTTCTGATCCAGATGTATTAGATCTCCTGCGACTTCTCCTAATCTCACTGCCAAAATCTGAGTAAAGATCTTATAATCACTGTTCAGCAATGAGATAGGTCTATAAGACTCACAAAATTCAGGATCTTTCCCCGCCTTATGTAAAAGACAAATAGTGGCTTCCTCTTAGGATGTCGGCATGTTCGCGCCCCCAAGAAAAATAAAATTAAAAAGTCCTGTCAAAAAGGGGGTGATCTCCTCTTTAAGGGACAGAATGATCTCATTTGGGAGAGCATCCGGGCCAGCCGCCTTCCCCCTTTTCAATTTTCCTATTGCCCCTGCTACTTCTTCAATTGTTATTTCTGCATTTAACGACTCCCTTTGCTCCTCTGACAGTGTTGGTATTTGCAAATCTTCAAAATACTTCTCGACTTGCTCCTTTGTCGCACCTTCCTCTTCTGTGCATAGTGTTTGAAAAAACTCTGTGAAGGCCCCCTCTATCTCCCCATCCTCGCACTTAAGTGCACTTTGCCCTTCTACCCTGATGGCTGGAATTTTATTCTGGCTCTGCTCTGTTTTTAATTTCCTAGTCAAGAGTTTGCCCCACCCCTCCCAATATTTATAGTGCGCAAGCTTGCTCGCCTCCCACTTTCTTCTAACTATTCTCTCCAACAGACAAGATAACTCTTCCTTCCTTTCCTTCATTTCCTCCTCAAGCAAGCTAACACCCTGGGCCCCTTTTCCTTGACCCTGCTTCTTAATCAATTCTTCCAGTTGTTCCAACCTAACCTCCAAGGACCTTATTTTACTCCTGGTAGCCTTGTGCTTGAATGCAGCCATACCAATCAGCCTCCCCCTTATGAAGGCCTTATACACATCCCAGACCGTCTGCGGTGCAGTACTTATGTCATTTATATGAAAATATTCCCTTGTTATCTCCTTCAACTGCATCACCACTTGGTGATCTAGTAATAGAGCTCTATCCAATATCCATCTTGGGGGGGGCCCCAACCCCCACCTTCAGTTCCAGACGAACCGCCGAATGGCCTGACAAGTGAGCTGGCAGATGTTCCACCGTACTAACCATCCTACTCTCTCCTTTTTCCACCAGAAAATAATCAATACTTGAGGCGTGACCATGTCTCCTATTCTTAAAAGTATACTTTTGATCACCCACCCCCTTCTCTCTCCACACATCCTGCAATCCAAAGTCCTGCAGGCAACATCTGAGCACTGACCTTATTTGAGGTAAGTTTGACTCTATGGATGGCTTTATAATTTGCCACCTATCCTTCCTAGGGTCTAGTAGTAAGTTAAAATCACCAGCCAAGATTATGGGAGCAGTAAAATCCAACAATTGGTTATACAGGGATTGTAACGGTGAGGGGTCATCCGTATTCAGCCCATAATAACCAGCGATGACGTATGGTTTCCCCTGGATCTTAGCTTTAACTGCCAACCATCTCCCTCTGAGATCTGAGTAAGCCTCCATTATTACTGCTTTTGCTGCTTTCTTAAATATGATAGCCACCCCCTTGACACAGCAGTTTTGGTTAGTACATATCGAAACATCCACCCATTTTAACTTCTTTGTTGCCTCCTCCCATTCCGATTTTAACAAATGTGTCTCCTGCAAGATAATAATCTCGCTATCTACCACTCGCAGATATTCCAATATCTTCTGCCTCCTCCTCCTTACCCTCAACCCATTAACTTTCCAGGATAATATTCTAATCGTCATTGAGATTGGTATTGATGTGCTTCGGACCCTGATTTCTCCCCCCCCCGTCCACAATCACTCTAAACCACAAATTTGGACATATTTTTTCTTTTTTTCCCTATATGCTCCCAACTCCCCTGTGAAAAAGTGTGTGTTAAAAAATTCGTGAAAACCCCCCACCAACCCCCCCTGGAGAACCCTCCCATCCTTCCTTAGGCTGAACATATTCGCCTTTCGAGGCCCTGTCTGCTCTGGTCTGGTCCCTGTCTCGCATCTTCTACTGTGGCTCAATCTGGTTTATAAATGACTCCACTTCTTGGGGATCTCTGAAGTTACGCAGGGAAACGCGTTTGCGCTGTTGCCCCCAACGGTTTCAGTTCCTGAATGAATTTGCCTAGCTCCCATTGGTGATCTTGGGTGACCCTGGAGATGTCGGAGCGGATCCTAAACGACCAATCATCTTTTTTGTATATATCCGCCTTAAGAGCCTCAGCTAAGATCCTCTCCTTTAGAGAATAGGACTGAAAGTTAATAAGAAACTTCCGCAGATTTTTCCTTGCCCCAGAACTCCTGAAAGGGTCTCTATGAGCCCTTTGTATATCTTTCTCCAGTGCTGATGGATCTAGACCCAGAATAAACTCACAAAGCAGAGTCACTAAAAAACTTTTAACACTTTCACCTTCTTTCCCCTCCAGGATATTTAACAATCTCAAGTTATTCCTTCGGGCATTATTCTCCAAGGACTCCATCTTGTCCCTAAGATTGTTTTCCCTTGATTTTAGTGCCTTTATTTCCTCTCAGTTTTCCTCGACATCCTTGCCAAGATTCATTAATGAGGTCTCAACTACTGCCACTCGATTCATCAGGGAGGTCATTTTTTCCTCCAGTGCCTCACAAGACTCCTGAATCTTGTCCTGGTTTCTCTCAGAGATGGCAAACTTCTCTCTCATCTCTAAGATCATGGACTCCATCAGTTTTTCCACCCCAGTATTTGATACAGCTTCCTTGGATATCTGTTGATCGGTCCGCATACTGGTTAAATTGCTGGGATTATTATGGTTTGGGGTCGGATGTTTGCTCCGGCCTTGGCTTTGTACGCCGTCTTGCTCCCCATGTAATTCCGGGGTCGAAGACTCTACCTGAGTCGCTTCCTGAGACTCTTCCTGATCGCTCATCGCCAGAACCTGAAACCTATTGCTGAGCGCAATACTTGCCTCTGCAGGTCCCCTGCGACTCTCTTCCGAGGCAGGGTTTTTTTCCAGGGTAATCAGTTCACTAGTGTCAGACTCCGGGGAAGGAGAAGGCAGCCTGACTTGCACCTTAAAAAAGGAGCGCAAAGACGGTGTGATTTTAGGCTTAAGAGCCTTACCCTTCTCCCTAGACGGGGCAGATAGCGGTGGGGCTAGAGGTTTAGCGTACCCCCCCTTTTGTTTCTGGGAAGTATATACTGGTAGCAAAGCTGCACTTTTAATTGGTGAGATGATGGAGGGAGGGATGCCTAATTTTCTTGTACGTAAACACTAACTTATTCCTTGCTTCAGGATCCCCTCCCTCTGTTGAGGGGTTTGTACACTTTCCTCCTTCTCCTTCTCCTTCTCCTGGTTCCTCTGATCCCCTCCTTCCTTCCCCTTGTCCAAATGCGAGGCTTGTGTACTTTTTCTACCCCCCGGGCACTTACCGAAGTCATGCACGCTGACCCAGCCCTCTTCCGCGGTGCAAGATGTTGCCTCTCCCCAGCGTAGTTTTTGCCTTCCACTGCCCTCTCTGTCAGGCTTCTGTGCTGGCTCTGCTGTGGTTCTGCTCCGGCGAGGCTAATCGCTCCCAAGAAGCAAATCCTTCCCACAGCTCTCCTGGACCGCCTTGCACTGACGGCTGCCTCCGCCCACCGTGGAGAGCCTTCCGTGGTTTGTTCCTCTGCAGATGTCATTTGAGATGTCATCAGTGATGTCATCAGTGATGTTACTGACCATGTCATGAATGATGTAATATGTGACGTCAGCAGCAGTGCATTGCGGGGGCGCGAGTTATAGTTAGCTCAACTAATTATAACAGCCGAATTTATCTGATTTTGTATGAGTGAAATGTCCAACTAACTATAACGTCCCTGAAACATGTGGAATTTTAAAGTGAATATATATATATATATATATATATATATATCAACATCAAAAGTTAGCCCCCTGGAAAGAAGCCAACAGGCAGGTAAGTATTTCAGTTCTTTAATGGAGCCAACTTGCCAGCAGACTGCAGCGTGGAAATAAACATCAAAGTTCAAAGTCGCCAGACGCGTTTCGGGAACTGCAGTTCCCTTCCTCAATGGCTTTCAAACTGCACACAGTCAGGCAGCATTTCCCGCACATTTTAAACTTCCAGGGCCCTGCCCATGTGGGCGTTGCCATCACGGCCTTATGGTTCCTGTAGTGCGGGTGAAAAATATCCTCAAGTGAGTCCATTTTGACTGGCAGAAAAATACATAAAAATTCAAAACCCATGTGGGCCGATGAAAAAGTCCCGTTTTGTAGTCTGCCCTGCTTTAAAGTTGTATCCTTGAAAACTGCCTCCCGTGTACGCTGACATCGACATGACGCCAACACAGGCCCGCTAACAAGCGGTGGGCTTTCCTCCGCGGCTGGGCTCAGCCGCTAAACATCAACATCAAAAGTTAGCCCCCTGGAAAGAAGCCAACAGGCAGGTAAGTATTTCAGTTCTTTAATGGAGCCAACTTGCCAGCAGACTGCAGCGTGGAAATAAACATCAAAGTTCAAAGTCGCCAGACGCGTTTCGGGAACTGCAGTTCCCTTCCTCAATGGCTTTCAAACTGCACACAGTCAGACAGCATTTCCCGCACATTTTAAACTTCCAGGGCCCTGCCCATGTGGGCGTTGCCATCACGGCCTTATGGTTCCTGTAGTGCGGGTGCAAAATATCCTCAAGTGAGTCCATCTTGACTGGCAGAAAAATACATAAAAATTCAAAACCCATGTGGGCCGATGAAAAAGTCCCGTTTTGTAGTCTGCCCTGCTTTAAAGTTGTATCCTTGAAAACTGCCTCCCGTGTACGCTGACATCGACATGACGCCAACACAGGCCCGCTAACAAGCGGTGGGCTTTCCTCCGCGGCTGGGCTCAGCCGCTAAACATCAACATCAAAAGTTAGCCCCCTGGAAAGAAGCCAACAGGCAGGTAAGTATTTCAGTTCTTTAATGGAGCCAACTTGCCAGCAGACTGCAGCGTGGAAATAAACATCAAAGTTCAAAGTCGCCAGACGCGTTTCGGGAACTGCAGTTCCCTTCCTCAATGGCTTTCAAACTGCACACAGTCAGACAGCATTTCCCGCACATTTTAAACTTCCAGGGCCCTGCCCATGTGGGCGTTGCCATCACGGCCTTATGGTTCCTGTAGTGCGGGTGAAAAATATCCTCAAGTGAGTCCATCTTGACTGGCAGAAAAATACATAAAAATTCAAAACCCATATGGGCCGATGAAAAAGTCCAGTTTTGTAGTCTGCCCTGCTTTAAAGTTGTATCCTTGAAAACTGCCTCCCGTGTACGCTCATTACCTCCAGTGGTTATCCGGCCATACAAGTAGCGTGCTGCCTCACACAGATTGGCTGTGTTCGAGTATTCGCAGGGCATCGCAGTTCGTTGAAGTAAGCCGGGACTACAAACTGTAAGCTCACTGGAGAGCAAGAATTGTGCAAGATTGAGTGATTGTATGGCCGGATAACCACTGGAGGTAATGATTTGAAACCAGATAACTACAAGTCCCAGAATACTGGAAAAACCTATTCACCACTAGAGGGCGAAAACTCACCTGAGAGTATTTAAATTTTGACTTATGCTGTGTTTCCTCATCCGCCCATCAAACGCTGCAAATGAGCCCGTGACCAAGGCGCAGGAGCGCTGAAACGCGTAGGGCTGATTATTGTTCAGTTTGTTAGTGTCCGGCGATCTATGAATAAAGAATGCTGTTTAAAATACAAAGTTCGTCTGCCTGCCAAGTGCGCTTTCGCTGGGGGACACCTCTCTTTTGAATATTTTTCAGCCAGTTCCGGTCGAGAAAGCTGCACTCTCGCTGAAAGAAGCGTGCTGCCTCACACAGATTGGCTGTGTTCGAGTATTCGCAGGGCATCGCAGTTCGTTGAAGTAAGCCGGGACTACAAACTGTAAGCTCACTGGAGAGCAAGAATTGTGCAAGATTGAGTGATTGTATGGCCGGATAACCACTGGAGGTAATGATTTGAAACCAGATAACTACAAGTCCCAGAATACTGGAAAAACCTATTCACCACTAGAGGGCGAAAACTCACCTGAGAGTATTTAAATTTTGACTTATGCTGTGTTTCCTCATCCGCCCTTCAAACGCTGCAAATGAGCCCGTGACCAAGGCGCAGGTGCGCTGAAACGCGTAGGGCTGATTATTGTTCAGTTTGTTAGTGTCCGGCGATCTATGAATAAAGAATGCTGTTTAAAATACAAAGTTCGCCTGCCTGCCTGCCAAGTGCGCTTTCGCTGGGGGACACCTCTCTTTTGAATATATATATATATATATATATATATATATATATCTTTAAAAAACCAAAGGTTACAGGGACGTTATAGTTAGGAAATATAATTTGAAAAACCTTAAAAAATTTACTGAAAAAAACAAAGGTTACAATGATGTTGAAGTTAGGAAATAGAATTAAAAACCTTAGAAATTCACTGAAAAAAACAAAGGTTACAAGGATGTTATAGTTAGGCTCAGAATTCACTGGTACAAAACCATAGGAATTCAGCAGTTATAGTTACCTGACCTAACTATAACCTACGCCTCCACAATGCACTGCTTATGACCTCACAAATTACATCACTCATGACATGGTCAGTGACATCACTGATGACATCTCAAATGACCACTGATGATATCACCAATGACATCATCTAGTGAGTGTAAGTATTTTCTAAGAATTTATGATTGTTAAACATATATACTAACCTACTACGAAAGTTAAATTAGTATACTAGGTGCACTACTACTGAGTGATACTACTTCTAACATATATTATGTGAGTGACTGTATTGGTGAGTGAGTGGATGCATCAGTGACTGTATGGGTGAGTGAGTGTTGGTGTGAGTGGATCTATGGGTGGGCAAGTGGGTGTGTAATGACTATATGGGTGAGTGAGTGGGTGTCTGAAGGGCTGTACGAGTAAGTGACTGGGTGTGTAAGTGGCTGTTTGGGTGAGTGAGTGGGTGTTTTTAGTGGGTGTTTAGTTAATTAGTTTATTGAGTTGGTGTGTTGGAGAGTGAGTGTCTGTGTGAATGGCTGTATGGGTGTGTAAGTGGGTGTGTAAGTGCTTGTACGGATATGTGAATGGGTATTTAAGTGGTTGTGTGGGTGTGTGAGTGAGTGCTTGTATGGGTAAGCGAGTGGCTGTGTTGAGAGGCTGTATGGGTGAGTGAGCAGGTGTGTGAGTGACTGTGTGAGTGGCTGTATGGGTATGTAAGTGGGTATTTGAGTAACTGTGTGGGTGAGTGGCTGTATTATAAGTGAGTGGGTGTGTCAGTGGCTGTATGGGTGAGTGAGTGGCATTGTGAGTGGCTCTATGGGTACGTAAGTGGGTGTGTAGTGACTGCATGAGTGAGTGAGTGGCTGTTTCGGTGGGTGATTGGTTAAGTGAGTTGATGTGTGAATGGTTGTATGGGTGAGTGAGCAGATGTGTGAGTGCTTGTATGGATGTGTGAATGGATATGTAAGTGGTTGTGTGGGTATGTGAGTGAGTGTGTGAGTGAGTGCTTTAATGGGTGACTTAGTGGCTGTGTTGAGAGGCTGTATGGGTGAGTGAGTGGGTGTGTGAGTAGCTGTATGGGTGAGTGTGTGGCTATGTGAATGGCTGTACGGATGAGTAACTGGTTGTATTAGTGGTTGTATGGGTGAGTGAATGGTTGTGTGAGTGGTAGTACGAGTGAATGAGTGAGTGAGTGAGTGGGTGTGTGAGGGGCTCTATTGAGGAGTGAGTGGGTGTGTGAGTACTAGTATGGGTCTGTGAATGGGTATGTGAGTGGTTTGTGTGAGTGGGCATACGAGAGGTTGTATGGGGGTGTGAGTGGGTGTGTGAGTGGTTTTGTGGATGATGTCAGTGATGTCATTTGAGATGTCATCAGTGATGTCACTAACCATGGCATGAGTGACATGACATGTGAGGTAGTAAGCAGTGCATTGTGGGGCATAAGTTATGGTTAGCTCAGGTAATTATAACTGCTGAATTTCTATAATTTTGTCGCGTCTGCAGAGTGGTGGGGAAAGCGGGCGGGGCCTCAGACCAGCTCTCAGGAATCCCGCTGTGTCGGACTTACTGGAAGTAATAGGAGGGTTTCGTGGCCCCCAAGAACCCTCCACATCCAAGGGGACTTCATCCCTCTACCAGCAGTGCACCATGAGGAGCGTTTGCAGAGTGGTGGAGAAAGGGAGTGGGGCCTCTGACAAGCTCACTGCAGTACCACTGTGTGGAATTTACTGGAGGTAACAGGAGGGGTTCTTAGCCCCCAAGGAACCTCAGCATCCGAGGGGACTTCATCCCCCAATGAGTAGTGCACCAGGAGGCGCATCTGCAGAGTGGTGGAGAAAGGGGGTGTGGCCTCCGACAACCTCTCAGCAATCCTGCTATTTGAGACTTACTGGAGGTAGCAAGGGGGCTTGTTGGCCCCCATGGACCCTCAGCATCCCCCGACCAGAGCTGAGCCAGGAGGCGCATTTGCAGAGTGGCGGAGAAAAGGGACGGGCCTCCGATGACCTCTCAGCAATCCCGCTGTGTGGGATGTACTGGAGGTAACAGGAGGGGTAGTTGGCCCCCAAAGACCCTCAGGAGCCAAGGGGACTTCTTTCCCCAACTAGCAGTGCACCAGCAGGCGCGTTTGCAGAGTGGGGGTGAAACGGGGCAGGGCCTCCGCGACTTGCTGTGCTGGCTTTTTTTTTTTTAATCTGTTTTATTAGGGGAGGGGACCCTATTCCCTGGGGCTAAGCCTTTTTGGAATGGGGTGAGGGGCCCATAACACCCCTCCCAGGCCGGTAAAGCTCCCGCCAAGCCACAGCAAACAGCTATGTCCCGGGACATAGCAGGAGCCGGTCCTGGGGGGTGGCGGCCCACAGAGTCATGTATGGCTTCAGGCTGAGTTGTCCCCATCCTTTCTTGAATTTTGCCCCGGGGATCTGGTGGTCCCCAGGGCTGCAGGAGGTTCCACGCAACCCCCTGCATTCATTTCAAGAAAAGCCCTGGGGGAGGTGGTGGTCTCCGGGCCTGCAAGGGGTCCACATGGACCCCATAATCATTTAAATTAAGGGCTCGGGAGGTGGCGGCCTGTGCTTCTTTTTTTTTTAAATTTCAGCGAGAGCCATAGATCCAACGCGACTCCCACCAAAATTGTTTTAAAGAAACCCGCCAAGAGGGCTAGGGAGTTAGGGTATTTCTACCCAGCTCCCTTTTGTTTTAAGCCGAGTCCCAGGTTGGCTCCCAACACTTCCTAGTTTGAAGTGTTGGCAGCCACTCAGATCTCATCATGAGATTGGGAAGGGTTGCGGATCCTTCACATTCCTATATATACAATTGGAAATTTCTTTAAATAACTTCGCAACTACTGAACAGATTTATACCAAATCACAAAAAGGCACTTCCCTGAACCAACATCTACCTTTCTGTCAAATTTGGTGAAGGGTAAATTTAAGGTTTAGTGGTGGGTTGTGGTTAAGGAAGGTTAGGAGTAAATTAAAACAAATGCAGTGTTTTGGAGGATCCCCCTCAAAAAAATATTACATTCCGGCTTTAGGAATGGGTAGTGGTAAAGGGAGGTGAGTAGTATATTAAAAAGGGGAGGTTTGGCAGGGTTCGCCTAAAAATGAAACAATAAATGTAAAATTTAATGTAAATAAATAAATATATGGATTTTACTTTCCTTGAATTTATTTCCCATGCGTGGTAAAGGCATGCATGGTAAAGGCATCTGTATGATAAAGGTATGCGTGGTAAAGGCATTTGTTATAATGTCGTACAGTCCTCTGGTTATAGTTTCCCTTTTCTTTGACTGTGAATCGTTGATTATGTTGTGAAGCACTTTGATGGCAAATAGTAAAACTCGAGGAATTAAACAAAGGAGTTAGCAAACATATGCTGCAGCTTGATAGGATAGGTAACTAAAAAGACCCTTATTTTGAGGACCCCACATCCCCGAGCATTTTTTTCTATTTTATATTACTGCAGCTTTATGTCCAATGCAGGACTGGGCTCCAAGTGCTAGTCGATGCTGAGACCTTTAATGCAGAGACTTTTTAAGGCATGGGCAAAGTGAGCTCTGGCCCAGGGCCCCAGCATTTTAGGGGGCCCCCTGGTGTAGGTAGCTCTGTTCTTGCCCTGATGACCTTAAATAATGTTTAAACAAATTGTTTTAAATGCCGTTTTCCTTTAATTTATTTTTTATGTGGGTGATGTGTGAGTCTATGACAGACATTTTGAAGAGAAATGTGTTTATTTTATGCAATATTCATAAAAAAAAGTTTCTTTTAGATCAAAACCGGACCTCACGTTTGCAAAATGGGAGGGTGTCAGAGAGATTATTTACAGTAGTATTATTGAGCTGCTGCTGTGTTACAGTATTGAAAACACACATCACTATCGCTGAATATTAGATATAAACACATTTAGAATTTGGACCAGTGTGTCTTTGCACTGTCAGTTACCTGGCCAAAGAGGGCATAAAAGACCTGAAACTGGATCATAAATTCAAAGCTATTCCGAACAGGGGCCCCCAAAACACCTTTGGCCCAGGGCCCCCAAAATCCTTAAGATGTCCCTGCTTTAATGACATCATAAGATGCCCTTTCTCGCAGTGCGGGAATTCGTACCCCAGGAGCGGGTGTAAAATACGTCCACAATGGTTAGGACTTAAATGCAGAACCAGCCACGAGCAAAAATTGCGACCCTGCATAGAAAAGCGGAGTTCCCAAGGCAGAGCCGAGCGGCGGCACAGACTTCATTGTGCTGCGTTCACCTAGCGGTGATTTATTGGGAGCCGCTGAATGCGCCTGATTAGAATGCATAAAATGTTCTTGACAGTAAACAGCCCCGTCTAGGGATGGAGGAATGGCACCCACATGCTGTGCATGGAAATTGCTCTTAACAACATGGCCTATTGTTGTGCCCGAAGGAAGCCAAAGGTTGCTTGTAATCAAATTTGCAGCATCCCCTGCCTTATAAAAGCAACAGTCCCGTGTATGCACATTCCAATCTGTTCATGTTAAGCATGCTTCCTGTCCGGTCTTTACAGGATCCCCGGCCGTCTCTGACGGACGTTTCCAGAGAGAGTTTTTGACGAGACAGCCAAGGTTAAAAGTTCATTGGGGAATGCTACAATCAGTCTAAGCCCCGAGACTGTCCGCTGAAGTGCATGTTTGACGTTCTGCAGCTCCTCAGATAAACCACAATAAATGTTAGCGACTGTCCTACAATTGGTATGAAATTGAAAAGATGGCCCTTGACCCTTGGGGAGTATAGCACCCGCCAAGGCCTGGGCCTCTGGAGTAATGAAGTGAACGCTTCAAACGAAAACTACTCCGTACGGTCACATGTGGTTTATTTTTTAAGACACTTCTATAAACATATTTCGATGCCACCCGTGGTCGTACATCTGAAGCCGAGAATGATGAGGGGACCAGCTCTCCAGTGCGCCCTATTGTCATTATTCTTTGGTTTACTCCTCATCATGTTTTGTGTTTTTAAGTAAAACAGACGCACTTTCCGAGACTGGAAGAAACATTAATGTATTTCAGCAGGATGGCCTCATTTAAAGCAACCTCGATACTGAGAGAAATTAAAAAATGCAAAAAGCACCCACAGGCAAATGAAATAGAAAGGAACACACAGGCAAATGAAACAGAAAAGCGCCCACAGGCACATGAGATAGAAAACATCGCATTACCTAAGCTTCAGCTGGACTGGTCTACAGGGCAATCTGGCAGTACCAGAAGCGCTGGTCTGGCTGGTCAGGTCTGTGTGTGGACCAGTTATTTGGGCAGTTAGCAGGCCTGGTTAATGTCTGCTGGGTCAGTTTTTACTGTTGATTTCCCTGATATTACCACAAACATTGCCTACAGGAAGCACAAATGGATGCAGTCTCCTAACCTATACAGTTCGTCTTTCCAAGTTCAAAATTGCCCCTATTTGCAAATGTGGGATACTTTTTTTTAACTATCTTAGTCACTAATGGGGGCACTTTTATTTTGGTGCCGGGCCTATTTTCTGTTCGGGCTGATTCTGTAATCAAGTAAGATCCCTTCCCCCAAAGCAAGGCACAGGGACAAAGGTTGGGTACGCTAATGTACAATGTTCACTTTTTAGGAAAGTATAAACAGTGATTAGGCGCCTGGGGCCTCTTGTATCACAGTTTTACCCTTCTGTGTCTATGGAGAAATGCATTGATACATAAGGACACTTGACCTAGTTTTTGGAAACTTAACACTAGGAATTTGAAAGCAGATTGATGGATGGCTTTAAAGCAGCTGTTTCTTACTCTGATGGCTATCGAAGATACTCTGGGATTTGTAGCATTCATCCTCATCATTTAGTACTGCAATAGTGAGGCAGCAGCCTTGTTAGACTATTCCAGTTGCATGTTACTAAATCTACTACAACTACATTGACTTACAATTGCATCAATGGCATTACATCGAGGAGCGCTGCGTCATCAAACTTTATAAAGCGATACAAAAGGGGATGATGGACGGAGCGCTTGAGCAAATCAAACACTCACCCCCAGTCAACTGATCTGGGTTTAATCCATCATCATTCTTTAGCTCACTCCGCCACCCCAGTTCAGACATGGCCATATGCAAATCAGTCTGACCCTATGCCTCGTGGGAACAGTCCAGCCCGAACTGCCAAGCCATGTCTTCCCTGGACCGGAAACAAGCATCCTGGGACCGGTTTCTGGCTATTCAGCCGTCATCAGGCAGGCTAGCTTGAATCCAGTGGCAAAGTGAGCAAGGGACTCACGTCTGGGCATACCCTGCCAACTTAGGGCGAACAAAGCGATACAAGGGGATGATGGACGGAGCGCTTGAGCAAATCAAACACTCACACCCAGTCAACTGATCTGGGTTTAATCCATCATCATTCTTTAGCTCACTCCGCCACCCCAGTTCAGACATGGCCATATGCAAATCAGTCTGACCCTGTGCCTCATGGGAACAGTCCAGTCCGAACTGCCAAGCCACGTCTTCCCTGGACCGGAAACAAGCATCCTGGGACCGGTTTCTGGCTATTCAGCCGTCATCAGCCAGGCTATCTTGAATCCAGTGGCAAAGTGAGCAAGGGACCCACGTCTGGGCATACCCTGCCAACTTAGGGCGAACAAAGCGATACAAAAGGGGATGATGGACGGAGCGCTTGAGCAAATCAAACACTCACCCCCAGTCAACTGATCTGGGTTTAATCCATCATCATTCTTTAGCTCACTCCGCCACCCTAGTTCAGACATGGCCATATGCAAATCAGTCTGACCCTGTGCCTCATGGGAACAGTCCAGCCCGAACTGCCAAGCCATGTCTTCCCTGGACCGGAAACAAGCATCCTGGGACCGGTTTCTGGCTATTCAGCCGTCATCAGCCAGGCTAGCTTGAATCCAGTGGCAAAGTGAGCAAGGGACCCACGTCTGAACTGGGGTGGTGGAGTGAGCTAAAGAATGATGATGGATTAAACCCAGATCAGTTGACTGGGGGTGAGTGTTTGATTTGCTCAAACGCTCCATCCATCGTCCCCTTTGGTATCGCTTTGTTCGCCCTAAGTTGGCAGGGTATGCCCAGACGTGGGTCCCTTGCTCACTTTGCCACTGGATTCAAGCTAGCCTGGCTGATGACGGCTGAATGGCCAGAAACCGGTCCCAGGATGCTTGTTTCCGGTCCAGGGAAGACATGGCTTGGCAGTTCGGGCTGGACTGTTCCCATGAGGCACAGGGTCAGACTGATTTGCATATGGCCATGTCTGAACTGGGGTGGCGGAGTGAGCTAAAGAATGATGATGGATTAAACCCAGATCAGTTGACTGGGGGTGAGTGTTTGATTTGCTCAAACGCTCCGTCCATCGTCCCCTTTGGTATCGCTTTGTTCGCCCTAAGTTGGCAGGGTATGCCCAGACGTGGGTCCCTTGCTCACTTTGCCACTGGATTCAAGCTAGCCTGGCTGATGACGGCTGAATGGTCAGAAACCGGTCCCAGGATGCTTGTTTCCGGTCCAGGGAAGACATGGCTTGGCAGTTCGGGCTGGACTGTTCCCATGAGGCACAGGGTCAGACTGATTTGCATATGGCCATGTCTGAACTGGGGTGGTGGAGTGAGCTAAAGAATGATGATGGGTTAAACCCAGATCAGTTGACTGGGGGTGAGTGTTTGATTTGCTCAAACGCTCCGTCCATCGTCCCCTTTGGTATCGCTTTGTTCGCCCTAAGTTGGCAGGGTATGCCCAGACGTGGGTCCCTTGCTCACTTTGCCACTGGATTCAAGCTAGCCTGGCTGATGACGGCTGAATGGCCAGAAACCGGTCCCAGGATGCTTGTTTCCGGTCCAGGGAAGACATGGCTTGGCAGTTCGGGCTGGACTGTTCCCATGAGGCACAGGGTCAGACTGATTTGCATATGGCCATGTCTGAACTGGGGTGGTGGAGTGAGCTAAAGAATGATGATGGATTAAACTCAGATCAGTTGACTGGGGGTGAGTGTTTGATTTGCTCAAACGCTCCGTCCATCGTCCCCTTTGGTATCGCTTTGTTCGCCCTAAGTTGGCAGGGTATGCCCAGACGTGGGTCCCTTGCTCACTTTGCCACTGGATTCAAGCTAGCCTGGCTGATGACGGCTGAATGGCCAGAAACCGGTCCCAGGATGCTTGTTTCCGGTCCAGGGAAGACATGGCTTGGCAGTTCGGGCTGGACTGTTCCCATGAGGCACAGGGTCAGACTGATTTGCATATGGCCATGTCTGAACTGGGGTGGTGGAGTGAGCTAAAGAATGATGATGGATTAAACCCAGATCAGTTGACTAGGGGTGAGTGTTTGATTTGCTCAAACGCTCCGTCCATCGTCCCTTTTGGTATCACATCAAACTTTATAAGGAATTTTACTACTACCTTGACCCCATTCCATGGATTATACATATATTTAATTTTTTCTTATTAAATTCTTTTAATTCTTATAATGTTTAATTCCTTATTTGTTTCTTGACTGTAGTTGCAGCCCACGTTTTCTTTGTGTTTGAAATGTTACTTTATTTATTTGTTTTCCATTAACTAACAATAATATGTACCTTCATTTTTAATTTGATTTAAATTGCATTTATTTATTGTCTTATTGCTATTCCTAACTCAAAATGGAGCCCTTTAGTAATTGTATATTTATTAATGAAAATTATTAGTCAGCCTTAAGCTAACCTAATTCTAATCCTATCCCTTTTTCTTTATATTATTTTAATTTAACAAAAGATATTGCCCAAACACTGATCCTAACCCTAACCTGTAATTCATTTAATTATTGCAGTAAATGTAATGAATATACTTAATATTTCACTAACACAATTTTCAATTACTTTAAAGCATTATAAACTAAAATAAATGACCTGATTAAATGTAGAAAATGGTATTAATATACCTCAGAGAGAACTTCTCCAACTCCTCTTTCTTTAATGTAATTTAAATTTTATCATGAGTTACAATGTTTTAAAAAAAATGTATTCATCAATTTTAATTAACCATAAGAATCTAATCAGAAGACCTCTTTTCACATTTCTATCCTTTTTTTTAATCTAATCTTAATGTACTAAAATGAGTTACACATCGTTCTTTTACGTGTATTTATTCATTTTAAATAATCTTTACCATTTATATATTTCCCTTAAATTATTTGTATTCCCTATCTTCGACAACTTAGTGTTCTAGGATATAGATGTTCCTATGATGTAGTCACCCATAATGTAGAGGTTTTGAAGTAGTGGTAGGTTGATGCTGCGTCCTTGTTCTTGTGGGGGTACACCGGCCAATCCATCCACGTGAAGGACCACCCAATCAGATGACCCCCCCATCCTTTCCTATCAACTGAGATTTGAACACCTCTGTGAAGGGCATCCTCAAGACATAACAGCATCCATACAGTCAAGCGTCCCATATGAAGGTACATCCCTCCATCCCTCCTACTTATCAGTATCACGCGAAGGATGTCCTCGTCAGGTATCCAAAATAAACAATGGAAAGAGAAAATGATTAAACTTTTTATCTTACATATTTAGTATGTCATTTGACTGATCCCAAGCATCCGAGACACTCACCACACATCCTTCTCCAAACACAGCCTTCACATCCATATCCCACTCGTAACCATTGACTTGCCACCAATAGAAACAAGCATTGGCAAAGCCAATATGTCACCCCTTTAAAAGTACAAGCTATCAACTTTGACAGTGCTTGTTTGCATTGGCCCGAACAAAAAACAAAGTGGCCACCAGCATGTGACGACACAGATGGACAAATAGGCATTTTGGAATAAGACAAATAGGCATTTTGGAATATGTTTTCTGATAAAGAACAAACATTCCAATATGGACACTAACAGGCGTGCATGTGTTGCGATGCACCAGTGGCGATTTTGGTATTTTTAATTCATGGTTCCGGGATGGTGAACTGCCATTTTAGAACAGTAAATTAAAAAAGTATAGCGTGTGGGAGTACAAGAAGAGAGAAGCGAAAGGCCCAGCAGCAGCGTTCAGTTGCGGCCTTCGCAGAATTTTCTTTTTTAATTATAAAGGGGATGGGTGGAGCAATGTATAGAGAAACAAGTAGTCCGGCAGCAATGTGCAGCTGCCAGGCCCTCACGGAAAAATCGATATACAAATTAAAGACATGGGGAGGCGCGGAGTGCAACAGACGAGAAAGCGAGCGAGTGTGCAGTCAGGTGTCAAACATTTGAAAAAAACAAACACACAAGGGACTGAGAGGAAACAGAAAAAACGCATTTCCATGAGTGCCGAGAGAAAAAGAAAAAAATATGTTTTCTGATTGTGAGCAGTGTAAGGATGCAACTCACCTAATTAAAAACAATGAGACTGACAAGAAAGTCACCAATAACAAGCAATAGGCTATCCTAAAGCCCACCCTGTGTATTGTACACAACAGCTCTTGCATTTAAAGTATCTGGAGAAAGGTAAGACCGCTCAATTGGCTAATACACCTGCTGCAAAGCTCTGGGTTTACCCGCAGGCCGTAGCCTTGAATCTCTATGGGGAAAACATAGCCTTTCATCCTTTTAAAGTTGATAAAATAAATAAGTACCACAAGAGTTCGGTATATAACAATTGTTATTTACAGTGCTATGAAGCAGCAAGTCTGTATGTTGACAGTTGTCATCATGTCCGCAAGCATTGTATAGAAAAGAATGTTAGTACTACTCAGTGCTTGAAATGGAAAAATAAAAGTGCAGGTACTCTGTAGCAGAGTACCTGCTTGTTTCTGAGAAGTGCCGGTACTCTCCAATCAAAAGTATTACATCTCTCTTGAGAAGAGCCGGTACTCTACTCCTCAAAATAAAAAAGTGCCGGTACTCCGTACCGGACAGTACCGGCCCATTTAAAGCACTGGTACTACTACATCTGCTGAGGTAGTCAAAAGAGGTACTACTAGGGGATCAAAGAAGGTGGACTCTTCCTCCCTAGGGTTCCCTGAAGGAGGTTCCAACTACTGCCTGCTGGCGCTTGCCTCCAGCTGGTGCAGACTGCCTCTTGTCACTCATCTCCACAATACACGTGAGGACATCATGGGCTCTAAGAACACCACCACACATGCTTCTCCCCTGGGGCATAGAACAAAGGCAGTGAATACACACAAACTGCCTAATGGCAGCGACGCTCTCCAGCCGCCTCATGTCGGCATGAAGAGCTCACGCTGAGCAAATGTTCCATTAGTGTTTTGGCTGGGGTGACTCCAGACCCGGTCCTTCACGCACCGCTCCCCATATTAGGAGTTCAAGTTTTCAAAGGAAACAACTGGAGGACGGCCCGCGAAAAACTGTTTGGTAAATGAAAACTCGAGCCAGGACTAGAAATATGGTGGCCCTATGGCAGCGGCGTGGGGTGGGTTGCCAGCACCCGGAGCAAGACAAGTATTGTGCCCCCTAACCCGTGGACCGTTAGCACTTCCTGGTGCAAACTTTTAAAAGAAAAACCGAGTAGTCCGAATTTTTTTTTTCTTTTAAAAATGAGCGCCCACTAAGAATTTAGGGCAACCACCCCCGTGCCCTCCCCCCAACCCCCCTCCCACGCTACGCCACAGGCCCTATTACATCGAACCGCCTCGTCACCATAATCCAAACCCTCGTAGCTTTACTTTTCCATTATGAAAGCAGAACTGCAGATATTTGATTAGAAACTAAAAAAAAAGCCTGTACACCCTGCTCACAGCTGCCATGGGACTACTTGTGGTTCCTAGATGGCTGGGGTCACCTGCAGGGTAGCCAGATTGGGACACTTCAGCACAACTCCTTGCAGTCCTTGGTTTTCATTTTTCAAATCGATGCTATTAAGATTGATAGTACCATAGGTTTAGAGGAAACAAAAAGTACAACTCCCAGAATCCACTTTTTCAGATGAACGCCCAGGGCTAGAAACCAGTGGTGGCTGGTGAACTTTTAAAGTGTTGGGGCATAAAACAGCTGTATCGAATGTCAATGAGGGAACCACATTAGTCGGACTTCTCTTCATCGGTTGTGGATGGGAAGAATGGAGAAGAAGGGTAATTTTTCACCTGGGAACATTTTTTAAAAATCGTGCCAGATTGTACATGTAGTACACTTTTCAAATAACTTGTCTGAAAATTAATAGCCATACATTTTGCAGGCATATCTGAATGCCACTCCCGAGAGAAAAATGTATGCCCTGTTTAAATGTGGATTAACACCAAAGAGGCAGCTATTCTGACTGAACTTCTAGGGCCTGATTACGACTTTGGCGGAACCCGTCCTCCAAACTCGTAATGAGGGCCCTAGTGTAGCCCATGTCACAACCCAGGCAACACTGCTTGTTACTCTGACCCTGGCATTGGTGGCATCCGGCCCGGGTACACGGTAGAATTGAAGAATTTCAAGGACTTGCTTTCTTAAGAGTCATTTAACAACATTTAAAAACGGAGACCAAAAGTTTAACAACAAAATCAGTAGTACGCTAAGAATGTCATACAAATGCATCCAACCCTGACACTTCATCAGTTCATTCAATTTCGCTTTGCATTCTAGGATTTTTCGTTTTCCGCTATTTATGTCGCCTACAAATTACTGCATCCACAGAACGAGATGAATAAAAACTTGGACTGGCAGAAAGTGTCGCAGATGGCACTGTAGTATAACAGTAATGATGTCTCATACATCTTCATATCGATGGATAATAGCGGATGACTTTGGTGACATAAGAAAAGCTGGGAAGTGATAAACTGCCTATGCACTGTCGTGATTAAACAAGCATTTGCAATGCAATAGGTCTCGCATTTATGCGAGTTTGAGCTATTGACATTGCAAATGACAATGCCTTTTATTTATGATTTAAAAACGAAAACAAAAATAAAAGGCATTGTCATTTGCAATGTCAATAGCTCAAACTCGCGTAAATGTGAGACCTATTGCATTCCAAATGCTTGTTTTCTACAGCTGTCGTGCTTTAAGAAGGACAACGCCCATTCTCAAGCTGTGCCCTTAGACTATGGCACTCCCTCCCCCGTCATGTCTGGTTATCTATTTACCATATGGCATTCAGAAAAGACCTGAAATGCCTCCTGTTTTAGGGATTTCTCCCATCTGTTTCTCCTTAAAGCCCACACTCATAACTTGTACTAATGACATTGTTTTGTTCTCCTGGCTACGTTGCTCATGTTTCACTTTCTGCCTTATGTTAGTCTGTGTATATGAGCAGGGCCACTGTAATTATGCAGCAGAGGGAGGCCAAATGATGCAGTGTGGCTGCATAAATTATGCGGCAAGGAAAGGCAAAATATATGGCACGTCTTTTCAATAACAGCTCTCAAAAACTCTAATACCGCTCATATTTTAATGCCCGTTTCCCTAGGAGATACTTTACGATTGAACACTTGGGACCAAAGGTGATATGCAACATGCTTGTAGTTCTGCCAACGTCAGAGTGATCCGTTGAAGTAACTACAGGATTGAATCAGTGCCTGTGAAGTGAACATGACTGTGTGTTAAATGTGAAAAAGCATGGCAATAAAGAACTCATTCTACCTCTTTAAATTATATTGGATTATTACATGTTTAGATGAAGCCCGATCATTGGTCACCTCTTTTAAATGTCTGATTATAGAAATCAACAGCTGAAGTGAAGTAATTAACTTTCTTAAAGCATAACTTTATTAACTTTTTAGCTGCTTGAGCAACAAAGAACATTGATAAAACCTGCAACTTGTGCAGCAGATGATGGACTATGTGATGAGTGCAGTAAATTAATATTTATTAATATCTTTTTACTTCAGCTTGTGATAAATCAACTTTGACTTGAACTTGGTCAATGTTGTTGCTTAAAATGTAATTTCCATTGCTTACAAAAGAGTGCTAGAATCAACTGTTTTCCCTTTTTCTTTATCCCTTTCCTTGCACTATCTTCTTGGAGTTCTTCTGTCTAACTTTGAGAAACTACATTGCTACCTGGTAGCAATTATAGCACATTCCGATGTAATTTACAAAACGGTAAATAATGCAGAACTAAATTTACCTATTAAATATACAGCATTCCGTCTGAAGAATGTGATATATATAGACCACCTGTATCTCTAACATAACCGCAATTCCAACCATCACTCATCTGGTAACCTCTTGGCATTTTCTTCTTCTTTTGTAGTTCTTCCTTGCTTTTTTATTTTTATTTTAACTGTTAGTATTTTTATTTTAACTGTCAGTATTATTGTTATTATTGCTATTATTATTATTGTTATTTTAATTTACAATGTTTTTTTCTTGAAAACCCAATAAAAATAATTTGAAAACAAAAAAATGTTTACAGCATTCAATAAGGATTCGTAAGTTTGGCAATGGCACAGTTATCCTATATTGACCTTCTTATGTACAATTGCAAATCAATTTTAAGATCAAGATTGTCACTTTCAGTGATGCAGACACATTGCAGGTCGATATAAATCCCAGACAAATTACATTTGTGAAATTCCAGCCAGTCTCCATCCGGTCCATGATCTGGTCAATTTCAACGTTCATAAAAGCATTTGATTTCTAATGTAGGCCACTATAAGTTACAGTTTGGTGGCCTATACTGCCCCAGACAAAGAGCAGCTGGCAGAATCCTAGCTCCTTTCCATCTAGTCCTCAGATCTGTCAATTGTGACACATGCAGAACAGATCCCTGTGCTCAAGACTGGCACTGCTACTGCCCATCCTGCTCCTCTCAAGCGGCGAAGCTTCGGGACTCACTTCTAGCAAAGATAACAAGAACATGTGTTAAGTGCACTTTTCTTTAAGTAATAGTTAATTATCTGGTGACGTTTTTTGTGACGTTTAAAGGGAGGGCAAACTTGCGCTGGACCATGTGTATGGGTCCCTGAAAGTCTATTGGTCCGTTTCATAAGTGTCTTTTGTTCTGTTGCTTGGATACCCGTATATCTGCACATGTGAATGGTCTCACATGGACATGCATTGTTGTGTCATTTCTTTCACAGTATTAGCATTTCTTTTTTAGCGTTTGTTCATTTATTAATTGGTCTTCTATGAGAAGTGCACCATAGTCACAAACACTGTAAGGCCATTGAAGATGGGTGGACCGCACAGATTTCTTGGTTATAGTTTTCATTTGTATGGTTCTAGAATAAAAAGAAGCTAAACTCAGCAACATCATGTGTGTCTCTAACTCGTTTGGAAACAGTGTTCAGTAGTAATGACCAAGCAGCAGGAAAGGCTGATGCTAAAATGTAGCACATACAGACCTGTGAAAGGTGAATTTGGGGCAAACTGGCCAATTGCTTGGCACATGAGGGTGTGTCACTTGTCACCAGCGGAGCGATATAGCGTGAGCCTGAGCCATGAATTGCTTTTTGGATTCAACGGAGTAGCTCATACTGTTTACTATCCTTATTAGATTGCATACTACTTAGTGTCTGTATGCTGAGGTTGGGGACTGCCTGGGGACATTAAGGAGTGTCTAAGTGGCAGAAATTATCCTTTTGTTCTAAGGAACAAACAAGTATGTGTCTATGTATATATGTGGTATTTCTATAGCACAAACCAAGCTGAGGTGGAATGTTGTACTGTGTCAAGGACAAAGACACAGCCAACATGCAATATGAGGGATAGCCAGTTTGTGAACTTTTATTGCACCATGATGCAGTGTTCTTTCTTCAGCTCTTTGCTAAATTGGGGTTGGATTGGGGCAGCTCTCACAGATATGGGAATATTGCTCCAGATCCTGGGTGCATGGATAGAGAAGGCCTGTTCTCTTGGTTTTGATTTTTGCACTTCGTCTGGAGTCTGATGGTGTCCTGGCTGGAGGTGTTCTGAGAGCCATTGTGATGGTGAGCTTGTTAACTAAACAGGCAAGTGTGTCAGTTGTGATGTCATAGATAATGCAACTGCTATTGCAGATACTACGGGCTGGCAAGGGGGCCAGTGGAGTTCCATCAAGGTGTAAGAGATGTATTCATAGTAATGTGAATGTGTACGGTCTCCTCAAAAAGCTATTGCAGAGGTTCAGGTTGCAGAAAACTAGCACGTTAATGGAGGAATGGGATGCTTTGTATGGTGAAGTTCTTCAAAGTCTTTCTGTTTTGAGGAGCTGAAAGTCTCCATCTCTGGTTGGGGACAGGGTTGTCGGTAGGGCGGTGCGATCGGTGCAGCCGCACCTGGCACTGACCTTGGGGGTGGGTGGGGGAGAGGGTTGTTGCAGTTAATATAAATAACTTATGGGTTTAAAAGCACCTGCTAGAGTTCCTTCTCTGCCCAGCAGTTTTCAGGCAACAATAAAAATGTCATGATAACTTGTGATTAATGTTCCTGCTGGAGTGAGAAATAGTTTCATCTAGTGGCAGTTTTGACACATCATAAAGTAGCGCAGAGGGTTACTGTGCCTGCTGCAAAGAGCATACCATGCAGCTCACGGAACTATATCTTGGGTGACTAGCTCAGTGTGTTATTGCTTTTGTCACAGAGATCCTTTTGCTACTTGGAGTTCAAAAGTTACAATCCTAATATATCAGAGTGACCTATGAACCTATGAACTGTAATCAAAGAGCTGCATGCACACTGCAGAAGGTTATTTTTCCCCTAGTCTTTCATTATGCTGATATTGCTAAAAACGGTTCGTTTCGGTGGAAATTATAACAGTGCTTAATTTGTTCAAATGTAAGTGTCAGGGCCCTGGTAAGGAGGACACTGCAGCTTGCACCACTTATTGTTCTTCCCAGCGCTGCCAATAACGGAGCCAACACAACTAACAACCATCACACTCCTACAACTGTGACAATTCAGACTATTCAGGCCACCCAAAGCTACAAGAATGGCGTGGAATAGTCTGAATTGTCATATGGCCAGGTACTACCTACACCCCCTCCTCCCATAACTGGACCCAGATTAAATGACATGAGAAGGGTTTTGGATGTGGGGGTCGTAAAACCCCCGGTCGTATTTATTAAACAAAATGAAAACATTATTAATATATACAAGATTTACAAATTACGCAGAAAATTATGCATTACACTGATTACAATTGATAAGTACATATGTCGGTTGGCTAACCTTAACATGACTCTAATACAAAGGTTTTCCTATCCGAATCTAACATATCTTTAATAATCATCACAGCATTTTACTTTTCTGCGTATCCTATTTGGGCCTACGGCAAGGTCGCTAACTGGTGTCAGATCCTTATCAAATTTTTAACCACGCCCTCCAGCCGGAGTGCGCATGCGCAGAGGGCCCGTTTACCTTGAGGGTACTCCCCCCCCCGGTTACCCCCGTACGCTCTGTATATCATCTCCATAAAGGGGGCCTTGCAGTTCTGCGCCGTTTACTGGCGACCTTGTGCACGTGCGGGGTGGCCAACCAGCCTAGGGAAAGCGTGACTCCCCCCTCCCCCGCACCCATCCAGCCAACCGGCTGTAAACTGCCCCTGGAGTTCTAGGAGAGACCACCTGTCCCTCCCACTTGGGCGACCCCATTCAAGAATGGCGCCGCCCTCTAAGGACCTTAAATTTACTGCTCACCAATCATGACCTTACCGCCTGACCTAGGAATAGCACTAAATACGACGATTGAAGACCTGTAAACAGAATCAGTTGGTGGGAAAACACAAGTTTGATACACCTACAACCAAATACCTATACCAGTTTGTTGCTTATACATTGCTCACAAAACCCCAATACATTTGCTTTAGGGGACGGTGGGTGGGCAAATTGAAGTTAAAGCCTCCTAGCGAGGCTGGTGTGGGGGGGCTGGGGAGCGGGGAGCGAAGAGACCTACTCCTGCGCTCACCAGCCTTTTAAAGGAGTTTCCCTGCCAGGCCGGTTCTAACCGGCCTGGCGCTATCCTCTCGCGTGACCCGGAAGTGATTCCAATCACTTCCGGGGCACGCCCAGGACACGGGACCAATCAATGGTGAGGCTCGCCTGTCGCGTCACCAAAGTGCGCGACAGGCTTGCCTCTGTGGTCGCCGGAGGGGGCCGGCACGACCGCCATACTTTTGGCGTGGCCGATGCCGGCCCCGCCGTTCTCTATGGCCAGGTACTACCTACACCCCCTCCTCCCATAACTGGACCCAGATTAAATGACATGAGAAGGGTTTTGGATGTGGGGGTCGTAAAACCCCCGGCCATATTTATTAAACAAAATGAAAACATTATTAATATATACAAGATTTACAAATTACGCAGAAAATTATGCATTACACTGATTACAATTGATAAGTACATATGTCGGTTGGCTAACCTTAACATGACTCTAATACAAAGGTTTTCCTATCCGAATCTAACATATCTTTAATAATCATCACAGCATTTTACTTTTCTGCGTATCCTATTTGGGCCTACGGCAAGGTCACTAACTGGTGTCAGATCCTTATCAAATTTTTAACCACGCCCTCCAGCCGGAGTGCGCAAGCGCAGAGGGCCCGTTTACCGTGAGGGTACTCCCCCCCCCCCGGTTATCCCCGTACGCTCTGTATATCATCTCCATAAAGGGGCCCTTGCAGTTCTGCGCCGTTTACTGGCGACCTTGTGCACGTGCGGGGTGGCCAACCAGCCTAGGGAAAGCGTGACTCCCCCTCCCCGCACCCATCCAGCCAACCGGCTGTAAACTGCCCCTGGAGTTCTAGGAGAGACCACCTGTCCCTCCCACTTGGGCGACCCCATTCAAGAATGGCGCCGCCCTCTAAGGACCTTAAATTTACTGCTCACCAATCATGACCTTACCGCCACAGGCCAGCATAGTTGACCGACTATCTGGCCCCCCCCTGCGCTCACTAGGAGGTCATACCTTGCCCCTGGAGACCGAACCATGCTAGAAGATTTTCTAGGAAAGCCTCATTGCCTACTCTTGACAGATGGACCCCGTCCTTTACAAAGCAAGACTCACCCCTGATACACCCGTGGGCGATTGTCTGTAGACGAGGAGCCCTGAAGAGCCTCTCTATTTTGTTATTTATTCTCCTTACTGAGTGATTCAGTGCTCTTACCGACTCCCCCCCCCTCCATTGGAATCTTGGAGTCATTTGTGACCATACAATGGTACACCCCTGGCATGTCTTGGCTAACCAACTCACTTCTGATATTATAGCTTCCACTAGCCCCTTTCTACCGAGGCTTGCCAGATCATTCCCCCCTAGGTGTAAGATAATAATACTGGGACGGGGACCACCCTTCTCTACTAGCCCCAATGTGAAACCCCTAAACTGGCTCAAGCATAGGCCCCCTTCCCATGAAATGATACCCTAAAACCTGCCCGCTCTACCCTAGTCTTGTAGCTCCCTGTAAGGAAAAAGTTAGACAAACGCTTCACATACGAGTGACCAATGATCCATGCGACCTGTGATCCCTGCCTTGGTGATGACGTTCTTTGTGTTGCTTGGTGCTGGTGCGGCGTTCGCAGTTTTCCCCTGCGTGACAGGTTTGAGAAACTGTAGATGAAAACAGAGAAGACATACGCATCAGCACCTGGCAATTATCCTGCTCATAACATATGTAGCCGCACATAGCGCTTGTAACAACTGGAGGACCACCTCCCAATCCTTTGGACGCTGTTGCTAGGTAAACCCCTAGCCGTTGCTTCCGTGGCCGCCCCTATCCTAAAAGAATGCGTACCAAAACAGCTTGGGTTTAGCCCTGCCCTCTGTATTGCCATATCCAGGACCCTCTTAAACTGAAACCGTGTAAGTGGAATACCATCAGCATGCACCAGGAGGGGCCCCCTTTGCTATCAGGTCTAGATTGTAGGAAAGCCTCCACCTGTGAGAGGGGGCAACACGGATTGCCATGCGCCCGATGGAGTACTACCCCATCCCCTCGTGCCTCTTGGTCCGTCTTGGACTTCCTAATTGATATCGTTAGAGCGTCGCCCAGCACCTTCACGTCCTCAAACTGCAATCCGCCTTGCACATCTTTTTTGTTTTGGGCCACCAATTCCCCAATTCTAAAAGCACCATAAAAGGCCAATGAAAAAGCGGCGGTGAACAACAGAACTTCCTCTGATGTGGTGCAAATCAGGGGGAGGGTCCTCAGTAAAGACGTTAGCAGCTCCACCCCTATTGGCCGCCTTGTATCTGGGGTAGACCCTTGGAGGTGCTGCCAACCCTTCAGTGCTTTCCTGACTATAAAGCTGTTGGTAGGATTCCCTTTGTCCCTAGTTTGGGCAAAAAAGGAGATTGCCGCCACATGCCGTTTAGCCGCTGCCGCTGAGCGCCCCTCTCCCTTCAAAAATCCTAGGTAATGAAGGAGTGCCCCTGCGTCATGCCATTTTTAGCCCACTCCCTTCCCAAGAAGGAACAATATGCCCCAAACGCCCCTTCATATGCTTTCCTGGTCCTGGGTGCTAGGCTAGCTGCCACGAGGTCCGGTAGTTGGGGGCACCAATCTGCCAAAGTAGTTCTGGGAAAGGGGTGGCATACTCCGCCGCCGCCGGGAGGTGAGCCCTGAACACCTGCATCTTAAAGCGAGAAAGTGCATCAGCCGCATGATTTAATACCCCTGGCACATGTTTAGCTTTAAATTGCATATTTAGCTTCATGCACAACAGTACAATCTCCTTCAGTAGCCGGAGAATCATCCGACACCGTGCCGCTTGTTGGTTGATGCATTCGACCACTGTCATGTTATCTGGCCAGAACACCACTGATTGATTACGCAGTTGTTCTGGCCACACTGTTAACGCCACCCAGATGGGGAACAATTCTAGGAAGCCTATGTTGCCCGTCAAACCTGTCTCGACCCACCATGCTGGCCACCGTTGCGCCACCCACTCGGTACCGAGTATAGCGCCAAATCCTCACTACCCGCAGCGTCAGTCATTAAACCTAACTCCGCGGAAGTAGTGGGCGGACCGGGCCACACTACCCTGCCATTGAAGTCCTGCAGGAATGCCATCCAAATCCGCATGTCCTGCCTGACCTCAGATGACAGCCTGGTGTGGTGGTGTCTTTCCTTGAGCCCCGCCATCGCCTGTGAGATGGATCGGGAAAATGGCCTTGCCATAGGAATGATCCTTAGTGCAAAATTCAACTGCCCTACTGTCTGTTGTAACTGGTGTAATGTTAACCTCTCCCTAACCAAGCACTGCTGTAATGCGGACCTGAACTTGGTGATCTTGTCCGCGGGCAACCTGAAACACCCCTGTATGGAATCTAACTCAATCCCCAGGAACTCTATTGTTGTATTAGGTCCCACCGTCTTTCCTGGGGCCAAGGGGACCCCAAAAGCACGCATGAGTGCGCAAAATTCCTGCAGCGCCCACGCACACTCCCGCGATCTCGGTGACCCCAAGACAAGAAAATCATCCAGGTAGTGCATTACCCACTGGTGCCCTATCACCTGCCTAAAAACCCATTCCAGAAATGAACTGAATTTTTCAAAATATGCGCAGGAAACCGAGCAACCCATGGGCATACACATGTCCATGTAGAATTTCCCTAAAAATTGAAAACCAAGTAGATGAAAATCAGACGGGTGGACTGGTAATAGACGAAAAGCAGACTCTATGTCTGATTTTGCCAAAAGGGCTCCAGGGCCCAACCCCCTGAGCATCTCCACCACTTGATCAAAAGAAGCATATCTCACACTGCAAAATTCGTCATCAATAGCATCATTCAATGAACTTCCCTTGGGTGCTGATAGGTTATGTATAAGTCTGAATTCTCCACTTTCTTTCTTGGGGACCACGCCCAACGGAGAGCAGACAAAATTCTCAACCAGGATTGAATCATATGGGCCAGCTACCCTGCCCAGTCGCAGTTCTTTTTCAATTTTCATTGCTGCTACGCTAGGTTTAGCTCGCACTGAGAGTTGGTTCTTGCAATCTGATGCCCCCACATAACCGGGTGCCGGTATCCTAAAACCGTACCTGAAACCATCTAGCAGCATTTTTGCGGTGGTGTGACAAGGATATTTGTTTAGCCAGGGTGTCAATGCCGTTACATCAATGGGTGACCGTGCCTTTTGTTGTCCATGAACCTCACTCCTGTTTCTTCCCTCCCTTATCCTTTGATTTCTTGAAGCACTTGGACTCGGGGTGAGACGGGTTCGCGCAGATGGAACACGCATGCTTAAACCTGCACGTGCCCTGTGGTCTAGTGCAGGTACGTCTATTGAAATCCCAGCATGTCCCTTTGCGCCCTCCCCCGGTGTTTGTATGGCTGGGGGGACCTGTGTTTGGCTGTGACCGAAAGGGCTGAAAGACCTGAAAGGACTAGTTCCTGGCCCTATCCTGTACCCCACCGCCAATTTGGTCTAACCATGCAATTGTGTCTATGCGGTCCCATGATAGGGATGTGTCAGACGCTTTAGTTCTCCTGAAGCTCTTATCATATTCTTTCCATCCCTCACCCCCGTATTTATCATGTGCGAGAACAATCCTGTTTTGGTAACATGCCATCTCAGCCTGTATGTTAGGGAAACGCTCAGCCATGACTGCCATGAAAATGGAAAAACCTCTAATCCAATTCATCAAGTTTTCCTCCACCCTGTACTTCATAAGTTCGCTTGCCCATTCCCTCGGGAGCATCCAGTCTTTGTTCTTCCTGGCCTCCTCCCTCTCTTTTTCGCAAATAAGCAAAGAGAACATGTTTATGTGAGACCCCGACCAAATTCTGTCTTTTACGTCCTGTGTTACATGCCTCCCCAAATTCTCCCGATCTGTGCGGGACTCACCCACATTCAACATTGGCAATGTCATCAGCTTACCTCCTCCAGCGGACCCGGCTGACCCTGACGGTTTCTCTTTCGTCATGCTGTTTCCCGGTACTTCCCCGCTGAGTTCAAGTGGCTTGGCCACCCCTGCTGAAATGAGAGGGGACAGCGCACCCTGACCCTCGCCCGTTTTGTCCACTGGTGTCCCATGAAACTGGGCCACTATTCGCCTCGCTTCTACCAGCGGATCACCGCCCCTGTCCTTACCCCCCACCGTTGATGACAGGATCCCAGCCTTACCCAACCAAGGAAGTATTGCTGCCAAATGGGACACTACATCCTGTGGCATGCCCTCCCCCCCCGTACCGGGCAACACCGGCAATTGCGGGCTATCCCCTGATGGTCCGGGCCCCTCACCGGGCTGGGGGACTGGGACCGGAGCAATTGGGGGCTGGGGAGCTGGCACCGGGACAAGCGCTGGGGCTGGCACTGGGGCAAGTGGCGGAGCAGGTACCTGTTCTGCGGGCGGGACCCCCTCTGTAGGCAAATCAGGGGCCGGGGACAATGGTAACCTTGGTTCCATCCGCCCCCCCTTGTTAGACCTAACCCTTTTTGGGAGGGGGGGAAAAGCCGACCTCGGGGGCACCATGCTGCGCCTGGCCCTCTCTTCTCTCTCCTCTAGCCCCCCTTGTGCGTCCACCCGTTCTCTGAGGTCCGCTAGACCCTGCCCCAACTCGTCCACTTTCTTGAGCATTGCCTCCATAAAGCTCTCCATGCGGGAGGGCTTGCCCCCCTCTTAGCTTTCCCAGCCATGTTAAACAGTCAACTGAGTATATGACCCCTTATCAGTCACTGCTACCGTGCTGACACTGGCTGGATGCTAATGCCCAAATCACACTGCCGGGGGTACTAGCGCTGGTAAGACATAGGTAAAGTCACTGAATGACAGATCCCTACAGCATCAAGCGAATACTGAGCAGAAAATGAACTCCCTGGCCCCACAACACCCTAGTCGGGGGATACCTGCACACCAAGGTGACTAGCAGTCAGATGCAGACTCCAGAGCTTAACCTCTCTATGCGTCCCTGCTCCCTGTGACACCAGTACACTGCCGGGCCAATCCCCAAAAACCCCCGAGATTAGGCTCTCCCTGAGCCCAGTACGTGCTTATCCCCACAATCAGGAAAACTCGAGCGTAATAACAACCCCGGGCACTGCACGCGCTTAGCACACACCCCCCCGCACCAAGCTTATCCTGTCAGGGCCACAGATGCTGATGCTCACCTTCAACAATTCAATTGCCAATTAAATCTAACCGGAAGGGTGCGCGCCCTCGCTAGTCGAGCGCCACCGCAACCGGGTACCTGCCGTCCTCCGCTTGCTGCAAAATCGCCGCCGGTATTCCGAGCCCCCACACGCCTTCTCCCCGCACAACAGCGGCGCTCCGCTGCCCCGAAAATGGCTGATTGGGCCTCGCCCTTGATTCTGACCACGCACGCCTCCGCCCGCCGCCGATTACAGCCGCCGATATTTCCTGGGCCCGAGCGTTGCGACGTCCGCGATGCCTGTATGGGGGAAAAAAAAAATTGAAGTTAAAGCCTCCTAGCGAGGCTGGTGTGGGGGGGCTGGGGAGCGGGGAGCGAAGAGACCTACTCCTGCGCTCACCAGCCTTTTAAAGGGTTTCCCTGCCAGGCCGGTTCTAACCGGCCTGGCGCTATCCTCTCGCGTGACCCGGAAGTGATTCCAATCACTTCCGGGGCACGCCCAGGACACGGGACCAATCAATGGTGAGGCTCGCCTGTCGCGTCACCAAAGTGCGCGACAGGCTTGCCTCTGTGGTCGCCGGAGGGGGCCGGCACAACCGCCATACTTTTGGCGTGGCCGATGCCGGCCCCGCCGTTCTCTTTTTAATGTATATGAAGTATTAAACCCTATCGTTTTGCTTATCTCAAAATTAGACAAACAGCGCCATTAGTGCTGGCGTTGACAATTAATTATCCACCGGCACAAATTAAGCACTGTCAGTGCCCATAAAGCTTGTCGTTCTGGGAACCACCAGCGCTAAAGCCGGCCCTGTTTGAGAATGTGATGAATGGCTCACAATGCATGGTGGTGTTGACCTGTACTGAGTGTGAATATGTTTGGGTGCATGCATGAAGGTGGTGGGAAGGGGTAGTATAATGGGGGAGGTTGAGATTGAAATTAAACTACCTTTGTATTCAACGAGTTTAGCAGGTTGGAGCATCGTGGTTTCTGGGAGGCTCCGGGAGTTTTCCGGTTTGCACATACTTGCTTGTTCTTCCTTTTATTTTATTTTTAATTCCTGCCTACTAGTTTTTCGCTTTTTTCGTGACTTTCGGTTTCGTCTCCTTTCTTCCTTTTCTGCCTTTCTCTTCCTTTCTCTTGGTCAGATCTGATGAGTGAAGAGTACATCTCGGTCCCTAAGAAAGAGAGCTGGTGCCCAGTACCTGCCACCACCAGCAAGCATTGAGCACTGAAAGCACCAGTGTGTCCTTTCCTCTCCCAACAACACACAATAACCCATGAAACGGGGGCGGTGTGATCTTAGACATTTACAGCCCGTTCGTGTCCTCATTTGCTGCAAGATAAGCCAGCCGTGTTTACTTTCAGATACTTTCTGTTGTCCACATAACACCTGTAGGCCGTTTGCCAGCCAGAGTGAAAGGTCACCCGTCTGGGCAAGACCGGTGCTCCCTCGCCGGGGCTGATGCCGGTGCGGTGTCGGCTCGGGTCATGCTCTGCTCCTTGGCGGCTTCGGAGATGCCACGGCGTGGGAAAGCCGCTCCGAGCAGGAACCGTCTGGTCAGACTCCGTTCGGTGCCAATGGTTTATTGCTACAGCATCAGCACGTGTTGGTAAACAGACTGCTACGGTGCTCTGGCAGAAAGAAGCCCTGTGCGAGGCTGCTGAAGGCTGTCATTTCCGTCACGGAGTATCTTGCGCGCTCCTCACCACTGCTCAGTGCCGAGGGTGGTTTGTTATGCCCCGCTGGGGTGCATGTATGTTCTTACTGCTTCTATGTGCGTGACTGAGGCTGCAGTCCAGGATTGCATACATGTTGTCTTTGTGCATTCCAGCGTGTCACTGCGGCTGCCTTACCTTCAGAAAAATACCGGCCACATTTGCTTGTCCCAATTTGCACTATTGGGCTGTACCATCTTATGTCACAGGTTATTAAACCAGTGGTGCGCGCGCACCACAGAGGAGCGGGGGGGGGAGGGAGCCTGTCGTCTGTGCCGCGCGCTGATGCGCGTCCTAGACACGGACGGGAATGGGCGGAGCAAAGGCAGGACATGCGCCCGCCTTTGCCCAATTGCGTGCCGTTTTTTTTAGAAAAAACGCACACTACAGCCAATGCCAGGCTTCAGAAAGCTAAACACACGCACAAGCGTGTGGTTAGCTTTCTAAAGCCCATACAAAAGGTCTCGCGCTGCGTGTGCAGTGCTGCGCACTGCAATGCTAGGCGCGAGACCTAAAAAGGAATTTAGGGAAGTAGGCCACAGACTGTTGTTTTAAAAATCACTTTGTCATTGTGAGCAAAACATATGAATCATGCAAACATTGTTTGAGGGCACATAGGCAAGGGTTCACTATTAGGTCTCTGACACCCTGCAGCAGTGTTGTCCAAGTGCAGCACACAAATATTTAAGGCTCTTCACCACAATGACCCTTACATGTCCTGCGAAGGGCACAAAACGCGCTGCTAGGACCACGAAATGAGCAAAATTACTGGGATTCTACAAAACCCTCAGCTACAAGAAAGGCACTCACCTTAATCCAGCTCTTTTTTACTTATTTTTTTTAAGCTGTGGTGCTATCAGAGTAGGCAGGGAAACTCTATGTCAGCCAGCGCAGGGTAAGAGCTCCTCGGGGGTGGTGGGTAATGGGGGTCTGTCACACACTGTAACCTGTGCAGCTCATGTGAGAGAACCAGCAGGGGTCATTATTCCGCACCACCACTAAAAATTCTTGATCAACTAAGTGGGTAAGTGTTAAGGAAAAGAAGAGCATAATGCCACCTTCCTAACAAGTTCTTTTGGCCAACTGAAATTTAAGAAAACTTACACATTGGTGTATTGAAAACCATTTGGATGCATTTACCAACAGCACCAAACTGAAAATAATATTGCAGATGGAGCCTGAACCAACAAAACTGCAGATGAGACCAAAAAACTGACCACGATCAGACGGACAGTACTTTGGGCACGACTTCGTATGATACCGGCATGGATAGAAGGCAATAATCCTTAGAAAATCCAGAAGACAGTGGTGGGATTGGAATATCGATGCATATTTATATAGATCACTAAACTTGTTTGTTTGTTCCCAACTTGGATATATATTACTAACAAGACGTCACAAGATTCTTGGCTTTCAAGATTTCACATTTGTAGATTGCTTTGCTGATTTTCGTGATCTGATTCACATCCCTGATGCAGTCCATCTATTGGGCGAAACGCGTTGGCTGGGCTGGGCTTTATGCTTCTGATTGGAAATTAAAATAAAGATTATATGAAGAAAAGAAATTTCAAGACTCCCCGCACTTTAATTTTGTTTCAAATCGCATGAATTTGATATTGTTTATAATCTATAAATGTACTATATTTGATTATATGCTCCTTTTCATTATTTCTTTATTCTAAGAGAAGTTTTCTTCTTGTATAGTGTGACTTCTATAGCAGTGGGGTTACGAAAAGTGGAGCATTACGATTTAAACACTCATAGGAACTAATATACTGGTGCAGCCATTTAAGCCCACACTGCGGTTTCTCTAAAAAACAAGAGCAGTAAAGTGTTTAGGACCGAACTGCAGACTCTACGGACCCTTGAATCAGGAACCGCTGACCCATGTGCACACAATGTGGCTATCACAGTCCCGAAAGTCTAACCCTCACATGTAGCATAAGCAATGAGACCACCAACATCGGGAGGAGTGTGACCACCACCAGGGCACAAGTTTAGTGAGAGAGTGAGATGGGCCAATGTGTGGCGAACAGCATGACACTCATGCCATCAAATAAAACCCGGTATTTGTAAAACGCAAACTAATCACCCCTGTAAGACCTGCCATCCTTGGCGTGGTTTTCCCTGACTTTTTGCCTCTACCTCCTGTGTTTTTGATGCTGGCTTAGATGCTTTGGGCACTTTGCCACTGCTAATCAGTGTCAAAGTGCAAGTGCTCCCTGTGTAAATTGGCATTGTGATTGGTTCTCCCTGATTGGCATATTTGATTTACCAGTAGGTCTCTAGTAAAGTGCACTGAGTGTGCCAGGGCTGGTAAATCAAATGCTACAGGGCCTGCTGCACTGATTGTGCCACCCACATGAGTAGCCCTGAAAAGATGACTCAGTCCTGCCACCGCGGTGCCTGTGCACAGTTTGTTAATTGCCATGTCGACTTGGCAAGTGCACCCACTTGCCAGGCCCTAACCTTCCCTTTTCTTACATATCATACACCCCTATGGAAGGCCCAAGGTACACCCCCTGGGCAGGGTGGAGTGTATCTGAAAGGTAGGACATGTGCTGAAGTGTGTAACATGTCCTGATAGTGAATTATTGCCAATTTAGTTTTTCACTATTGCAAGGCTGCCTGTTCCCATAGGACAGAATGGGGAGTTTGTTTGTAACATCTTATAAACATAACTGCCCCTGGGAGCAAGGTAGGAAAATAAAGTTTTTTACATTCTGTGTTTGAAAATACCACTTTTAGAAAGTAGGTATTTTCTTGTTTAGTCATCCAGTGTTACTCTGCTAGGATGTGGATTGCCTGTCTGGGTTTGGAGTGTCAGGGGCTGGGGAGGAGCAGTGGCTCCAGAGAGCCTGATGAGTCAGGGCTGGGCTGAATAGACCTGGGCTGCATTTAGAGTAGGGGAGGATATTTCATTTCACCTGAATGGGCCTGGTCTGCTTTCCACAATGCTGTCTCCACCTCCTGCCAGGAAGCTGCACCAGAGAGGACAGAACTGGTATTGACTGGGCACAGGGCTTTTCTGCACAAAGAGAACAAAGACATTTTGGGGTATAAGTATTAGAACTAAAACCCCTGAATTTGAGATTATTCCTGGAATTCAAGAGGACCCTTTGCCAAGGAGAAGAGCTGAAGAAACTGAGGAGGAGTACTGTCCTTGCTGTGTGTCTGGGGTTGGCCTGCAGTTGCTGTTTCTGCCAAGGAAAGGAGAAGGACTTTGCTGTGTGCTGTGTCTCCTGCTTGAAGAAGTTCTCCAAGTGCCTGTGTGTGTTGGCCTCCTGTTCTGAAGTGTCAGGGACACAAAGACTTCACCCCCCAGCTCCCCTGAACTGTGCTATTGTGAGTTCTGACCTGCCTAGAAGTGCCTGTGCCAGTTTTGGACCTCCGGAGGTTGTTGCTGCTGTTTGGGAGCTGGAAGAAAGAAGAAATGTGAAGAACTGCTAAAATCGACGCATCGCTCTTCTTGCGGCTGTTTTCTCGACGCATCTCCCCGGCGCGAGATGAATTTCCACGCATCGCCGTGCCGCTGCGAAACCCGTCGCAGCGCCTCTCGCCGCTGCAAGAATCGACGCATCGAGGGATCGCGGCTGAAGAGGACTGACGCAACGCCGCTCGACGACGCTGCATCGATCGCCTACGCATCCCGGATTTCCACGCATTGTACCTGTGTGGCACGCTTTCCCGACGCATCACCTGCGAACCAGAACCGTCACGAAGAAACGACATATCACTCCCCATACAGACCGGATTCGACGCAGCCCGTCCTCTGCGTGTCACAGAACTGTCGCATCACCTCCCCAAGGTCTCAGGAGTGTCGCATCTCTTTGTTTTCCGACTCTGTGGCTGTTTGGCTTGTAGAACTTTGACGCATCTGCAGGTACTTTGGTGAAAAGTCACGCATCCATAGTTTTCTATGGTACAAGTTCTTCAAACCCTTTTGAAAGTCATATTTTTAACTGTGTATGTTGCATTTTTGTCGTTTTGGTCTTGTTTAGTTTAGATAAAGATACTTTATTTTTCTAAACTGGTGTGGTGTCCATTTGTGGTGTATTCACTGTGTTACTGTGAGTGTTGGTACAAATACTTTACACATTGCCTTTGGGATAAGCCTGTCTGCTCGTGCCAAGCTACCAAGGGGGTGAGCAGGGGTTATCTAATGTGTGTATCCCCCTTACCCTGACTAGAAGCAAGGGTCCCTATTTGGACAAAGGTACCTACCTCTGCCAACTAGAGCCCCCTATTTCTAACACTGATGGTCAGCGGTGAGGATTTGAACCTGTATTTGTATTTGACCCACAGTGATTGGCATACATCACTAGTTTAGTGCAGACCACTACGCAACCACATACTGTGTTTTGTTTTTGGTTCTATTTTTGAGTGACCCTTAAAATATCCACGCATCATGTCTCAGAAGAGTAAACCAGCAAGTGAGGTAGCAGAATTGGAGTTTGATATTGAAGTGTTGCATACCTACAGAGTAGATCAGCTCAAGCAATTTTGCAAAGATTTTGGATATCTCATGAAGAGCAGCTCAAGGAAGGAGGAGCTACAGAAGGCCTTAAGGGCCTGGTGGGAGGCCAAAGAGGCTGGGGAGACAGGTGATGCAGAGGTAGATGAGGATGCACAAGAGAATGGTTTCAGGTCACAGGATCTGCCTGTGTCAAGAGCAGTCTCCGGGGCTGGCAGCAACCATTCCGCTAGGAGCTTTTCCCCAGAGGAGCTGGAGGAAAACCAAAGGGTCAGAGATCATGAAGTTCAGCTCTTAAGCTTAAAGATGAAGCAATTGGAAATAGAGAAACAAAAGGCTGCCATAGAGAGAGAGAAGATGGCATAGGAGAGAAAGAATGCTCTCGCTTTGGAGGAAAAGAAATTGCTTTTGGCTCATGAGTTGAGCATGAGGGAACTGGACATTAAGGCCAAACAAGTGGAGTCCAGTTCAAGTGGTGGCAGCGTACAGCCAGTGCAAGGGGGTAAGGTATACATACTCAAGCACCTAGTACAGAATTACCAGAGGGGTGAAGATATTTATACATGGTTTGTGGCTTATGAGGTAGTTTTGAGAATGAATGAGGTTCCTGAGAAGCATTGGGGGACGGGCCTGTGGAAACACTCTGAGCCCTCTGGGAGGGACACCCTACCCCCTTTGGAGCAGGCGGGTAACCTGACCTATCCCCACATGAAGGAGGCTTTATTCCTCAGGTATGGGCTAGCACCAGAACAGTACAGAGAGAAGTTCAGGAACTTTAAGAAGCTTAATTCTCCTACTTGGGTGGAATGTGTGAACATGTATAACCGTGCACTGGATGGTTGGATAAAGGGCAGAAAGGTAACTGATTACCAGGGGTTGTACAACTTGATTGGTTGGGAGCACTTGAGTAGGCTGTGTGTTCCAGAGCTGCGCCAGCATCTATTGGATAGTAAGCTAACTGACCCCAGGGAGCTTGCTAAGGAGGCGGACCGCTGGACTAGCACCAGGGTCCACAAGGGGATTGTGAGTAACCCCATCAAGGGTGGGCAGAGTCCCCAGCAGAAGAGTGGGGAGGACAAGGGTAACCAAAAGGAGTTCTCTAAAGGGCCCCAAAACAGTTCCCAGGGTAAGGAATACCCACCCCCCACCCCCCCAAGCCTAAAGCGCCCTAGCCCTCTAAGGGCAGGTACGACAACCGGGGTCCCCAACGGTGTTATTCATGTAATCAGGTGGGCCACATTGCAAGAGATCCCAAGTGCCCCAAAACACCACCAGCACCCACTGGTGCACCACCACCAGGGTTATTAAGTGTAGCGCTGGGGGAGGAATTGGTTCCTAGTGAAGTGGGGGAGCAAGCAGTTATGACCCTTGTCTCATTAGGAGACAGAGAGATGGTCCAGGGATTCTACCTGCCTGAGAACACTAAGAAATACAGGCAGTGGGTGACCATCAATGGGAGGAGGGTGGGGACTCTGAGAGACACAGGAGCCAGTGTGACATCTGTCCGGTGTCAATGGGTGTCTGAAGAGCAGGTTTTTCCCAATGTACTTCACCCTGTAGTTGCAGCAGACAACTCTGAGCGCTTATGTAAAGTGGCGCTAGTTCCCTTCGAGTGGGGGGGGGGGTCTCAGGTTCCTTGAAGGTCGTTGTTAGTCCGTCCATGCCTGTTGACTGTCTGCTTGGCAATGACCTGGAGAGTTACCCATGGAAGGAGGTGGCACGCCAGGCTCATTTGAAGATGTTGGGTCTGTCTGAGTGGGTCTGTGTGACCACTCGGTCAATGGCAGCCAGTAGGGGTAATCAAGAGGACCTGGAGCCTGAAACAGTGGCCCAGGTGCCTGCCAGAAAGAGGAAGGGCAGGGGGTGTGGGAAACCAGCTCCCGAAGTTCCCACGGTCCAGGAGGAGGCAGAACCTGAGGGGGATGCCCTGGAACCCACAGGGGAACAAGTGGCTGAACTGGGAGACCTGCCTGAGCTGACCCATTTGCAGCAGGAAGGGGGTCCCTCCAGGGAGGAGTTCTGCAAAGCGCATATGGAGTGCCCTACTCTCATTGGTTTGCGGCAACAGGCTGGAAACCAGGCAGCAGGTGATCAGTCTGGATCACATCTGATTTACTGGGAAGATGGATTGTTGTATAGTGAGCCTAAGGTCGCTGAGCCCAGTGCAGCCCGTGTGCTGGTGGTACCCGAGCACTTCAGGACCTTCCTACTGGGTCTGGCTCATGACGTGCCTCTAGCCGGATATTTGGTGTGTGACAAGACCTATCAGAGGCTTGTCACCCACTTCTACGGGCCCCAAATGCAGAGGAACGTTGGCACACATTGTAGGTCTTGTCAGACTTGCCAGGCAAGTGGCAAGACAGGAGGGAAGTGTAAGGCTCCCCTCCAACCCTTTCCTGTGGTGAGCACCCCTTTTGAGTGGGTAGGCATTGACATTGTGGGGCCACTGGAACCCAAGACACCCTTAGGCAACAAGTTTATCTTGGTCTTGGTGGACTATGCCATGCGGTACCTGGAAGCTGTCCCTCTCCGGACAATCACAGCCCCCATGGTGGGCCATGCATTGATGGGGATCTTTTCCCGTGTGGGGTTCCCCAGAGAGGTGGTCTCTGACCGTGGTACAAACTTCATTTCGAAGTACAGGACATCTTTGTGGGAGGAGTGCGGTGTGGCATACAAGTTCACCACTCCTTACCATCCTCAAGGGAATAGGTTGGCTGAGAGATTCAACCGAACCCTGAAGGGCATGATAAAGGGTCTTGCAGAACCCATGAGATGGAAGTGGGACATCTTTTTACCATGCCTGTTGTTTGCATACAGGGAGGTACCGCAGAAGACCTTAGGGTTCAGTCCCTTTGAACTACTGTATGGTCACCCTGTGAGAGGACCTCTGAGTCTGGTGAAGGAGGGTTGGGAGAGAACTCCTGGTAAGACCCCACAAGATGTGTTCAGCTATGTGCTGGCCTTCAGAAACCAGACCCAAAGCTTCAGGAAACTCGCTCAGGCGAACCTGGAAGCTAGCCAGGAAGAAATGAAAAGATGGTATGACCAGAATGCCTCTCTGGTTGAATTTCAGCCTGGCCAGAAAGTGTGTGTGATGCCACCAGTGGAGCCTTGTGCGCTCCAAGATAAGTGGACTGGTCCATATGAGGTGGTGGAGCGCAAGAGTGAGGTGACCTATTTGGTTGACTTGCAGACTCCTATGAGCCCTATGAGGGTCCTGCATGTAAACCGCCTCAAGCCGCACTTTGAGAGGTCTGAAGTAACTATGCTCCTTGCAACAGATGATGGAATGGAGGAGGAGAGCGAGCCTCTTCCTGACCTCCTGTCAGCGAAGGAACATGATGGGTCAGTGGATGGGGTAAACCTCTCTCCTACCCTGACCCCAAAGCAGCAGAGGGACTGTCGCCAGGTGCTGGGACAGTTCGCCTCCCTGTTCTCCAGAGTCACAAATTGGTGCGTCCATGATGTGGACACTGGAGAGAGTCTACCGGTGAAGCAGAAATGTTACAGGGTAGCTGACAAAGTCAGGGCCAGCATCAAGAAAGAAGTTTTCCAAGATGCTGGCGTTAGGGGTGATAGAGCCCTCAAGCAGCCCCTGGGCTAGCCCAGTGGTCTTAGTGCCAAAAGCTGCTGCACCCGGTGCCACTCCAGAACTCCGGTTCTGTGTGGACTACAGAGGGCTCAATGCAGTCACCAAGACTGATGCACACCCCATCCCCAGAGCTGATGAGCTCGTTGATCGGTTGGGAGCTGCCCGGTACCTCAGTACATTCGATTTAACGTCTGGGTACTGGCAGATTGCCTTAACCGATGGGGCAAAAGAGAGGTCAGCGCTTTCAACACCAGAGGGGCACTACCAGTCCCGGGTTATGCCCTTTGGGTTGAAGAACACCCCTGCCACCTTCCAGAGACTGGTCAACCAGGTAGTGTCCGGGCTAGAGGAATTCAGCGCCGCTTACCTGGATGACATTGCTGTGTTCAGCTCCAGTTGGGAGGAACATTTGCAAGACCTCTGCGAAGTGTTGAAGGCTCTGCAAAGGGCAGGCCTCACTATCAAGGCTAGTAAGTGCCAGATAGGGCAGGGATCTGTGTTGTACTTGGGACACCAGGCCAGGTGGCGCCCCTACAAGCGAAGATTGACACCATTCTGGCTTGGGCGCCCCCCAAGACCCAGACAGAGGTGAGAGCCTTCCTAGGTCTCACCGGGTACTACAGACGGTTTGTCAAGGGGTATGGCACCATTGTTGCCCCCTTGACAGAGCTGACTTCAGGGAAGCAGCCCAGGAAGGTGATCTGCACTGATGCCTGCCAGACCGCTTTCGATGCCCTGAAATCTGCCATGTGCACGGCACCCGTGCTTAAGGCACCTGACTTCTCCAAAGAATTTGTTGTGCAGACAGATGCTTCAGAGCATGTTGTGGGAGCAGTACTCTCACAAATGAACGAAGAGGGCTTGGACCAACCTGTAGCTTTCATCAGTAGGAGGCTACTTCCCATGGAACAGAGGTGGAGTGAAATTGAAAGAGAAGCTTTTGCTGTGGTCTGGGCACTGAAGAAGCTAAGGCCATACTTGTTTGGGACTTACTTCCGGGTTCAGACTGACCACAGGCCCCTCAGATGGTTGATGCAGATGAGGGGTGAGAATCCAAAACAATTGAGGTGGTCCATCTCCCTACAGGGAATGGACTTTACGGTGGAACACCGCCCTGGTACAGAACACGCCAATGCTGATGGTCTGTCCAGATTCTTCTGCCTTTTTGATGAGAACTCCCAAGAGGGTGGGTAGTTCTCCCCACTTTTCAGCTGGAGGGGACACATGTTAGACCTGGCTTCCTTGGCGTGGTTTTCCCTGACTTTTTGCCTCTACCTCCTGTGTTTTTGATGCTGGCTTAGATGCTTTGGGCATTTTGCCACTGCTAATCAGTGTCAAAGTGCAAGTGCTCCCTGTGTAAATTGGTATTGTGATTGGTTCTCCCTGATTGGCATATGTGATTTACCAGTAGGTCCCTAGTAAAGTGCACTAAGTGTGCCAGGGCTGGTAAATCAAATGCTGCTAGTGGGCCTGCAGCACTGATTGTGCCACCCACATAAGTAGCCCTAAAAAGATGACTCAGGCCTGCCACCGCGGTGCCTGTGCGCAGTTTGTTAACTGCCATGTCGACTTGGCAAGTGCACCCACTTGCCAGGCCCTAACCTTCCCTTTTCTTACATATCAGACACCCCTATGGAAGGCCCAAGGTACCCCCCTGGGCAGGGTGCAGTGTATGTGAAAGGTAGGACATGTGCTGAAGTGTGTAACATGTCCTGATAGTGAATTATTGCCAATTTAGTTTTTCACTATTGCAAGGCTGCCTTTTCCCATAGGACAGAATGGGAAGTTTGTTTGTAACATCTTATAAACATAACAGCCCCTGGGAGCAAGGTAGGAAAATAAAGTTTAGTATGCCTGAACTCAGAATGTTAAAATGCATCTTTTAGTGAGAGTGATTTTTACATTCTGTGTTTGAAAATACCACTTTTAGAAAGTAGGTATTTTCTTGTTTAGTCATCCAGTGTGCCTCTGCTAGGATGTGGATTGCCTGCCTGGGTCTGGAGTGTCAGGGGCTGGGGAGGAGCAGTGGCTCCAGAGAGCCCAGTGAGTTGTGGGCTGGGCTGAATAGACCTGGGCTGCATTTAGAGTAGGCGGAGGAGATTTCCTTTCACCTGAATGGGCCTAGTCTGCTTTCCACAATGCTGTCTCCACCTCCTGCCAGGAAGCTGCACCAGAGAGGACAGAACTGGTTTTGACTGGGCACAGGGCTTCTCTGCACAAAGAGAACAAAGATATTTTGGGGTATAAGTATTAGACCTAACACCCCTGAATTTTAGATCATTCCTGGAATTCAAGAGGACCCTTTGCCAAGGAGAAGAGCTGAAGAAACTGAGGAGGAGTACTGCCCTTGCTGTGTGTCTGGGGTTGGCCTGCAGTTGCTGTTTCTGCCAAGGAAAGGAGAAGGACTTTGCTGTGTGCTGTGTCCCCTGCTTGAAAAAGATCTCCAAGGGCCTGTGTGTGCTGGCCTCCTGTTCTGAAGTGTCAGGGACACAAAGACTTCACCCCCCAGCTCCCCTGAACTCTGCTGTTGTGAGTTCTGACCTGCCTAGAGGTGCCTGTGCCAGTTTTGGACCTCTGGAGGTTGTTGCTGCTGTTTGGGAGCTGGAAGAAAGAAGAAACGTGAAGAACTGCTAAAAGCGACACATCTCTCTTCTTGCGGCTGTTTTCTCGACGCATCTCCCCAGTGTGAGAAGAATTTCCACGCATCGCTGTGTCGCTGCGAAAACTGTCTCAGCTCCTGTCTCCGCTGCAAGAATCGACGCATCGAGGGATCGCGGCTGAAGAGGACCGACGCAGCGCCGCTCGCCGACGCTGCATCGATCGCCGACGCATCCCAGATTTCCACGCATCGTACCTGTGCGGCACGCTTTCCCGACGCATCACCTGCAAACTGGAACCGTCACGAAGAATCGACGCATCACTTCCCATACAGGCCGGATTCGACGCAACCCGTCCCCAAGGTCTCAGGAGTGTTGCATCTCTTTGTTTTCCGACTCTGTGGCTGTTTGGCTTGTGGAACTTTGACGCATCTGCAGGTACTTTGGTGAAAAGTCACGCATCCATAGTTTGCTATGGTACAAGTTCTTGAAATCCTTTTGAAAGTCATATTTTTAACTGTGTATGTTGGATTTTTGACGTTTTCATCTTGTTTAGTTTAGATAAAGATACTTTATTTTTCTAAACTGGTGTGGTGTCCATTTGTGGTGTTTTCACTGTGTTACTGTGAGTGTTGGTGCAAATACTTTACACATTGCCTTTGGGATAAGCCTGTCTGCTCGTGCCAAGCTACCAAGGGGGCGAGCAGGGGTTATCTAAAGTGTGTATCCCCCTTACCCTGACTAGAAGCAAGGGTCCCTATTTGGACAAAGGTACCTACCTCTGCCAACTAGAGACCCCTATTTCTAACACTGCTGGTCAGCGGTGAGGATTTGAACCTGTATTTGTACTTGACCCATAGTGATTGGTGTACATCACTAGTTTAGTGCAGACCACTACGCAACCACATACTGTGTTTTGTTTTTGGTTCTATTTTTGAGTGACCCTTAAAATATCCACGCATCATGTCTCAGAAGAGTAAACCAGCAAGTGAGGTAGCAGAATTAGAGTTTGATATTGAAGTGTTGCATACCTACAGAGTAGATCAGCTCAAGCAATTTTGCAAAGATTTTGGATGTCTCATGAAGAGCAGCTCCAGGAAGGAGGAGCTACAGTAGGCCTTAAGGGCCTGGTGGGAGGCCAAAGAGGCTGGGGAGACAGGTGACGCAGAGGTGGATGAGGATGCACAAGGGAATGGTTTCAGGTCACAGGATCTGCCTGTGTCAAGAGTAGTCTCCAGGGCTGGCAGCAACCATTCCGCTAGGAGCTTTTCCCCAGAGGAGCTGGAGGAAAACCAAAGGGTCAGAGATCATGAAGTTCAGCTCTTAAGCTTAAAGATGAAGCAATTGGAAATAGAGAACCAAAAGGCTGCCATAGAGAAAGAGAAGATGGTGGTGTCCATTTGTGGTGTTTTCACTGTGTTACTGTGCGTGTTGGTACAAATACTTTACACATTGCCTTTGGGATAAGCCTGTCTGCTCGTGCCAAGCTACCAAAGGGGTGAGCATGGGTTATCTAAAGTGTGTATCCCCCTTACCCTGACTAGAAGAAAGGGTCTCTATTTGGACAAAGGTACCTACCTCTGCCAACTAGAGACCCCCATTTCTAACACACCCTAAGGGTCTCAGGGCGCTGGGGGCCGTTGGGGAGATTAAGTGAGCTATTGCCCAGAGTCACATGATGCTGAGCTGAACTGCCTCCGGCGCTGGGGATCGAACCGTGAGACCCGTGTTATGGAATCAGCTGCCTTGGCAGCTTCGCCACACCTTTGTACTCATAGATTTCAAGATAAGCTTCATGATTCTCGAAAAGACAGCCAGACGCAGGATCTACACCTATTTGTAGTATTGTAGACTTATTTATTTATTATTGGAAGTTCTTAGGAGCATGGAACTCTAGAGTGCAGCATTCCATGTGTTTCCATTGGTTGCTCTGTATTATGGTTTGTTAGAGATTTAAGATTCCATTCAGTTAGAGAGATGTAGCCGTTGTATGTGGGTGCTCCAGTAAACAACTACTTGAAATTTGCTCGTACTCAGAGATCGTTATTGTGATGACATTTTGGCGACAATTTATCTACATTTATGCTGTGGATCACTCACCGTTTCTAGCACGTTTGCTAGAGACATCGTGTGCTAGCTTTAAAGATCATTCTGCCCGCTAACGGCCACGCTGATTGTGGAGCAGTCAGTCGAGAATGGGCATGAGGATCGTCGTGAGCAGGGAGATGTCCGGAGGCTGTTGGACTGCATTTCCAAAAACATTACTTGTTTGCTGGTTAGACATCAGCGGAAGTATTGTGCATGCGCATTATTAACTGTAACACCCTGGGTTTCAGCATCTACGTCACATTTGCGCGGCCATCTTAGACATAGCAAACGCTGCATTTTCCATCCTCAGCGCGTTGCTCATCTGTAGCTCTTGCGCTTTAAGTAAACAATCAAACGCTTTGCTGATTTTAACAATATTTCCACCCACTTGTGATTACCACACTGTTGTGGCATCTGGCCAAACAGCACATACAAATATCAGCTTGGCAGTTAACAGCAACATTTATACAGGCATTACAGCGGTGATTAGCACACCGTATTACATCATTTTTAGGCAAGTGCTTCAGCGGTGATTAGCACACTGTGCTACAACCTTATAGTTAAGTGATTCAACGGTGATTAGCACACCAGCATTTCAAAATCATTTAGCGTACCAGCGGTGATTGGCACACCATTTTATTCACTTTGCAACATTGTTGGAGTCTATCCCTTCAGTGGTGATTGGCACACCATGTTCATAATGGTGTCATGCTGTTGGAATATGGTGTATTTTAGTCAAATAGTATTAGCACATATTTTGATTTAAGGTGTTACATTACTACAAAAGTGCAACATTCTTAACAAATTAATGCAACATAAGTGTTACATGTGGAGACCCACCACCTGCATTTTTAAACACTTCAAATGAGCCTAGCATGAAACTGGCAAAATGGTTTAGGCATTTTAAGAATGACTTGTTAGTAATTAATGGGGATTCTTTTGAATCATACAGGGAAAAAGCTTTATTGCTCAATTTAATAGGTTTGCAAGCTGAAGAAGTGTTTTAACACTTACCACCTATGTTACCACCGCAGGGTAAAGACACCAGATATTATGACTGTTTTTCTGAGGCATTTGACAGACTTAAGAGGATGTTTTCAGAACAACCTCATATTGTGATGGAACGGTATAAAGTTTATACAAGACATCAACTTTTGAATGAGACAATTGATTCAGATGTGTCTACCTTAAGAGTTTTGGAGGCAGATTGTGCTTTTGGGGCGACAGTTGATTATTATATTAGAGATCAACTAATTATATGCTGTTCTAATAAGAAGATAGCAGAACAGTTATTTAGACAGCTCAATCCCACATTACAGGACGCACAAGATACAGCTAAAAGTGTGGATGCACTTCTAAATTGTTTAAAACCATCAATGTTGATGAGGTTACTACGGAAGTTGCTGTGTTAATTTGCAATGGCAATATCAAAAACTTCTAATGTTAAAGGAAAAATATTGAAGACAAAACAATTGAGTAAACAAACAACCACTGCTAATAGCAATACATCAAATTTAAATAGTTACAGTGCTAATAGCAGTATGCCAAAGTCAAGTTGTGATCATTGTGGTTCAAAAACACATTCTACACAATTTAAATTTTGTCCAGTGAAGGGAAAGGAGTGTTTTAACTGCAGGAAAATTGGACATTATGGAAATGTGTGTAAGTCAGTTTCTAATAGGAGGATTACCTGTAGTAACAGAGGATATTGATTGTGAGTCTGACTATTGTGAAGGTGAGAATATAATTCTCTGTGTGAGAGGAACTAGTGAAAGTGATGAAAAGAGAAACACAACTGAAGTTCAACAATGTGAAGGGTGAGTGAATATGAATAAAGCGTCTGATGCCATTGGAATTGATGATGAACCATATGTTCCACCAGAGTGTGATATTTCTGTTGATAGCATTGCTGTAAAAGTCACGGCGGACTCTGGTTCTCCTTACACTATTTTATCTGCTATTTTTTTTTAAACAAATGGAATGATAAAAAATTGGAACTTAATCATGTGAGAGTATTTGGTTTTGATGGTAAAGAAATTGAGATGCTTGGATTATTCATAGCTGAAATTAAGTTGTAGAATAGATCTTCTTTTGGAAAAGTTTATGTTGCTATTGATGGTTTACAAGTGTTAGGTTGGCCCCATCAGAGAAAAATGGGAATGATGTTAAATCCAAATCCAAAAATCCAGTTTATGTTGCTGAAAATGTACAGAGCGTACACAATTGTCAGTCAGGCAATGATTGATTAGAAGCTATTTTGGAGAAACATAAGGATTTGTTTCGGAAACAACTGGGTATGGTGAAGGGATTTTCTCATCACATTCAACTAAAAGAGAATGCGGTGCCCGTTAAGCATAAATTAAGGCATGTTCTGTTATTTGTTAGGAGTGAGTTATCTTCCACGCTAATGGACATCTGCAAAGAAGGTGTAATTGAACCAGTCAATGTGGCTGAATGTGTATCTCTCATTGTATTAGTTAAGAAGAAGAAAGGAGATTTTTGCATGTGTGTGGATTTATGATCTGTCCATAAACAAATGTTGGTGGATTGTCATCCCCTGCCGCGTAGTCAAGAACTACTATCAAAATTGGATGGTGCTACATTTTTTTGATTATTGATTTAAAAACGGCATATCATCAAATTGAATTGAAGACAGAATCTCGTGCCATCACTACGTTCATTACACCAGATGTAGCATTCAGATATACACGCATGCCTTTTCGTCTGGCATCTGCTGCATCATTATTTCAGAAGCTCATGTTTTGTCTGTTAAAAAATACTGATAATGTAGTGGCATTTCAAAGTGATATCTTGGTTTACACCAATTCTGAAGATCAACATTATCATACTCTTGGTAAAGTAATGTCCATTTTTAATTAAACGGGTATGATAATTCTTTTTGATAAATGTAAGTTCCTTGCCACAAACGTGGAATATTTAGGTCATACTATTTCTGGGAAAGGTATTGCACCAAAAAAAGATTCACTTACACTTATTCGAGATATTGTTGAGCCAAGCAACAAGGACCAAATTCTGATATTTTTAGGGTTATGTCGGTACTATTCTAAGTTTGTCAAAAGTTTTGCAGAAATTGCAGCACCTTTACACTCACTACTCAAGAAGGGTGCAAAATGTAAATGGCTGCAAGAACAACAGAAAGAATTTGCAATGCTTAAAAAAGAAGTTATAAATTTGCAACTTTTGTCTCCTTTTTAGGTCGAGCCTCGAGTAGCGCGCCAGCGCTGCTAAAGGCGAAGACTTTTAGTAAGTGAGTTTGAAAAGCAGTCCAAGAAACGCTCGTGCGTCGTGGCTGGCCTTTTTGGGATGGGTACGCGCGGCAGACATGTGTTTCCAATTATCGTGCGCGATAATTGTAAACACATGCCGGCAAAAGGCCATGACGCACGAGCGTCTGGTCAGCTGAGCAGGCTGCCGCGCTCGCTCGCCCTCGCCCCCGCTCCTCTCTTGTTTGCATCGCGCTTTCACTTAAAGTGAAAGCGCGATGCAAATATAAACAAGCAGCTGCCTTTGTTTCATTAAAGTGAAAGCGCGATGGAGCCCTGTGGTTGTACCACTTAGTCTGGTCGCCGTGTACTTTAAAGACCACTCATTGAAAGCCTTTTGGTAAACCCGTGCACACACAGCGCTCTCGCCTATAGAGTACAGGGCTGAATAACCGGGCAGCGCTTCCACCAGCCTTTAAATTACATGCCTGCCGGGCAGCGCTGCAGGTCCAGACTGCTTCTACGTGGCAGAGTGAGCTTCCAGAGGCGACTGCCTTTGGCGCAGAGCTCCCCACAACGCAAAACCAACATCGGGGCTCGTCCCTCACACAAAATGAACATAGCGTGCTGGTGATCAAAGAAACTTTGACGTGCTGATTAATAAAAGAGCCATTTAAATCTAAGAACAAGCGGTTTATGTGTTTTCTTTTCATTTTAAGGCCAGCATGTCAGTAACCATGTAGTTTTAGACACTAGGTCAACATCCTCCCCATGTGTTATTTTTTTACTAAGATCTTACAGTATTTCAGAAACGCGCGTCACGCTAGCTGGTTGTGTCCGCCCCAGCTGTTCTTCGGGACCCAGCCGCCACCCAGTTTCCTTCCTTCCTAGAGGCCGTAGCCGACCTTCCTCCCATCTCTGCTGCCAGGCATAAGCTTTCTCCCACTCCGAGCCGTAGAACCGGCAACTCTGCTCCCTTCCAAAGCTGGGATCCACGACTCTGCTGCCTGCCGGCCCTAGCCCCACTGTACCTCCTACCAAACCCAGGACCCGCTGCCGAGCAGCTCTTAGGCCCATCGGACTCCAGAGCTCGCCTCTCTCCGGCAGCGGTGCAAAAGCCACGCATGCTGTCTTGGCAAATTTCTTTCCTGCTGCTGGCCAGAGATCTAGAAAATCGCCCCTTAGAAAAGTGCAATCCTGCCTGCTCCGCCGCCCGGCCTGGCTGCGCTCGTGTGACGGGAAGCAAGGGGATTCATGGGGGGGTCAGTAACCCCCAGATACCGCTTCCAAAGGAAGGGTACCCCACCGAGCTCTCTAAAAATAACTCCATGGGTCCCCACCAAGAAACAGGAAAAATACGGCGTGGGTGAGTAAGAACACCAGTTCATTAGTTTGCTTTTCCGGTTTTTCTTTGCTTTTTTACATTTATTTTTTGGGGGATTGCTTGCTCCAGGATATTGGGAGACCAGGCAGTGTGTCACTACGCTCGGGAGCTGCTGCTGGCGCCGTCAGGCTTCATTCGCATAACACATATGTTCGGGAGGTTTTGCGCGTGTTTACCATTGAATCCCAACACTAAAAAAAAAGCAGCCCGGGGTTGTAGTTACTCGCCAGCCACTATAATCAAACATTTGCCCTGATTTCCAGATTCAGGAAGTGTTTCTATTTTTGTACTATGTTTAAAAACAAATCTGGATTACTTTGTTTTAAAACACAGGTCTTCGCAACCACAAAATGTTAACAAAAAAGTCAATATTGGTGGTGGCTGTTGGGGCGAACTTGCCTTAGTGGCTTTTCAGAGCATGATTCCTGGTATGGGTGCACCATGCTCTCTTAAACTATAGTGACCAGGGCGTGTTTACATTCTCATGCTACAAACATGCACGTTCAAACACCAGTGTTGTGGGGCTGGCGCACTTTTATTGTACAGCGTATATGGGGATGTCTAACAATCACACAAGCAGCACCTCTCAAAGAAACAAGAGGAATAATTGAGAGCTCTCAAATGTCCAAGGCCATACGTGTGTAGGTCTTCCAGGACAGTTTTTTTTTTGTTGTTTTGCATTCTGTGGATTGTAGTCCTGATTTTATAATGGTCTAGATAGAACTATTCGCCCCAGAATACAATGCAAAAAACCTTCGCTGGATGAGCTACTTATGCATGTATCCGGTAAAGGTTAAGCACACTGGACTTTTTGCACTTATGCTTCAAGTATTTCCTATGCTTTCAAGGCAGTTTCTACTTGGCATGATAAGGGACTGAGTAGGAAGTGTTTGGGGACATTTGAGGAAGATAAAGCGCCTAGTCTTCTGAAATTAAAAACAGTTCTTGAATAACAGTTTATGTTGAATTTGACATTATCCTTCCCTCCCGGTCCAAATCAAGACAGATGGTTTTAAGCCGGAACGGCGTCTTATTTACTTGTTTGCAATTTTTGAAGCACTAACAGCTTTGCCATGTAACACGACTAACCTAAGCTACGTTTTCCCCTTATCCTCTATCTCCCTGCATTCTCTGTTCCCAAAACACCACCGAAACGAAGTTTAGATAGTAATCCACTTGTGATCTTTCTGAGACTGGAATCAATCCTTACATGACTTTATTATATAGCGCAGCTACTCACCCTTACGGGTCTCAAGGCGCTGCACAATGCCAATAGCTCAAAATCTCACAAATCTGAGACCGATTGAATTGCAAAAGCGTGTTTATTTTCTCTCGAGGGCTCCTGCACTTTATCAGGCAAGCTGCCAAATGGCATCTGCATGATTAAATGAGCAGTAGCAGCCCACAGCCTGCACCGGTTTGACATTTCCACTGCCTGCTGCCGAAAAATGGAAAGAGGCTGGAGAGCGCAGTAAAGGTAGCGAAATGAAATATGTAGGAGGTTGAGTGATTTGTCGAGAATGACACGACCTCCAGTGCAAAGCCGGGCAAACATGCTTGAGTCCTACCAAAAGAAGCCCAACACTAAGTAAAGGCAAGTACAATAAATGCAAGCGGCGGCAGAAAGTAACAATAAAAACAAGCATTGGCATAGCCAATAGGTCTCGCCTTTCCGACCTTATAAGTGTTTAGCCATGCAATTGTGCTGCATAACTAAATACTTATAAGGTCCCAAAGGCGAGACCTATTGGCTATGCCAATGCTTGTTCTAATGATGCAGTGAATGTAGTTAATGTGGAGCTCAATGGGGTTAGATGCAGTTTTGAGTCAGACTAAAGGCAATGTGGAACATACCATTGCGTTCGCATCTAGACCCTTAATAGAGGCTGAGTGTAAATGTTTCAGAATTGAATGGGAGGCACTGACTTGTGCTTGGTCTGTTGAACATTTCAAAATGACTCTGTGGGACAAAGCAGTTTACATTGAGGATGGATCACAAACCTTTAATTGCCTTATTATCTAAAAATAGAGTTGGAAAGACTTCTTCACGGTTATTACGAATACTGGCCAAACTTTATGAATATAATTTTAATGTTGCGTATTTGCCTGGATCATGTAATGTAAGAGCGGACTGCTAACCTAGATTGTCTGGTAATAATGGGAATGCAGATAGGGTGGATAGTTTGGAAGAATGTGTTTTAGCCTCTGTGAAGGATGTTGTTTTATCGGTTGTCCAAGTGATTTTAGAAGAATTATGGTTGCTAGCATCCAATGGGGATAACATTTTAAGTGTGGTGAAAGGGTACATTGTTGATAGCTGGCCTATAGAGACATTTTTGAGCAAAGATTTACAAGTCTTTTGGAAGGTCAGAAATGAATTATCCGTTGAAAATGACATAGTGGTGAAGGTTGAATGTTTTGTTCCTCCGATGGAATTGAGAAGTATATTGATTGATGTGGTTCACATGGGACACAATGGCCAGTCTGGTACTATTAAGAAATTGATAGATGTGTTTTGGTGGCCATTTATGGATGTAGAGGCAGTGACATATATAAAGAATTGTATTTTGTGTCAGAATTCGGATAAAGTCTTGAAGTTGCAGAAGAGTGAGGTGATTATGGAAACATTGCCTGAAAAGCCTTGGAAAGATTTGGGAATAGATGTGCTGGATCTCATGAGGGGATTATCTAGGGAAAGTTGTATGCATTAATACTCATAGATTACTTTTCCAAAGGGGTGGAATATAAATGGATTGTGAAACCCAACATAGATTAAGTGATTTCTTTTCTGGACGAATACTTTAGAAGAGAAGGATAACCTAATTCCATTACTTCTGGCAATGGTGTCCAGTTTACTTAATTGAAGTTACAGATTTTGTTTGTAAAATCTTGGCATCAAACATAAACACACTGCTCTATATTCACCAAACATGAATGGTCTTGTAGAACGATTTAATACAACACTAGTAGAAGGGATTCAGTTAGCAATCAAGGCAAGAATTGATGTCAAGGAACATGTTGCCAAATTAATTTGGTCGTCTCTTTGTACCCCTAACTGTACTACAAGCTTTCACCTTTCTTATTACTTAAAGGAAGGAAACCTAGATAAGGTTCAAATCCAAGTTGGTTACAAAATAAGCCTTCAGTTGTTGACATGAAAAAAGTATATCTAGAAGTTAAAATAAATGTGTCAATTAAGAATAGTGAGTTGCACACAAATGTAAAATATAAATCTAATGCATTACACTGTGGAGACTGGGTTAAGATTAAATTACCTTATCATGGCTCAAAAGGGTGTTCCAAATATTCAAAAGCTTGCAAAGTTATGAAAGTTGGAAAAACATCAGCCTTATTGAGTAATGGATCTTGGTGGAGTTGTTCAAAATTAGCATGCATAAATAATAATGTATATACTGATAAGAGTGAGTTCTCTAAGCTTGATTTTGTTAGTGAATCAATTCATAGACATGAAATGAACAATGAATATGATGCTAGTGTTCAGTTGTCAATAGGGAATAATGAAAACTGTTCCTTGTCTAATGATTGTAATGTGAGTTACACAAAGAGTTTCAGGAGTTAAATTACCAAACAAATACAATAATTTTGTTATGTACTAGTCCTGTACAATGTAATTCTGCATAATTATTTATTTTCATTCTTTTGGCTACCATTATTTCTTCTTATTTTTATTTTTGTTTCTGTTGTTTTTGGTTTATAAAGAGGGGAGGTGTGTAGTAACGAAGACTTTTTCATTCATTACTGTAAGTTCCTAGTAGAATGGAACTCCATATGTTTCCATTGGTTGTTCTGTATTATGGTTTGTTAGAGATTTAAGATTCCATTCAGTAGAGAGATGTAGCCGTTGTGTGTGGGTGCTCCAATAAACAGATACTTGAATCTAATCATACTCAGAGATCGTTATTGTGACTACAACACCTTTGCTGTCATCAGGCTTCCTATTGGGAAGCTGTTGGTATCTGCCTGGACACTTACAGTTGCTCAATTGCAGCTATTAAATCCACATACATCAGCTCGCAGATTCCATTGACATGCCCTCATTCCTCAGGTCTGGGTTCATCAGTGAACAAAAATGTGAGCTGGTCGCTGCTACATTGTTTGCACTTCTTGATGCTTGTACCTCTATTCCCAAAAGAAAGCTGTTTCACTCATTAGAGAAAATGGTTGCATTAATGAAGAGTGTGCATTCTCTGTTATTGGAAATATTTTGCAGATTCTTAACCAAAGTATATCCTGGTTCTGTTCTCACATCTTCAGTCTTAATGTTGTGAAGAAAATGTACACTCTCTTTGAGCAGAGCAGTTACAGAGCTGCAAGATTACAGGACTAGAGTAGGCATTACAATCCCTTTGGACTATGTTGTAGATTAATAAATGATTCCGTTGTGTTCTGAATTACAGTGCGGTGGCCAGTCTCGGTGCACATTACACTTCGTTACCTGCACAAGAACTGGATTTGAACTCACATATACCTGGTGAACCTGCCCAGACAATATGGCTTAATCACAACACTATTTTATTCTATCTCTTTTGAGAATTAAAATAAATAAGATGCTCCAAATTGGAATCATTAGGGTGGTAGGTACCATGCAATATATAATTCCTATTTACACCATTATTGTAGTTTATTGTATCAATATCATTGCGTGTCTGCAAGGAAACTGATTTTGATAAGCACAGCTGCTTGTGAGATTCCAATGAGACATACACTGAATTACACTGAGATTACTCTAGTCTTGGCTGGCCTTACACCTGTCTAGCACTGCCAGATGGGCCAGCTTGAAAGGTCCAGTGTGTGGGTCATTTTTTTGGTACAGTGTAACATGATATGACCAAAAAGAAAAAATAGCCCACACATTGGCTGTTCAAGCTGGCCCATCTGGCAGTGCTAGACTGCCACACTGCCCAGAAAGCCAGTCCAACACTAGATTACTCTACATTCTTATTGTGACTTAGTCGAGCCTGGCTTGACAAAGTGTATTCTCTCGGTAAAGCAATATTTCCTTCTCTTCAATAGGTTTTTCCTTTGATGTGTGAACCATTGTTTCTATGACTCTCATATTGAGATATTGTATGTTATCACTGTCGCTGCAGTGGTTTTCAGTTGTTAGCACCTCCACGTCACGGATGTTTAGTTCATAAATAGCCAAATAAGGCCAAATATGCCCTAGGACACACACACGAAATAGCTCAGTATTTTAAATAAAATAGGTTATACCCACAACACCCACTGATTTTTATTCCGCACAATATGCAAAATGGCTATGAAGTCATCAACCTAGTTCATACCTCGTATCCAACTCAGTTTACCTACTTGTTACTCACTATTTTTAGGGCATCAAATACTACATGTTTTTCTTTGCCATTTAAGTGAATAGGTCCATGTTTTAAAAACTGTATCAAATGTCATTTATGTAGTATCTTTTTTTTTTTAACACAATTGTATTGATTTTATTACAAACAAATGATATACAAATGTCATTATCGGTTGATGGTACATACATCTGCGGAAGCGGATCTTCCTTACAAAATCAAGGTATCTGTCAGTGTCCAAGTGATACATCATATTCCATGTAAGGTAACCATCACAATTTACAAACATCCATGTTTTATGTGATTCATTTCTACTCATAACATTACAACTTAATAGTCCCTAATCTAAAGATTCCCCCCACCCATTTTACTGGCCTCTGCCCATGTTAACGTTCTCTAAGGAGGTATGTGATCTCATAAATAGCTATAGGATTTGGAACTACTGTATCTTAAACGTTGTTTAAGCATTGGGGTTTCTCTCAGTATATAACTTTAATCAGGTATATTCGTATTGGCAGGCGTTACTGGGGAAGATGGGACTGCACCTTGGGAAACTGGGCGTTCCAATGGATCTATAGCTTTTAGTGATTCCAGCATCTGATCCCATTCCATAGATATGGGTATTTTACGTAAGCCCCTGGATTCTTCTTTACGTATTATAGCACTCTCTGCGCTGCCCCAACGAGTCAACTCTGTGTGCCAGGTGAATGGTGTGGGGGGAAGGGCTGATTTCCATCTCAGAGTAATAGCGGGCTTTGCTATAAGGATGGCCATGTCCGCAAACCTATAACGTACCTTCTTCCCTTTCGGGCAATGGTGTAACCCCAATAGGCAGCTCTCCGGTGTAGTCCAGACATTCGTGCCCGTCAGTTCTTGTATTAGCTATCCTATTTTGTGGCAGTATCCCATTAGATGCGGGCACCCCCACAACATATGGAGTATATCTGCGTCAGGCTCCTGACATCGGGGGCAAGGGAGTAGGGCATCCGGAAACATACTATTAATACGGTGTGGCATAAGATGTGCCCTATGTAAGATCATGCACTGTATATATATAAATTTAGCATTCTTAGATACCTTTTTAGGAAATTCTAATATAGTTGCCCATTCTTTTTCCGTAAAAGTCCTACCCAAATCTCCCTCCCACTTTGCGCGCAGAGGGGAGAGCAATATTCTGGCATGTGACCTAATGCCTTTATATAACCAGCGGGTAAGGTGTCGCCCTTCACCCATTAAATGTACTGCATGTATTAGTTCATGAGTAGAAGGCTCCACTTCATCTGGGGACCAGTGTCGTTTAATATAATGGGAGATGGCAGCATGTAGAATAAACAATGTCTGGGGGACACCATGTGTACAAGAGAAATTTCCATGATCTGCTAATGCCTTATCTATAAACAGTGCCCCGATTGTCGTCACTCCTTCCTGTGTCCATTGTGTGATTTGACTGGTAGTGATCAGTCCAGTAACCATAGGTATCCCAAGCAAGGGGATATTAGGTGAATACGGGGGGGCCCGCTTAGTATATTGTAGCGTCCGCTTAAAGAACAATATAGCCGTTTTGAGCAAAGGGGGAACCGTGCGAGGTAGCTTAGTATTAGGCAAGTGCAATGTATGAAGTGTACCCCGATTAAGGAGTTGTGGTGTGTATCCAATCTCATGCATGTTACGCCCTGCCAACCAATATGAGAGCCATTGTAGCTGACTGGCCATACAATATGCATGAAAGTCAGGGGCTCCCAATCCTCCCTCTTCGGGCCTCAGTTGTAAGTTAGCTAGACTCATCCGTCTGCGACCATTCCCCCAAACAAGTTCTATTAGAAGGGTATCAAGTGTACGAAATATGTGTGCAGGAATCAATATTGGTAAATTAGTGAAAAAATATAAAAGCCTTGGGAGCATCACCATTTTGGAAATGGCTACTCTGCCCATCACCGACAGGGGCAGGGATGTCCAAAAAGAGACTTGCACCCGCAAGGATCTAATCGTCTTCTATATGTTGCCATCCAGCAGATCTTGTGAGAATCTATATATTTGTATGCCCAAATATTTAAAGGTATGCGGCGCAGTGGAGATAATAAGATCACCAAAGTTAATAGGGTCTGGGTTTTCCCTAAATTGCATGAAAAATGCATGTGATTTAGGAGCATTAATTGCCAAACCGGAGACCCGCTCAAACTGTTGAAATATGTACGGAATGGGTGCTATAGTCGTGGATAAATCTTTCAGGAAAATTATACGGTCATCAGCGTATGCCGATACTACATGTGTCGATTGGCCTATCTGGATCCCCAGAGCTGCAGCCTCCGTGCGAAGTTTAATGAGTAAGGGCTCTAATGATAAAACAAATAATAGTGGCGACAAGGGATATCCTTGTCGTGTTCCCCTCGCCACTGGGTAAGGGTGAGATATATGGAAACTGGTCCGAACACGCGCCGTAGGGGCGGTATATAATAATTTAACCCAATTTAGAAACCCCTCCGGGATTCCATATCGTTTCATTGTTGCAAACATATCTGTCAAATTAAGCATATCAAACGCTTGCTGGAGATCAAGAGAAATACATCCAGCATTACAAGAGAGTTCGGATGCTGATTCCAGTATGTAATGTAGTCTGCTAATGTTGAGGGAAGTATTCCGTCCAGGTACAAATCCACATTGGTCAAAGTGAACTGATCTCGGGAGATAAGGAAGGAGGCGTCCTGCTAGTATCTTACTGAGTATTTTATACTTGGTGGGCAATGAGGAGAGAGGGCGATAACCCGACATGTCTCAGGGATTTCTGTTTGGTTTGGGGAGAGACGTGACTAGTGCTTGCATGGTAGTCAATGGTAGGGAGCGCTTCTCATAGGCGGTCTTATATAGCTTTTCTAACTGTGGGACTAATTTGTCCACATATGTAGAATAGAATTCTGCCGATAATCCATCTAACCCTGGCGTTTTATTATTCTGGAGCTCTTTAATGGCAGCCTTAATTTCAGATCTAGTAATAGGATTTTGTAATTCTTTTTGGGCGTCCAGTGTCAGTTTAGGGTATGTGAGATGTCATTTATGTAGTATATATGCAGATGTGCAGAGTGTAATATGGTATTTATAACCATTGTTGATTGTGGGGAGGGGCCATGACTTATACGAGGCAAAGACTTGCATGATTCATGATGCCCATCCCCTCCATCAATAATGATAAGAAATAGCATATTATACTCTGCATATATGGTAAAAGCCATGGCATTATTTAATTTGTATTTGTTTTAATAAAAGATACTTAACCAAATGTGCATTTGTTTTAACAAAAGATACTTAACCAAAACCAGGTTGCAATGGGTTAAATTGTATAGTAAGGTAAAATCACACCAAAGAGATATGTGTCTACTAGGAGAGTTGTTTCGCTGTGGAAGTAATTGTTACATGCAATCTGTGACCACGATTTATAGCCTGCACAATAGTCATGCAAAGCTGAGCTCACACACCAAATGCAGTGCTCATGATCTCACCCTTGATGTGATAGATGCAATTACAGATGTCATAAATAATCTTATAGATGACATTACATTCCACATTACCCTTAACACTATGAAACAGACGACTGTGAGTGCACTCTTATTTATTGGTTTGAGTATGTGTTATTATTGAACTACTTTATGCTTTTCTGAGATGTCATTTATTGGTATAAATATTCCCAAGGTCATAAGCATTGCATTTAGTGTGCGAGTTATGATTTGCATGATTGTCATACCACAAATGGTGACTTTCATTGCATTATGAGTTTTAGTTCACAACCATAACTGCACTTTAACTGTTTTTAGTGAATTTCTGAGGATTTTTTAACCTTACAAGTAGGTGTTATAATCAAAACAAACCTTAACTTCATTTTAACCTTTGTTTTTTTCTGTGAATTTTGTTTTTTATCATATAACACATCCAACAATTTTCCTCTAGCTATGTACAGTGGTGGCTGGATGCAGAGCCTGGCAGGAGGACAACTCCTGTGCAAGAGGAGGTGGTAATAATTGTTCAGCACCTTTACTGGGCAATTTCGGCAGTATTTGACAATGAAGATTCCCCCGAGCATTGAAGGTGAAACGCTCATGTAGGATAATTGTGCTGAAAACTTGAGGTTGCTGGACTTGGTCCACTCTGCAGGGTCACCCCCAAACTTTTTGCCTTCACCCGTCTTGATTTATTAACCCGTTTTGTTGACTTTTAGGATTCTGTGAACTTTACCACTGCTAAATAGTCTAAAAGGGGTTGTGCTCTCTCCTTTAAACATGGTAAAATTGGTTTACACTAAATTGGCACATTTAATTTACTTATAAGTCCCTTGTAGTAGTACTATATCTACCCAGGGCCTGTAAATTAAATGCTAATAGTAGGCTTGCAGCACTTAAGTAGCCTTGTCAAACATGTCTCAGGCGCTATAGCGATGACCATCCGCAAAGCTCTTCCTGGTCACAGATTAATTTATTAACTTTTTGTGGTTCACCTGGACAAGGATTGTGGGTGTTGCTTGAGAAGATCTTACACACCACTCAACCAACAACCCAATTTCTCACAAAGGTTATAAATGAGCACATGGAGCCTGAGGTGGAGATTTGAGGGTAAGCTTTTATTCAGAGAGACATCTCAAGACTAGTTTGCACTAGGCATTTGCAGCCTATAGCACTCATTTTCATGAAATATTTTTGCATGGGAAGGCTGCACAGTGCATTTGAGACTTAACATGCATACAGGGAATCTAGCTGGGCATTTAAGTATAATCCTGAGCATTCTGAATCTGTACTGGCCATTAGAGTAGTATAAATCGTTATTCGGTTAAAATATAACCATAAAAGATAAACAAAATCCACAAAACATTAAAACATATTGTTGGGCTTGGCCCTTTTTGGCTAAAGTTCCCTAAACTTTTGCCTTCCCCCTAGACCTTTTTTCTGACATGGTGTTGCCAACTTAGATGCCTTGGGCACTTTGCCACTGCTGATCAGTGTCAAAGTGCAAGTGCTCCCTGTGTAAAGTGTAATGGTAATTGGTTGTCCATAATTGGCATGTTTGTCTTACTAGTAAAGTCCCTAGTAAAGTGCACTTTGTGTGCCAGGGCTAATAATACAAATGCTACTCGGGGGCCTGCAGCACTAATTGTGCCACCCACATAAGTAGCCCCCAAAGAGAGAACTCAGGCCTGCCACTGCAGTGCCTGCGTGCAGTTTGCTAAACTGCCATGTTGTTCTGACAAGTGCACCCAGACACCCCTATGGTATGCCCAAGGTGCCCCCTGGGCAGGGTGCAGTGTATGTGAAAGGTAGGACATGTACTAAGGTGTGTACCATGTCCTGACAGTGAAAAACTGCCAAATTCGTTTTTCACTGTTGCGAGGCCATCTTGCCCATAGGACAGAATGGGGGAGGCTGTGTAATATGTTTCCAGCCTATCTTCCCATAGGTTTAAGATGGAGAGGGGAAGTTTAGTGTGCCTGAGCTCACAATTTAATAACACATCTTTTTGTGAAGGTGGTTTTTGAATTGTGTGTTTAGAAACCACGCTTTTAGAAGGGGCTGTTTTTTTTGTTCTAACAATTCTGTGTGTCTCTGCCTGGCTGTGGATTGACTGTCTGGATTTAAATGTGATAGGATCTGGGAAATGTCTTGACCCAGGGGAGGAGTAGGTGAGACAGCCACGGTTGACCTGCATCTGGAGTGTAGGGGGGAGGAGTAGCCCCTGGAGGTGAAGAGGCCTGGGCTGCTGCCATAAAACAAAGGCTCCATCTCCTGCTGAGTGATTGAAGATCCAGACCCCCACTATCAAAGGAAGAAGGTGTCACTGGCAGGGAGACACCCAGAACTGGTTTGGACAGGGGTCAGTGCCCCCTGAACACAAAGACTTCAAAGACATTTAGGGGTATAACTATGAGAGCTGATACCCCTGGCCTTTGGACTGAAATCCATACTGAAAAAGGATTGAACCTACTTGGTGATCAAGAGGAACCTCTGCCAAAGAAGAACAGCTGAAGAGACTGAAGAGAAGGACTGCCCTTGCTGTGTGTTCTGGGGCTGGCCTGCAGTTTGCTGGTTTGACTAAGGAGAGGACAAGGGACTTTGCTGTGTGCTGTGTCCCCCTGCTTGTGAGGACTTTGCTGTGTGCTGTGTCCTGAAGTAGCGTGTCTCCAAGGGCCCGAGGAGAGCTGGCTCCCTGTTGTGGAAACTCAGGAACATAAAAGTTTCCAAGTGTGTCTCAGCGACGCTGTGTGCGTGTGCTTTTTGCAGCCTGAGACCTTCGTAAGAACTGCCCCGTGATCGTGTGCACCCGGAGTCCAAGTGAGTCTCAGCGACGCTGTGTGCATGTGCTTCGTGCAGCCTGAGACCTTCGTGAGGATTGCCCTGTGATCGTGTGCACCCGGAGTCCAAGTGAGTCTCAGCGACGCTGTGTATGTGTGCTTCGTGCAGCCTGAGACCTTCATGAGGATTGCCCTGTGATCGTGTGCACCCGGAGTCTAAGTGAGTCTCAGCGACGCTGTGTGCGTGTGCTTCGTGCAGCCTGAGACCTTCGGGAGGATTGCCCTGTGATCGTGTGCACCCGGAGCTCAAGTGAGTGCCAGCGACGCTGTGTGCATGTGCTCTGTTGCAGCCTGAGACCTTCGTGAGAAATTGCCCCCTGACTGTGTGTCCCGGAGCAGTCTTGTTCTCTGCTTCGATCGACAGCGTGGCCAGAACTGCTGCGATCGTCATTGCCATCAGCCCGAGCCGGCATCCCCAGAGGAGCTGTGAGAATTCACCGCCACCGGCCCGAGCCTGCCTGTGCCAAGGAGAGACCTCGAACCATCACCGTCGGGGGTCCGAGTTCCACTGCCCAAGATCAACAAAGTTGCACCGGAGGCCCAAGCCGTGAGGAGAGGAGAGTGAGATCGCACCCCCCAGGTAGCGCTCAGCGAGCGTGCGTGTGTCGCCGCCTGGGGCGGGGTGCGGGCTACGAGAGAAACGCTCTCAGCCTTTCCCATCTTTGCAGCGTGAGCCCCCGCTCAAGTCCGTATCGCGGCCCGTACTTGCCGAGGAGTGGCAGTACCGGGGCCGGAGTGTGGAGCTGCACTTTGTTTTCCATCATAACAGTGTTGGGGGCATATTTTGGCAGTAGCTGACCGCGAGTCAGTAAGTGTGGCATAGAGATCGTCCAGAGCACCGTGAACGGTGCCGAAATACAATATTTTTGCATTACGAACTGCCTGATTGTTGCATTACAAATTGCATTATTTTTGCATTACGAACTGCCTGATTGTTGCATTACGAATTGCATTATTTTTGCATTACGAACTGCAGATTTTTGCATTACGAATTGCATTATTTTTACATTACGAAGTGCCTGATTCTTGCCTTACGAACTGCATAGCATTGCATTAGGACTGCATTGGATCATTGAGAATTGCTCATTAATACTGCAAGAACCTACCAGTGCGTGCTGGCCTAATAACCGGCAAGGTGAAATATTACAAATACGCATATGTTGGATTTTTATCCTGTGGTCTCATCGTATATCTTTTTTTTATAAACATATAATTGTTTTTTTTATGAAACTCATGTGGAGTCCATTTGTGGTGTTATCACGGTGTCACTGAGAGCCTGGTTGCAAATACTTTACACATTTGCCTTGGAGATAAGCCTGGCTGCTCGTGCCAAGCTACCGAGGGGGTGAGCAGGGGCTATCTGAGAAGGTGTCCTTCCTTTCCCTGACTTAGAAGCAAGGGTCCCTATTTGGACTAAGGTACCTACCTCAGCCAACTAGAGACCCCCAGTTCTAACATTGGTGGTCAGCGGTTGGGGATTTGAACGTGTATTTGCAAATTCACTCACAGTGATTGGTGTACATCACTAGTTTAGCGCAGACTGCGACGCAACCACATATTGTGTTTTGATTTTTGGTTCTATTTTTGAGCGACCTTTAAGCCACACATCAAGTCTCAAAGGAGTCAAGAAGCCAGTGAGGCTGCAGAATTGGAATTCGACATTGAGGCATTGCTTACCTACAACGTTGATCAATTGAGGCAATTCTGCAGAGCTTTGGGATGTCCCATGAAAAGTAGCGCCAAGAAGGAGGAGCTGCAAACGGCCTTGAGGGCCTGGTGGGAAGCCAAAGAGGCTCAGGAGACAGGTGATGCTGAGGTGGATGAGGATGACCCAGGGAATGGATTTGGTCCACAGGATTTGCCGGTGGAAGGACCAGCCTCAGGGGCTGGTAGTGACCATTCAGGGAGGAGTTTTTCCCCAGAGGAGCTGGAGGAGAACCAAAGGGTCAGAGAGCATGAGTTGGAGGTTTTAAAACTTAAGGCTCAAGCAGAAGAGAAAAAGCTGCTCATTGAAAGTGAAAAGCGAGCAGAGGAGAGCAGGAACGCTCTCGCCTTGGAAGAGAAGAAGATTCTCTTAGCTCATGAGTTAAGCATGAGGGAACTGGACATTAAGGCTAAACAGGCGGAGTCCAGTTCGAATGGTGGCAGCACACAACCAGTGCCAGCGCGTAAGGTGTACATTCCCAAAGACTTAGTGCGAGATTACCAAAGGGGTGATGATATTTATGCGTGGTTCACGGCATATGAGATCGCACTGAGGATGAAAGAGGTGCCTGAGAAGCATTGGGGGGCGGGCCTATGGAAACACTTTGAGGCTTCTGGGAGGGATGTTTTACCACCTTTAGAGAGGGCGGGAACCCTGACCTACGCCAATATGAAGGAGGCTTTATGCCTCAGGTATGGGCTCACTCCTGAACAGTACCTGCAGAAATTCAGGGATTTCCAGAGACTGAAATCCAGTACTCAGGTGGAGTGTCTGGATGAGTACACACGTGCACTGGATGATTGGGTGTTGGTTAGCATGGCGAATGATTACAAAGGATTGCTCAATTTGGGCTCCAGGGAGCCTCGGCTCAGTAAACATTTTTCAGAGTTGTGCCAACACCTGTTTGACGGCGAACTCTTTGATTCCCAGGAGCTTGCCCCCGAGACAGGCCCCTGGTCATGGGTCGGGGGGTCTGAAGAAACACCAAAGGGGAACCCCAGCTGCAACTCAGGGATCTTCCAGTCCCGTGGGAGGGAAGAAGGACAGAGTGGCGCAGTCAGGTCCCAGAGAAGTGGGGGGGTGCGTGCAGGCTAGCACCCTGTCTCAAAGGAGAGGGAGAGAGTGTAAGCAGCGTCCCCGGAGGTCCACAACCCCACCCCAGAGACTGGAGGGATCCTTAGAGGAGCACCAGGGTGGAGGTCTAGAACCTACCTGCCAGCAGTGCGAGGAGGAACACCTAGCGTCAGGAGGTCGTGGGGCATCTGTAACCAGAGCTCCTGCGGTCCTGAAGTTTGTGGGTGCCATTCCTAAGTGGCAGGCACAAAAATCTAAATGGAAGGTTAAGGGGGGGAGGTGTTCCCCCGTGGGAAAACCTGTGGGACAGTGCCCAGCCAGTAGGGCTAGGTCCCCTAAAAGTGACCGGGGTAACCCCACCTCTAACCTGGAGGGCCGGATAACTGGAGACAGCATCCTGGCCGATGGGTCTTCCAGGGGTATTGCTCTAGGTGGGAGTTGGCAAGGGACCAGCACCCCTAGAGGGTCCCCGACTGCCAGGATGTACCCGCGGAGCAGCATAGTTGGCCCAGGGAGTAGTGACCAAGAGAACCCCCTGGGGTCAGGAAGGCATAGAACAGGAGGGTGTCCCTGCGGTAGCGGGCCCGCGTCCGTGTTCTATCGCCCCAAGCAGGGAAGTCCATCAAGGTAGTTGATTGGTCTACCCTGGCTTTAGGCTGGGAGGGGGTTGTGTTGGACTTGGCCCTTTTTGGCTAAAGTTCCCTAAACGTTTTGCCTTCCCCCTAGACCTTTTTTCTGACATGGTGTTGCCAACTTACATGCTTTGGGCACTTTGCCACTACTGATCAGTGTCAAAGTGCAAGTGCTCCCTGTGTAAAGTGTAATGGTAATTGGTTGTCCATAATTGGCATGTTTGTCTTACTAGTAAAGTCCCTAGTAAAGTGCACTTTGTGTGCCAGGGCTAGTAATGCAAATGCTACTCGGGGGCCTGCAGCACTAATTGTGCCACCCACATAAGTAGCCCCCAAAGAGAGAACTCATGCCTGCCACTGCAGTGCCTGCGTGCAGTTTGCTAAACTGCCATGTTGTCCTGACAAGTGCGCCCACTTGTCAGGCCTTACCCTTCCCTTTTTATGCACATCAGACACCCCTATGGTATGCCCAAGGTGCCCCCTGGGCAGGGTGCAGTGTATGTGAAAGGTAGGACATGTACTAAGGTGTGTGCCATGTCCTGACAGTGAAAAACTGCCAAATTCGTTTTTCACTGTTGCAAGGCCATCTTGCCCATAGGACAGAATGGGGGAGGCTGTGTAATATGTTTCCAGCCTATCTTCCCATAGGTTTAGGATGGAGAGGTGAAGTTTAGTGTGCCTGAGCTCACAATTTAATAACACATCTTTTTGTGAAGGTGGTTTTTGAATTGTGTGTTTAGAAACCACGCTTTTAGAAGTGGCTGTTTTTTTTGTTCTAACAATTCTGTGTGTCTCTGCCTGGTTGTGGATTGACTGTCTGGATTTGAATGTGATAGGATCTGGGAAATGTCTTGACCCAGGGGAGGAGTAGGTGAGACAGCCACGGTTGACCTGCATCTGGAGTGTAGGGGGGAGGAGTAGCCCCTAGAGGTGAAGAGGCCTGGGCTGCTGCCATAAAACAAATGCTCCATCTCCTGCTGAGTGATTGAAGATCCAGACCCCCACTATCAAAGGAAGAAGGTGTCACTGGCAGGGAGACACCCAGAACTGGTTTGGACAGGGGTCAGTGCCCCCTGAACACAAAGACTTCAAAGACATTTAGGGGTATAACTATGAGAGCTGATACCCCTGGACCTTGGACTGAAATCCATACTGAAAAAGGATTGAACCTACTTGTTGATCAAGAGGAACCTCTGCCAAAGAAGAACAGCTGAAGAGACTGAAGAGAAGGACTGCCCTTGCTGTGTGTTCTGGGGCTGGCCTGCAGTTTGCTGGTTTGACTAAGGAGAGGACAAGGGACTTTGCTGTGTGCTGTGTCCCCCTGCTTGTGAGGACTTTGCTGTGTGCTGTGTCCTGAAGTACCGTGTCTCCAAGGGCCCGAGGAGATCTGGCTCCCTGTTATGGAAACTCAGGAGCATAAAAGTTTCCAAGTGTGTCTCAGCGACGCTGTGTGCGTGTGGTTTTTGCAGCCTGAGACCTTCGTAAGAACTGCCCCGTGATCGTGTGCACCCGGAGTCCAAGTGAGTCTCAGCGACGCTGTGTGCGTGTGCTTCGTGCAGCCTGAGACCTTCGTGAGGATTGCCCTGTGATCGTGTGCACCCGGAGTCCAAGTGAGTCTCAGCGACGTTGTGTGCGTGTGCTTCGTGCAGCCTGAGACCTTCGGGAGGATTGCCCTGTGATCGTGTGCACCCGGAGCTCAAGTGAGTCCCAGCGACGCTGTGTGCGTGTGCCCTGTTGCAGCCTGAGACCTTCGTGAGAAATTGCCCCGTGACTGTGTGTCCCGGAGCAGTCTTGTTCTCTGCTTCAATCGACAGCGTGGCCAGAACTGCTGCGATCGTCATTGCCATCGGCCCGGACCAACATCCCCAGAGGAGCTGTGAGAATTCACCGCCGCCGACCCGAGCCTGCCTGTGCCAAGGAGAGACCTCGAACCATCACCGTCGGAGGTCCGGGTTCCACTGCCCAAGATCAACGAAGTTGCACCGGAGGCCCAAGCCGCGAGGAGAGGAGAGTGAGCTCGCATCCCCCCAGGTAACGCTCAGCGAGCATGCGTGTGTAGCCGCCTGAAGCGGGGTGCGGGCTACGAGAGAAACGCTCTCGGCCTTTCCCATCTTTGCAGCGCGAGCCCCCGCTCAAGTCCGTATCGCGGCCCGTACTTGCCGAGGAGTGGCAGTACCGGGGCCGGAGTGTGGAGCTGCACTTTGTTTTCCATCATAACAGTGTTGGGGGAATATTCTGGCAGTAGCTGACCGCGAGTCAGTAAGAGTGGCATAGAGACCGTCCAGAGCACCGCAATCAGTGCAGAAGTACATTATTTTTGCATTACGAACTGCCTGATTGTTGCATTACGAATTGCATTATTTTTGCATTACGAACTGCCTGATTGTTGCATTACGAATTGCATTATTTTTGCATTACGAACTGCCTGATTGTTGCATTACAAATTGCATTATTTTTGCATTACGAACTGCCGATTGTTGCATTACGAATTGCATTATTTTTACATTACGAAGTGCCTGATTCTTGCCTTACGAACTGCATAGCATTGCATTAGGACTGCATTGGATCATCGAGAATTGCTCATTAATACTGCAAGAACCTACCAGTGCGTGCTGGCCTAATAACCGGGAAAGGTGAAATATTACAAATATGCATATGTTGGATTTTTATCGTGTGGTCTCATCGTATATCTTTTTTTTATAAACATATAATTGTTTTTTTTATGAAACTTGTGTGGAGTCCATTTGCGGTGTTATCACGGTGTCACTGAGAGCGTGGTTGCAAATACTTTAAACATTTGCCTTGGAGATAAGCCTGGCTGCTCGTGCCAAGCTACCGAGGGGGTGAGCAGGGGCTATCTGAGAAGGTGTCCTTCCTTTCCCTGACTTAGAAGCAAGGGTCCCTATTTGGACTAAGGTACCTAGCTCAGCCAACTAGAGACCCCCAGTTCTAACACATATCATAAAACCTATGCGCATAAAAACAACCGATAAAACATACAGTAAAACATCCAATAGTCCCACCCGCCAGTCTGAGTCAATGTGCATAACATAAATCATAAATGTCACAGGAGCACATACCAAAGAAATTTTAAAAGTCACATGACAAATATACAGATCCCCAATAATTCAGTTTAACAATCATTATTAAAAACCACACATAATAAAAAGTGCAAATGAGAACTCCCCCAAAGGACAGGACTACCCTATTGGCTAATCCCAAGCCTCCCACAACTTGATTACACAACTTAAAAGATTAGCAAGACTCACACAAGTGTGGATATCCCTGAGCATCATAAGGTGTAACATGGCGGATCTTACTTGTGTGACGATTACATTTCTAAAGAGGGGTAGTAAAAAGCATTTTCTCAGTAGAGAAAGTGGGGAACAGAACAAAACAAGTGCTCAGGAGTTTGCACGACAGATTGTCATAAGTACAGGGACCCAATAAGATGAACAAAAAGATGAAACCTAAATCTGGTTAACAGCTGTCGGTGATAAGACATGTGTTTCCCATGTAAGGTAACCTTTTGTAGAAGATACTGTTTTTATCATGCAATGGGCACGGACAGCAGGTTTCAACAATTCATATTTTTCCCTAAAGGCCACAACACAGGTGTAAAAAGTGTGTTTTACCGATTCATAGTCTGCTTTGGTGATTTTATCAGGGGCGGAAAATAAATCAGGGCGACCCAGACTGGTGGCTTTCGACTTAACATAGCCAAGCCAGGGTATTGCTTTCACATTATCTAAGGATAGGCAATCCCTAATAATCAATCAGTTCAGAGATGGCTCACTCCTGTACCACACAGAGATCCACTGTAGCAAGGCCCGTAAGGCAATAGCATCTGATATATATTTAAGGCCCAATTCTTCATGGACAGCAAAGGTGGAAGTATTCTGTGGGAACTCAATAGACAACGTGCAAACCTATTCTTCTCAGCCTGAATCAAGTGGCAGTCCTTGTACCCCCAGATATCACTATCACCATAGGTTGTGGCCAAGACGCATTTAGCAGTATAAATTTGAAGACGGGGCTTAATCAATTTCCTGCCCAATCTGGAACCAAAATCCAGTGTTGCCCACCACATAAGAGCTAACTTTGACCTTTTGGACATAAGAAGGGGGCCCCAGGTGTTCTTGTTGTAAAGCAGGATACACAGATAATTAAAAGTGGGTACATGATCGATTCTGCTCCTATTGCAGTAAAAGGTTTTATGTTTGGAGGGCTTTCAGACAATTACCATAACATAGGATTTTGACTGGTTTATGGAGAGAACTAAGGGGCATATGTATGAAGCCTTTTTCCCGTTCGCAAACGGGCCGATTCTCAGAATCGGCCCGTTTGCTGAACAAGCCTTTGGGATGTATCATCCCAAAGGCCCTCGCACAATAGGGATTCGCAAAATTTGCGATTCCCTATTCTGCGAATGCATTTAAGGAATCGCAAATTGCGATTCCTTAAATGCAATTCTGGAAAGCACCCAAGTTGTGCGATTTTGCGTTTAGAAATCGCAAATTACCACCAACTTCAAGTTGGTGGTAATTTGTGATTTCTTTGAAAAATGCACTTTTTGCATTTTTCAAAGTGCCATGTGGCGCACATACATGCCCTTAGGGCATGTATGTGCGCCACATGTGCACACATGCTTATTTCAGGGGTGCAACAGGGTGTCCTTTTGACACCCTTGCACCCTTGAAATTGCATTCGCAATTTGCGAGTACCTAATGGGTACTCGCAAATTGCGAATGTCTTCCCATTCATTCCTATGGGCCTCTAGGCCCATAGGAATGAACGGGAAGAGTATTCTTAATTGCGAATCGCAATTTGCGATTCGCAATTAAGGAATACGTAGGAATCGCAATTAATATTGCGAATCCTACATACATTGCCTTTTGCGAGTCCTTAATAGCGAATCGCTAAAATTCGCTATTAAGGACTCGCAAAACGCTTTCTTGATACATATGCCCCTAAGTGTGCCATGAATTCAGAAAAGGTGTCAAGCAAGACACATTCCTGCTGCCATCCTAGACATGAGGATGACATCATTGGCATAGAGCAGAACTGGGACCACCCGCTGGCCTACTCGGAGGACATCACAGTTTAGCTCAGTTAACACCTTCTGCAAACGATTAAAATAGATGGTAAACAGAAAAGGCGCCAGGATACAACCCTGCCTAACACCACAAGTAATTGGAAAGGATCTCGAACAACTACCATCACTGCCAAACCTGACAGAGGCAGACATATCCTTGTGCAGGTCGCCTAAAAAAGACACCAGAGCTAGATCAACCCCAAGTTTCAGCAGTACTTAAGGCCACAATTTAATATGATTCACACAATCAAATGCGGAGGTAGGCTCCATAAAGCTTAGGAACAAGGTACCCTTACTAGCCACAGTATATTTCTGAGTTAAAAGGTATAGGTTCAGGGATTGATCAATAGCACTGAGGCCAGGCCTGAACTCATTCTGCAACTCAGAAATAATACTATACTCTTTGCCCCACGAGGAAAGCCTTTCTAAAATCACCTGGCCCAAAACCTTGACAGTCGTATCAATCAGGGAGATTGACCTGCAACAATTCTAATCACCTCGGTCGCCCTTTTTAAAAACAGGAACAATAATGGATTGTGCCCACGAACTTAGGCCGGCAGTCTCGATCACTGCAGCATTTAGGAGCCAAAATAAGGGCATCAGCCCTAAAAAGATCTGCGGGTACACCATTGAGACCTGGGTCCTTATTACCAGCCAGTTCCAAAATGGCCCCTGTTACCTCAATAACAGAAAAAGAACGATGTGAGTTTGTTAAAAAAAAGGCAAAAAAGGAGACTCTAAGCCAGGGTCCGACGAATAAATGTGTGAGAAATGGTCAAACCGTTTATCTTCGCCAATCACGGATATCACAGGGGGCCAACCTCTGCCCCTAAAAGGGCTGTTAACAACCTGTCAAAAGACGGTGCTATCCTGGGAGTCACAGGCACGCACTAAATTATCCCAGGCCTCATCCTTTAGGGACTCTTTCCTTTTTTGGTAACCAACTTATCTGTTTACGTAGCAAGCTCACTTGTACTGCATCCCGGGGAGTAACTCCCACTGGGCTTTAGAACAAGCCCCATCGAACCAGCGTTCAGCCCTACTATCAATCTGTGCTTCACTTGGAAGAGTAAGGGAGGCCTTAATATCTGCGCAGCGAGCGGTGACTGCCCTCAAAACTTCTTTGTGCACAGAATCCAAGCGCATGCAGCATTACAGCTCATGGCTGCTCTCATGACACAGATTGCTAAGTAATTTGTCTGGAATTATTTTGAACCATTTTAATTTCTTGCCTTAATCCCTCAAGGCAAGATTGGAGGAAATGGGGGCCGATATGACAATTTCTTTTTTTTTTATTTGCTTTTTCAGAAAATACAAAACTGACATCAACATATCGACCATCAGTGCCATTTTCACTGTATGATATATCTACCCGTACATCATTACTTCTATCATTGCACAAGGTAACCAAACATATACACCACACAAGCATAAGTATAGATTGCCCTCCTGAATACCTCAGCCATCCCGCTCCTCCTGGCTATATAACAAATAAGCAGTGAGCGGGCCCCATATGTCTTTTGGCCTCGAAGATGCTGGCAGTTCCTCCACATTCCATTTCAACTGTTCCCTGCAGTACACCATGTCTAAGTGCCCCTTCCGTTTGGTAGGTACCGCATATTTGCTACAGTGCATAACTACCCTCCGTTTTGCTAACAATAAAGCCAGAAAAATTTGGTTGACGGGTTGCAGATTCTTTACCAGACCCAGCAGAGTCCAGAACCTCCTGATCGGGGGGCGCAACCATGCCAGGTGCAGGAAATCTGCATCTGGAGTTCTACAGCATGCATAAGTCGTATCCTCCTGCAAACCAAATCTGCACAGTCGAGCAGGTGTATAGTACATTTGGTGTAGATACATAAAATGAATAATACGCAAATTACAGTTAGATGTAAGAAAGTTCAGCTACGCACAGCAGAAAGACCAGTCCACCGGTTCCAGTGGTCGGTCCTCCAATATTGCATTCCATCTCTCCAACACCTGATCCATGGCTGCCGGTCTGTCTGCCTGCACTGCATTGTATAGTTTAGTGATCAAATTTCTGAGTGTGTCACAAGTCAGCAAGGTCTGCAGGGCACATAGCACTGGGGGGTGCATTGAGGAATTGTGCATAGGACTCTCGCATGGCTGCTCTTAGGTAATAATATGTAAAGATCAAGAGCGGGTATGTTGCTGCGTCTGCGAGAAGTCTGCCCTAGCAATAAACATACCATTAAGGTAGGAGTCCCCTACCGTCTTTAGCCCCGCATTCCCCAGCAGTTTCAGCGCCCCACTCTCCTGTGTGACTAACAATGCGGGGTGGAATTTCAACAAGAGTTCTGGTGCATATAAAGGCATCTTGTCCGTGCACTGCCCTACAGCTCACCAGGTGCTTGTAGTGGAGTGAATCGTGTTTATCTCAGTGCATGTCCCTACCCATCGCCTATGCTGTAGTATAGCCTCTAACAGGATGGGAAGCGCATCGTCATGCTCCACCGCCACATTCGGAACGTAGTCATGGGGAGTATACCAGTAATGAGCGAAATAGGACTGTGCATACAAGTCGTATAATTGCAAATCTGGTGCATTAAAACCTCCTAGTGGATACGGCAGTGTGAGGACCTCCCAACGCAAGCGTGGCTGTTTCCCTGTCTACACCAATGTGATCATATGTGCCCTGAGTGTTTTTAAAAAGTGTTGTGGCAGTACTATTGGAATATTGGTAAAGAGATATAAACATTTAGGTAGCACCACCATTTTCATAATGGCTATTCTGTCCAGGGCCAGACTGGGATCGCAAACCAGCCCTGGCAATTATGTCCGACCAGCCTCGGTGGGGGGTGAGGGGGCTGGTGGGAACACTGCTCCTGCGCTGTTACTGGGGGCCGGTTTTGCAACAGTGCCTCAAAATCGGCCCTCAGTAACAAAAACGGACCCCACCCCTCCGGGCCCACCGGAGAAATGCCCGGCGCCCACTACGGCCAGTCCACCCCTGATTCTGTCTACCAGTGAAAGCGGTCATCTGGTCCACCTCTGAATCTGGTCCTCCAAGTGCGAAATAGTCCTACCATAGTAATAGCATATTACCAATTCAGGATCACTGTGTATCCAGATTCCCAAGTATTTAATCGGATCCAAGCTCCATTGCAGGGGAAAATTTAGTGTGTATGCTTTGGAACAAGGTGTCAGGGGAAATACCACTGATTTCAGCGAGTTAATGCTCAGGCCCAAGTATCACTCGAATCGTATGTAAACATGAAGTACCGGCGCCAGATGCAAGCCAGGTTCCATGACATACAATACCATGTCGTCTGCCAAATGCTCAGAGGGCGCATTCGAAAGCGAAGTGCAGATGTGGCATGCCGTTGGCTGCTTACACAACTAGAGGCTCCAAGAGAATAGCAAATAATATTGACGATAGAGGACACCCTTGTCTCGTGCCCCTGTCTATTGGGAATTCCTCAGACGTGTTAACCTTTATACGCACACGGGCCACTGTGTTTGTTTATAGCAATTGAATCCATCTTAGAAATGCCTCAGGCATCCCCATATGGCCATAATCTTGAACATGTAGCCCCATTCGATGGAATCAAAAGCTTTGGCGGCATCCAGCCTGCATTGATGGATTCAGCTGGTGCAACAGTGCGAACAAAGTGCACAAATTATGTGTAGTGAAACAGGCCGGTATAAAGACCAACTGATCTGGGAATACCAGGTTGGAGTGCAAGGGCTGCATACGGGTTGCCAGTATCTTGGCCAGAATTTTTGCAACAATATTTATGAGAGACAATAGTCTACATGACTCACAGTAATCTAACACCTTATCGGGTTTCAACAGTGCCGCAATAAGGGATTCTTGTAGGGAGGGGGGCAGTATCTGCCTGGTGTATGCTTCTTCGTAAAGGGCGTGTAAGTGGGGCACCAGCATATCCGCAAATTCCTTATAGAATTTGCCTGTTAGGTCATCCAGCCCCAATGCCTTACCATTAGGAAGTGAGCGAATGGCTTGTCTTACCTCCTTGGGTGAGATTGGTTGTATTAAGTATTCCCGTTGGCCCGGGTGCAACCACGCTAGCACTATATCTTCCATGTAACCCCCAGTTCCTCCTCCCCAGTACCATGTCTAGCATTGTATAGTCGGGCACAGAAATTTCGAAAATCTGTGAATATGGAGGGGGTATCGTAGTGGTCTACACCCTCCTGGGTAGTTATCTGGACTATCTGTGTATGTCCCTTTGATGTGCTCTGTGGTGTAGCTAAGCTCCATCCTGGGTGCCCACCTTCCTCATAAGTACTAGCCCTGTGGCATTTGGATTAGAAGTGCATTTTCTGGGCTGCCAGTTCATGAAAGGTAGGGATGTGTTTTCGAATGGTAGCCAGAGTGGCGGGTGAGGCTTTACCTTGTAGTCTCTTTCTAGAGACCATGGATGGCTTTCTGTGTTTTGTATTTGGGTGCACATTGCCCATAACAAATGTGCCTGAGTACCTCAGGCCCATACCTATCTGATTGCAACTTTAAACACTTCCCACAGCGTAGCCACACTCTCCTCAGAGCCAACATTTTTTTCAAAGTATTCTGCTATAGCTGAGCGCAACCCGTCGTGGAACACAGAATCTAGTAGGGCCGTCGCCTGGAACCGCCACTTAAACTGGTTCGGATAATAAGTAGGGACTGTTAACAGTAGCTTCACGGGTGCATGATCAGACAGTGTAGGGAGCTGGGAAACCTCTGTCACCCATGTACGAACTTCTCTGGTGGCTAGCCAGTAGTCTAGTCGAGACCACGAGCCGTGTACAGATGACACAAACATGCCCTCTCTGTCAGTCGGCTGTCGGAGCCTCCAGATTTCAACCATCCCACATTCAGCCACGCTGTCCCAAATAATCCTGGCAGAGTGTTTACCATGCCACTCTGGCCTAGTTAACAGGTCAAGATCGGGGTCAAGGTAGGTGTTGGGGTCTCCCTCCCCCAAACGGTTGTCAGAGGTATGGCATGTATATGGTGCCATATTGTCAGATAAAATCCAGGCTCATCTACATTTGGACCATATGTATTTACTAGAGTGACTGGTATGCCACATACATTTTCCTGGGCTATGACATATCTGCCATGTTCATCCGCACAAGAATGTGTTATCATGAAGGGCACCCCTCTTTTTATCAGAATCATGACTCCCCTGGAGTATGATGAGTAGGAAGAAGCCAATTTATAAGTCACCCAGCGGGACCCAATAGCTTCTTCCATGTGACGCGTGAGGTGCGTTTATATGATGTCTGTCTAAGTAGGATAAGACTTGTCGCACCTTACGAGAATCATTAAGTCCTCAGATGTTCCAGGTTAGTAGGGCAACTTGTCCTTGGGGTGAGACCATCTAATCAGAGAGTGGGCGTGTAATGTATTCCATCGCCAGGTGCCTCATGTGTGATGTACAGAGTCAATATGGTGACTAGAACAACAACCAATCCCCCTCACACACCCACTTCAGCATCTAATCATGCGAAAGACATCCCCACAATTAAAAAAGAGAAGAAATCTCAAATGAAAACTGCATAGAAGCTTTCAGCTCATTCAACAAGTTACCAAACATTTGTAACACTCTGGAAGTTCCCTCTAGATGCCGCCAGCTTCCCAGCACTACTCCTGGTGACCGGAGGTGGCTAGGATGGGGAAACATCGACTTTGTGCCAGAGAATTTGAGCCTGGTGGTTCAGGAGACCAATGTCCCCACAGACCCTCTGTGTGTCCCGCAGAGTACATGCCATTAGTTTGCATCAGTTGAAATCACCGTCCTTGAGAAGCAATGTCAGTTGCTGTCTTGGTTGTCGTCATCCGAAGGTTGAGATCCACGTTTCAGGGTGATGGTTTTTAAGTAATCTTTAGCTGCCTTTGGAGTCGTAAAGATTTTCTGTGTACCTTTATAGTTGATGAATAGCCATGCTGGATAAAGCATTGTATAGGTGATGTTGGCTTTTTGCAACTGCTTCTTGATAGGTAAGAACTCTTGTCAAGCTGTCTACACCGCCACTGTAAAATCTGAGAAAAAGCCTATATGATTGATCTGATAGGTGATGTCTTTCATTTTCCGTGCCAATCTGAGTACTGTATCTCGATAATTCCGTAGTTTCGCTATGATGGGGTGCGGGGGCGGGGGGCTCCCAAGAGCGGATGCGCCATGAGGGATCAGTGCGCTTTCTCCTCCTTCAGTTGTTGTGACAAGTGTTCAGATCCGAAGATCGTTGTGAGGAGTGTTTCTACGTAAGTCTCCATTTTCCCTGTATTAGTAGATTCTGGAATACCAGTGATTCGCAAGTTGAAAGATTTTTGGGCCCCGACCCACCCACCAAATTCTCCGAGCCATAATGATTTGCTCAAGGATGTGAAAGGGCCAGGCCCATAAGTTCTAGACCTGTTCTAGAGTCACACTCTGATGGTTCTTTTTCGCAGCATGAAAGTGTAAAGGGGAAAAAAATTGTTAGGAAACAATCACTCAACCAATACTTCTCTTGGATATATAATAACCCACGGACAACTACTTACGGTTAGTTAGTTTATTACAAAGCCAAAAATAACTGAACATAGAGATACCTCAAAACAACGGTATAGAAATACAAAGGAATTAGCATGAAGCCGAATCTGCGCATCCAGTTTAGATGGTGCAGCATAAGCAGCACAATTAATTCAAGAAGTAGGATACAGCAAATCAGAACTCATGAGTACAAATTTCCCTGCATCAAGGGTTGGTGAGTGGCAAGCATTAAATCAATCCCTACTCTAACACTAAGGTGACATCCCTACTTAAGCATTTTCAGAATGAATATAAGGTATAAGCACGTGGAGTCTCCCTAAGAAGTCTCTCCACGATCAATGGGTCAAGCAGCATAAAACTACCAAAGAAAGAGCTCGTCATAGGATGCTCTCACTTTGAAGGCAAGGGGAAGTGGCACTCTATCCTAATTCCAACAACCAGTTACCCACAGGTAGCACTCCCATGGTGCATTTCAAATCACACCATCCACCCTGGGTATTTTTCCACGATGTCGACAGTGTGCTTTCCTTACAACAATTTGTCCTTGGTTCCCAGGCCTTCACCTGTGTGAGGCGTAATGACCTTCCTTTATCGACTCAAACCACACAATTATAACTTCTTCTCTCCTTGCCTAAGCAGTAAAACAAAGACATTGTTCTGCCTAAAAAAGCGCTTCTTCACCTGCACCACAAAATGTGAGAAAGAACAGATTCCACAGCACGATTGATATTCAAACTGTTAATTCTAAAGCGAGAGTTTTCTGAGACTTGCATTTCAGACCTACAATTTTCAGCTAACATAAGGAAAGCATCATCTAAGCTTTACGAATTCACATAACATTAATGCAATTTCAACTAATACATTTATCTATGTATGAAATGACATAATTAATAAGCACATTTTTAATACTCAAAAAATTGTCAGTTGCACAACACGAATTCTCCATGTGAACGTCTTCTGCTAGTTACACTCACTTTCTACGTTGATTCGCCATGTTACTTGTCAATGGCCTAAAATACGTCATGTATTCATGTTAATACATTTCACAATTCTAACACTTCATGTTAATACAGCAAATGATTATATGCAAGTGCGCTCTACACATGATTATGAAGCACCCCTACAAATGAAATAAGATTTCCACTCTATCAGATGTTTGCATCAAACTTACCCTTGGAAGTCAACCAATGTGTCACTTTATTTCTTAATTGTTCAAAATTGTCTTTCCTGGAGGTCTTTAATGGGGGCACGTTGACCAGAACTACTATGTGGAGAGTACAAACAGTAGGGAGATCCAAACGAGTATTATTATAAATGGGTACATTGCAAAGCTCCTTTACCACAGGATCCCGGTGGCCTTTATCCACCACATATGGGGCAAAGCTACCCTCTATATTTTCATGTGATCATAAACCATTTCCCCTTTGGCCCTTTCTACACCCATCCATAGTTGGTATTGACAAACCCGGGGAGACTGGGGACTCTGATGGGAAGGGCAAAGAAGAGAATGTCTTAGCGCCAGCGGATAAAACCACAGGTGGCGCAGCCACCGACAAGTGAGCAGGGAAGAATGAGCTCAATTTAGATATTTCATGCTCAATCTTCCCCAGACAGGCCAAAATGGGGTCGAGCTTATTATTCAGAAACTCTATTCAAAACATTATTGCAAATGGCATCACTTATGTCACTTATATCTGTGGAATTATCCCTTTCTTCAGTCACAGCCTCCGGTAGAACAGAGGGAGCAGAAAAACACTGCCTTTTTGGATTTACCCCACCATCAGCTCTCTTGCTTTTGGCCGCTTTACTCTTCCTCTTGATGGTTATGGGATGTTTACTCCTGTATTACCCCAATCGGTGCTTGTTCCGGGGCTTCTACCAGGGCCATTGGTGAACCATCCAAAGACCCGGCCTCCCCGGATTCTTGGTCCACACCTGGGGGCCGATTCCGATTCCGGCCGGAAATCTCTCCGACCGAGCCGGACCCGGAGAGAATTCCGACCGAATCGGACCCTAGTAGTCCGACCGGACGAGTACGATGCATTCGCATGCTATCGGACTCGAGTCGGTCGGACTCCCATTGAAGTCAATGGGAGCCGGTCGTACAACGCGTACGCGGGCTCCCATTGACTCAATGGGTGCGAAGCGGACAAGGGCGCCCCCTACAGCGTGTAGGCATCCATGCGCATCGCGGCGTACATGCACAGGTAGGGGGGACCCATGGGTCCCCCCTGTGTGCGACTCGCGCGCCTACGCGTACAGGGGGGTCCGACGCAGACCCCCAAAGTCCGGCTCCGACAGCTTTTTTGAGCCGGACGGCGCGAGTCGGTCGGACTGCTCGCGGCGCGCATCGTACTTACCCGGCCGGGAAACGTCTCCATAGCGCGGTGCGAGTCGTGTCCATGCGAGTCGGTCGGAGCGTGTTGAAGCCGCGTTCGAGTCGGTCGGCGATTTCGCAGGTGCTTGCATCGTACTCGCTCGGCCGGACCCGCGTACGATTCGGTCGGGAAACAGGGCTCCGAATCGGATCCGGTGAATCCGAATCCGATTCGGAGCACTACCGGCCGAGATCGGAATCGGCCCCCTGGTCTCAAGACAATAATAGAAACGTCCTTTGTGGCCCCCAGACCGGGAGGCAATGAAGAAGAGGATGATGAAGAAAGCGCCAAACGGCATTCAGCCAACTCAATCTCCCTGTTGATGACATCAACCGCTCTCTGAAAAAAGACATCCAATGTTGGTCTAGGTCTTCTAAGTATAGGATTAGCATGGTTAGTGGGGGCCCCTAGCAAGGTGGTGAGTCAGCCTCCTCCCACGGCCGTAGCGTTGGCGCCTTCTGGCGCAGGTTTCCCTGGGACACTGAGTCCCTCATGGCCGCGGAGCAGGCGATTAGAGACTATATCAAAGACTATGAGGCTTTGCCTCTGCATTTGACAGCTGTGTCTGGGCTTTTTGGGCAGTACTTTAGAACTGAGGCTGTGCCTGAGCAATTTGGCCTCTCCGTGGGCAGTTGGGGCTGGTCAGTGAACCGTGGGACTGCGTTTGGACATGGGAGACATTGTTTGAATATTCAGAGTTCACTGTCAGTGCAATGAGGGCGTGCTTGGTGTGCCCCCCCCCCCCAGATCAAAGAACAAGTCCAAGACCTCACTCATGTCGAGGGGCAGACCTAGTTCTCTGTGATAATACAACATTAGTGTGAGCCATGATAAAAAACCAGGACACCAGATATTTGCAGTCGGACACTCAGGGGAACACAACTGTACATCCTGCAGGGGACATTACCGTCTTAACACCAGTCCCTGTGGTGTTGTAAGGCTGAAAAGTCACTTGATGTCACTTCCTGTGATGTCATTGTGATCAAAGGGAATTTGGTATCATATTCTTAGTCTTTTGGTGAATCTATATTCATGCAGGGGCCCCAAAGACTTGTGCAGTGCTTGATGTAGCATCAGAAGTTATCAAATTCCACCAGTCTCAAGCATTTTCACAGCATGCCACAGTCAAACATCTGTGATATTTTGTTTAAAGCAGTACCAGCATCCAGCAATAATAATACAAAGTTGAAACATGCTCAGTGCTACGAAGTATGGGTACAATAAAATTACGCTGTCTAAATATGATGTACCTATCCGTTTACATATTGTTTGCCGCCCTGGTAACTACTAAACCTCCGCCTTCAAATTATTTCCCATGCTGCACCATAATATACACTGCCTTTAGAAGGTGTGCACGCGCAGCAGCCTAATGCCCATCCTGCTCCTAACTGGCGTTGATCACGTTGGATTGACTCAGCCTTTTATCTCACCGGGGTCACAGTCTATCAAATAACTTCCTTTGATACTAGGCATTTACAGTTTTAAAAGAAATTCATGCCATAAATAAAACAATCAACTACGATTATATTTTACCATATTTAAAAAGAGCGCATATGCCAGCCAGCAACTTGATGAGAAGGCCATTCATGTCACAGCTGACGCAGACAAATATTTAGAAGGCTGAAATGGTAATCGACAAATACATCCAAGTACATGTGGAAACAAAGTACGAACCACGAGAAAATATACAATTCATGCTCATTTGTTCATAAAAGTAATAACACTGCCTCGCTATAACGTAGTGTGAAAACAGCCTGCTCATGCTTTTTACATCAGTACCATATGCAAATGTGCCGGATGGATGCACAGCTTCGTTTTACGTGAAAGCAGCCGGGAGACTTTTCAATTAAGAAATGTCAAGGATTCCTTAAAAGTATATTACTTCCATGTACTTTAACAATGTCTTCCACGAGGATAAATCTGGTTTTCACTAAAGTCTATCAGCGATTCTGAGACGTGGACAACGGCACGTAAGAAACAATCCCTGCTATCCACGTCCGATGGCCTGACAACAGCGCACGTATTACGACCAACGCACGTCAGCGCCAGAGACGCATCAGGCGCCACAGCCCCCTGGTGTTGAAAGCGGGTCACGCGCTCTTCGGGTTTACATTCTATGTACAAATTAGAAATGTAGGCACGCTTAAAAATGTATGCTCGTTTAGAGATACATATATATATATGCACGTGTAAATAAATACTATACCAACAAAGAAGCCGTAACTACCTATGACACTAAATGAAGGGGGTTCTACTGAATTGGTTTTTATGGGGTCAATAACACGATGCAAACCATGCACATACACTGCTACATTGGATCAATGTTGTCTTAAGGATTTTTGGGGCTCCATGGGGAACACATATTTTGGGCCCCTTGTCTGGTACAACTTTGAATTTTATTATCCATTTTCTGCTAATAGAAGCCTGTATGATGCCAACCAAACGTTCAGAAACAGGGTTCACTCAAAACAATTGTAATATGCCTTTATGAAGCCCCCAAAATACCTTAGGATGCCACTGGGCAGAGAGAAACAGACTCAGAAGTAGAGGTAGGCAGAGAGGAGAGCGGCTGAGATATGGGAATAGACAGCAGTGAGCTAGATAAAGAGGAAGTTTACTTTACCAGTGGGGAGGGGAGCAGAGGGGTGGAGGGGGGGAGCTTGGGAAAGTGTGGGCCCTGGGCAATTGCGCACATTGCACATGCCTTGAAACGTCTCTGCATTGGATGCACATTGTTATTACAGATGGTCTGAAAGGCCATGAAACGAAACTTTCACATTTTAATCTAACCAGGGTGTTCCTTCCATTACATTTGGGAGTCCCAAGAAATGATAGTATCCCCTTAAGATGCTGAACGATGCACCCATTTGAGAACTACGCTCAGGGCTGGGCAAAGATGCCCGCAGCAGAGGCACTTGGTATATGTGTGGATGGCAGGCATTTACTACTAGCCCAGAAAGGGCTTTAGGAAAGGGCATGTAAGGCTCCCACCCTCAACCCACTTTGGAGCGCTAGGGTCCTACACCCCTTTCAGAGCCAGCAGGGCATCTGCAAATCCTGACAGTTTGGACTTTGCATATCGGATTTGCGCATCAACACTTTTTGAGGAGTGGAGGACACTAGGTGGAGTAGGTGCAGTGGGGGTCTGTACCCGGCCTTAAAGTGGCCTTCAGGGCCCCATCTAAGGTGTAATATGACACTTTCTTAAGCAGTCCACTGCTCGCTCTAAGCTGCAGGCACAACCCGTGAAGCTCTGCACCTGGGCACAAGTACTGTTGTTTCCACATTTTCTCATTTCTGAAATCAGTGTTTACTGGTATTTATTCAGCTGCTGAGTGACTAAAATAGAAAACAAGCATTGGCATAGCCAATAGGTCTCGCCTTTGGGACCTTATAAGTATTTAATTCTGCAGCACAATATCCTTCGTGACACTGCTGTCAGTGTCTAGGGCCTACTCAGACTCTGGATAATTCACTGCAGCTAGTGGTCGGTCTTCTCATGCACACACCTCACTTCTCCATTCTAGCGTCCCTCCTGCCACAGTTTGCGGCCATTTCTATTTCTAGCGCAGCGAGGCTGATTCCAGGTGATGCAACACTACACAGGGGAGACATTCAACACTGGAGGCCTTTTCACTCACTCCGCGTAAAGGACACCCCCGCAGCCGCGGTGCGGAGTGAGGGGGTCTGGGGAGCAGTCATGATCAGGGCATTAAGGGGGGGCGCCCTCTGCCTGTCAGCTCGAGGGCAGGGGTACTGGCCAGTGCCCCCTCATCATTCCTTGGCGGGGGTCCCCTAAGGTTTCCTTCCGCCACTCGATCAGGCAGTCGCTGCATTTGTGCATGTACTACAGAGCCGCCTTTGCTCAAAGGGCGAGCAGCCGCTGCAAGGGACCGTGAGTCGTATAGGGCCGGACTCGCCATTCGGGGCCCTTCCTCCGGTCGGCTTCAGGCTAGGAATGCTCTCAGAGCAGGGTGGGCTGCCATGACCCAGCCCCACCCCAGAGCTCCGATTCTAGTAGCCGCTTCATGCGGCGTGCGGCTGCTATGAACATTTTTGCTCGGGCTGGTTTTAGTTTCCACTCCCTCCAACCCTGATCACTCCCTCCAACCCTGATCACTCCCTCCAACCCTGATCACTCCCTCACCCCCGCGCCGGGTCATCAGTTTGTCAGAAAGTCTGCTGCGGTCACGGCCTTCGCAGAAAGAAAGTGGAACAAAAGTGCAAGGCATTAGCTCGCTCTGGCGTCGGATGTGAGCAGTGCACAGCGTGCGAGCTGCCCCACGCGCTCACTCACGAAGGAGCCCGTGCAGCATTGTGAGTTCGCGCACTACAGGATCTGTGCGCGTGCGCCACAGTGAGTTAAAGGAGGCACGAGCAGCCACTTTTGGGAACGTTTGATGTTAAGTGCTCTAAGCGGCACAAACTTACGCGCCCATTGATTCCACCCCGCTCCCGCCTCGATAGCTTTCCCTTATCAGTTTCCATCCATATCTAGATGCTTTCGTCCCTGATGCGTGTTTGCCTGGTGCTTGCTGCGCACGTGCGCTTTCGGTGCCTTGGAAAGTTTGGGTTCATTTGTCTGCCTTTACACACAGCTACCGGCAGTCGAGGTTTTAGAGACAAAGCCCCCCTCTGAACCTACTAAACTAGATATCAAAGGACGGCCAGGAAGATGTGGCTATCATGAACACCACCATCTCAAAGCAGTGCACGTGTGTGAAAGCCTGATTTACACACACAAATACCGTGCGATCTACATGTGCAAAACCATTTTTCGAAATGAGGAAGGTTGGTTTTTTCAATTCGTAAATGGTTTTATTCAAATGGAGTTTTTTTGTAAGTAAATCTAATTGTGTGGGTTTCTGCGGGGGGGAAGAGGAGCATTTCACACTTGAACAGACCGACTTCTTTGAAGATATTCACAAATCTTTCTCTGGCCTCTTTCAAGCCCGGAAAAGGAAGGCGATTTAAATCCTTTTCAAGCATTAGACAGCAACCCCAATATTGGTGGGGGTGTCGAATAAATGCATTTCTCCATGGCCAAAACGGTCCCCCTAACCCCAATACAAAAGAAAACAAGCAACGGAGACGGGAGCCACGGTGGGGAGGCAGCAGAAGTGAACAAGGACAACAATGGAGAAGCGGGGGCGAGCGAGCGCGGCAGCCTGCTCAGCTGACCAGACGCTCGTGCGTCATGGCCTTTTCCGGCATGTGTTTCCAATTATCGGGCCCGCGTCTGGGCACGATAATTGGAAACACATGTCTGCCGCGCGGGTAACCGCCCGAAAAAGGCCACGACGCACGAGCGTTTGGTCAGCTTTGGAAACCCCCTTACATAAAGTCTTCGCCTAGCAGCGCTTGCGCGCTACTCGAGGCTCGACCTAAAAACTGTGTTTTTCCAGTGCTTACAAAACATTTTGAGTTTCTCCAGTGATTCTTATAACACACATATTCAATTTAAAGGAGAAGTATTGCAGGGTGTGAAGTGTCTTCCCATTGGCAGTGAGGCCAATGGACTTACTGGCAGACTGTGCTAAGCAGAGCAGTCTGTGGATTGCACTTAGAGACTCTCCCACATGCCCTTCTCATATCTTTTTACCTCTCCACTCACTCTCTTGGGACACAGTCTGGTTTACTGGATTAAGTAAGCAAGGGCATCATTACGATTCCGGTCAGACTATTGTCCGACCAACACCGTAGCGGAAAAGGGACTGCCCAACAAGGAGTAAGCGGTCCCCCTGCCCTCATTACAATGTGACCGCATTCAAGGCGGTCGCAAAGTGTATATTTTCTATTGTGGCTTGTGCTGCAGGCTGCACCGCCCCTATTGTAGGGATTACTGACCCTCCGACGGTCCGACGTACTCCTTGAGCCCATCGGAAAGCGTTGGATTGTCCCTCCCCCTGCTGCCTCTGACTGCAAGCATTGTAATGTATCGGTCGGACCGCAGCAGCAGATGGCAGTCGGACTGCATCCGATGAGCCATCGGATGCGGTCCGACCCCAATCAGAATGACCCCCTAAGTGTTATATCCAAATAATTTTAATAAGCTTTAACTCATGGACACAGTTGGAGTTTGTACTGAGGTGCACATTCCCCCTCCATGAACACAATTTCAATAATCTATCAAGCATGTTAGAGAAAACCACAAATTGCTCTTTCCAGGATCGAACAAGAACGGTCTGTGAGAGGCTGGCTTAGTATATGGTGCTCACTTATGTAAGTGTAGCACCTGCACTAATCCAGACAACCCTTATGGTGATTTTAGTGGTCTTAGACAACCTTAGAAAGCTCTCTAAGTGGTAGCTGTGGAGATCAGCCTTCAGGCTTAGTCCAGGAGGCCGTGTGCAGAGTGTGAACACGACCACATGATCAACACAAGTCAATTGGTAAGTCGTGGTTGCAGTTTTAAAGAAAAAAGGACCCGTCCCAGCGGACCCTGAAGAAACCCCGTGGAAGATAGAAGGTTGGAGAGTCACCCCGACTGTGGATACCCCAGGAACCAGGATACCTACACCAGGGAAGCCGGGTGCATAGGTGCGAAGTGACGCCGGAAACCGCCGTAGACCACAATGGAGGACTTCAGGAAAAGTGCCACTGGCGAAGAAGATGAAGGAGTCCGGAGGAACCCAAAGGTGGATTCAAGATGAGAAAAACCCGCAAGCATAAGGGACAGAGTCTATGCCACTCAGGAGTGACCAGGAGTTACGGAAGACGAATGCCCACCGATGTCGATGGATGCAGGATGGTTGGCGGTGCCCTTGAAGTTGAAGCTGTGCGGACCAGGCGATGCTGTGGAAGACCAGGAGCCGTTCACGAGCTGTCCCACGTCGGATGGCGAGAGCCAGGGGGTCAGTGTCCGGCGGGGGCACCAACAAGTCTTGGAAACGGCAACAGGCGTAGAAATCAAAGAAGGTACAGTGTCAGGACCAGCAAGGTCCAAGTGACTCACCACGACTAGGTAAGCCAGAGCAGGCCCCAAGCAAGCAGGGGAGCCCACTGGAATCAAAGAAGACCCTCGAAAGGACCCAAAGATATCTGGAGACGAGAGTCGCTCAGCCTTAGCAACAGCCAGCCGACGCAGTGCACAGGTGCACGGTTCCTGCAGTGCAGACGAGGGATACTGGCCTTAGACTCGGTCTGAAGACAGGGCAGGCCTCAAGGGAGCTGTAGAACCGCCACCTGTGTTACTGAGCCTGTCAGAGTCTGTTGGAGCCCAGGATCAGCAAACCGGTCAGCTGCAGATGCAGGGGAGTGACTCCTTCACTCCAAGGGAGATTCCTTCGGGTGTCTTGGATGTCCACAGGCCCTGTGGGGGAGCTGTATGGAGCACGGACACTGACAGTGCAGCAGACTTGCAGGACGATGAGACCTGGGGCAGTCGGAGCCTTCCTGGTTGCGGTCTCGGTTCCCAAAGCGCAGTTCGATGCAGTCAGTCTGACACGGTCAGTCCAACATGGTCAGAGTGTCCAGACAGTTGAAGATGACCCAGAGTTGGATCTGAATCGAATTCCACGACGAGTCTAAGGACACACCCTCAGGTAAAACCTTAAGTACCCTAAGGAAAGGTTTGGATGATTCAGGGTCCCTCCCAAAGGAGGGGCTGGACAGTGGAGAGGATACTCCCATGTCCTTTGTTCAGTTTCGCACCAGAGTGGGAGCCAACGGCTTCCTGAACTGGTTTGAGCTGGAGGATGCAAGGAGGGCACCAAATGTGCACTTCAAGCAGTCTCAGTGGCGCTGGCAAGTGCCCCCACCCTGCCCCAATACACTAAACCCTGTCTGGGAGGTGGTCACACCTCCCTGTGACAGGCTACCTATTGTTCTGCCTTCCCCTGCTCGAGCTTGGCTCAGCAGCAGGAGGGCAGAATCTTGTCTCTGGTTGGCAGCAGCCCTAGCTTGTTGTCCGGGTCTAGAAGACTGGTACCGGGAGCACTGAGGGCCTCCCGAAGGAGTTTTACAGTGCATGGAATCATACCTCCTGCTCCGTTTATGGTGTGGGGGTATGATCCCAACAAGTTTGATACCAAACATGACAGGGTTCGTTACAGCCAGTTTAGAGATGGCCCTCGCGTAATGGCGCATGGCCACTCTATATGTTATAATGATTGTTGCACTTACAACCATGGAGAATCGACTCCGAAGGATGTAGGGGTGCCTGGCTCATGCAGGGGCACCCTCACACTTAGGACCCAGTACCCTGCCTTCAGGATTGAAAGGCCTGCCTTAGGGTTTTTATAGGTTTTAAGTGTAGTGACCTCAGATATAGGGAAACCTATATCTTTCGTAAGTGATGTTAGCACCAGCTTACACAGGCTGCTATGACAGGCCTGTAGTCACAATTTGAGTGGTCTCTCATGGGTGGCATAATACATGCTGCAGCCCATTGGAGACCTCTGGTGTACCTCTGCCCTGGGTACCTTAGTACCATATACTAGGGACTTACAAGGGTACACCAGTAGCCAATCTGGAGTGTACCTAAGTACTCACCATGTCCAATTTAGGGAAGAAGCACAGAGACTGGGGTCCTGGTTAGCAGGATCCCAGTCAGACTAGTCAGGAAAACATAATGACACCAGCAAAAAGTGGGGGTGACCATGAAAGCAGATCCTAATTTCCTACACGGTCGTATTATGATGTCCCTGATAATTTGAACAGGGCAGGTAACAAGAGTTGCTGGATCCATCCCGTAAGCAGCCACAGTTTCAAGACTAAAATGCCAGGGAGAAATGATGAAGTACCATGCATTTCTGATTCCCACACTAATTTCTGCTTTCTAAGGGATCAATAGAAATTTGTGATTTATAACTTGTAATTACCATTAACTCTACCTTATGAATGTTAAATGGCACACTATGCACATCATGTGAATCTACAATAGATTCACGCTGCAAAACACTATTTATGCTACCATGGCACAAGAAAATGGCAACCGCAATGTAAAGCTTTGATGAAGGGTTTTGTATTGGCTGTAGGAGAGAAGTGAGTATCGTCTCCACCATCTGATTGAAAATAACATCCATCTGTGAGATGAGCGGACAGTAAAGTAATATTGACATTGGAAAATGCAGCATAGGGCAGTGCCACAGACGTCGGCAAACATTTGCAAGGTTATGCAACTAAAAACTACAACGGTAGAAAAAGATGACACACCAGCAAGAGGAAGACTCACTATAAAGTTGTAGGGCAAAGACATTCCTCAAACAGTCCAGAATAATTAAATTCTAGGTTCCTAGGTAAAGTTGTAGGAGGAATGTGTTGTTTAAGCAGTCCCAAAAGCTGCACTATAAGACTATAAAAGATGTCATCTTTGTAAAAGCTACTCATGACAATGGTAAGTATGATATCTCTGAAAGAAGTAATGCAGGCCATTCAATTCAAATTGTGTCCTGTTGCCAGTATGTAGTTATTGTTGTTGATCAACAAGGAAAATAATCTCTTTCATTGCAACAGATGACCAATTTGTTCTAAACAGCCAAACAAACAGTACTTATTTTACCTTATTAGCGTAACATGACCACTGGACATCATCCCTGTATGCGCCTTACAGAAAAAATAGAGTGTGTTAATGCCTTTCTCCCTCAACCCAGACTTAAAAACATTGACGGATGCTGCATGCGTAACCATTGCAAGATTTCTATTCCTAAACATTCCTTTTTACAACACAAAATACTTTTCTGTGACAGGAATCACACCCTTTTCTTTCCAGTCGTAATGGACCACCTATCCTGCTGATTGTGATATAGTGGGGCAGGTTTGCACCTAACTCCTGATATGACTCATCTATTTTCTTATACAGTGTTTTCCAAACCCCTCCCCCATTTTTCTATAGAAAAATATCCCAGATAGTAGGGCCTTCCATCATATTACCATAAGCAGTCACAAAATAGTTTAGGTTTTTAATCTCTGGCTAAGGGACGTACTCCAGGCCATCATAACACACCCTCTAAATTCTGTATCCATTTCATAAGCTCTTAGTTTAGGATACCTTTTTAGTATTTATGGTTACCTTATTAGGGACACCCAGGGACATTCAGATTGACCAACCATATCTGTAATCGACTCTTAGTAAACAATTCTCATTTGCTTTCTATCTACTAGATTTGAGAAACTCATGTAGAATTTCCACTCAATAGCTGCAGACCTGGAGAGGAATTTATTGCCACACCCAATATAAATGCATAGCATGGTTATTTTTCTTATCATCAAGAATTTTTAAAGTTATTTTCTAAACTCAGGTCCAAACTCCTACCAAAATCACATCCATACTCCCCGAGAACAAAGGAATAGTGCAGTCATTGAAATCACTTTGCCCATCATGCTAGATATAGGGGTAACCATGGATTCAAAACTAAAACAAGAAAATAACATCACACAAAAAAATATTTCCCAAAAAATATTGGCAACCAAAATATTGTGTTCCCTACTTAAACAAGAAAAACATATAACTATTAAAAACAAAAATATAATTGTAAATAATAACTAAAATACAACAATATCAAAAACAAAAATAAAGAAATACCAATTATTATGACAACATTAAAAGTAATCAAACCATAGATGAGAAACTGTGGCATGCTTAAAGTTGAATAAAAGCATACTTAAAGTGGTGGAATACCTCTTCTGCCAGAAGTTAAAGTGAAATTCGAGGATATATGTATACTTAGGGGCCGATTCCGATTCGGGCCGGAAAACATACCGACCGACTCGGTACGGGAATTAAGTCCGACCGACTCGGACCGGCGCCGCACGACCCGGGTAGTACGATGAAATGCATGTGAAATCCGACAGACTCGGACGGAATACAAAACGACCGACCGAGCCGGACGGAAACAAGCCATCCGGCCGGGAAATCACGCGAAACGAACCGACCGACACGCACTCGGATTGAACCCGAGCGAAGCGTACCCGCGAACTCCGACCCGCGTAGTACGATGCTGTGCGTGCAAAACACGACCGACTCGCCCGAAGCACAAGCCGTACGACCGACACGCATACAAAACCCAGCCGAAACAACCCAATACTCCGCGACCGACTCGTACGCCGCATATGAAACCTAGCTGACACACAGCGGGAATGAGTCGGACAAGATCGCACCAGACAACTGCAGCGTCCTACTCGGACACAAGAACGACTCCTACATGCACCAAAAACACCAAGGAAAAATTTGAAAAAAAAGGGCCAAACAAGCAACCACTAAGCCAATAAATACAGGGAGGAAAAAAAATGGAACAAGGACACACCTCCAACTCCACCTACATAAAGCACACAAATCCCTACCATGATCCCTTGCAAATTCCACTGACCTGCCAGACAGAACTGTCACGACTTGCTCCCTGCATTCCCGTGTCCACCAACAGGGGGCTGAACTGGGGGACTTTCCAGTCCTCTAATAAACTTCCAGACCCTCCCCTGCATGCAAATCCTGACTTCCAGCCATTTGGACACTTATTGGGAACGGACATCCATTCCCACTCCATGCCGGGTTTTGTGAAGCCAGCCTACTCATGCCTGAAAACTCCATTACCCAGGATTCCCAGCTCACTGCTTAGTCTCCACCCCTGCAGGCCAGGGATGGGTGGAGGAATTCAGCTCACCTGTGGCTGGCTGCTGCTAGCCTGCTCACACCTGCTGCATATGATTACAGTGAGCTCTTTTAAGCCCCAGCTCCCTTCAGCCCAGTGTTGGTCATTGTAAGCTGTTATCCTGTGAGACCAGTCCTTGTTCCTGAGCTTTTGCTATTTCCTGCTTTCCTGAACCAGCACTGCTTGCAGTGCTTCCTTGATTCCTGAGCCTTAACATTTCCTTGTTCCTGACCTGTAGTGTTACTTTGACTCCTGAGCCTTTGCTCAATTCTTGCCCCAGCACTGCATCCTATGCTACTTTGTTTTCTTGTTTACTGACCCTGTACTATTCTAGTATACCCTTGTAGCCTCCCTTTCTGTATAGCCTTTTCCAGTCCCTGCCTTTCATCTAATTTCCTTGGTTCCCAGTCTAGTTTGCTATCTTTCTATTCTGCTGTCTCGCTTCTGTTACCTTGTATGTTTGTTACCTGCTTTCTGCCAAGTGTGCCCTGTGATTTCCTTCCTTTCCTGTTAAGCACTCCTCTTTGCTAGCTCCTTGTCTATTGTGCTTGTGTTTAGTTTTACCCCTTTGCTGTTACTGCCTTGCGTGTTCCTGTTTGATCGCCAGGATCCGTGGGCACGGCTGACTACCTAGGTGGTGTTTCTTGTTCACTGTGAGTATTGTCTTTGAGTTACTGTTATAACATCACCATAGGTATAAGCTCCACAGACCCTGCCTTTGTATACATATCCTATATGTGGGTATTTCCAGTCAGTATCTGTAACAGCAATTGTGGGTGATGAACTTACTGAGCTTCAGTCTTACCGTGTGGAGCTCCTGAGTGCTTTACCCCACATCCCCTTTATTGTTAACGTTGTTTCATGTTTAAGTGTATTGCACATCCGTCCTGGGTTTAAGTGATTCTGAATGCTGAGCCGCCTCATGAGTGCCCTTCCTTTCCGAGTCTCGCCCTTCTTGTTCACCTCTACAGGCTTCCCCTTTTGGATCTCTTTTCTCCTCTGACTTCCTGTGTGCTCCTGGGCAGCGCTGTACTCCTCTCTGTCTTTGTTTTCTACCCTGTTCCCAGTCCTTGCCCAAGTCCCTGACTGTGTTCCCCACATAGTCCCGGACAGACCCTGACAAGAACACCATCACACAGCAACCACAGACACACTCACAGCTCATACATCACACAAGCCGCACACCATTACCACACCTACAAATAGCACCCTCACACACACCCAGCTAAACCTACACTCACACCCCCCCACTTGCACACACACACACATCAATCACCACCACCACCCATCACCATGCCCCCAAAGAAGAACCATAAGTTCCTAGATTGGGAATTGGAAGTCCTGGTAGACGAGATCCTCAGGGTAGAGCCACAGTTGTTTGGTACATTGGTACAACAGACCCCCATGTCGCAGAAAACCAAGATGTGGGCGAGGATTGTCGACAGGGTCAACGCACAATCACCATGTTTGCGCACAAAGGAAGACATCCAGAACAGGTGGTATGATGTGCGCAGGAGGGTCAGGGACCTACTCAAAAGGACTACCTCCTCAGCCAGCACACCGGCAGTGGCCCTCCTGTAAAACCAGTATACCTCAGGCCCTGGGAGGAGAAGGTGCGGGCCATCCTACCACCAGTGAGCGTATACGGACTAACAGACATCCCAGAGCCTGGTGAGTACACAACTAATATACACAATATGGTGTGACAACACACACAGATCACAGTCAAGGGGATAGGCAAACCATGCACACTTAGCAAATACACAGCAACCAAAAGGTATCCATCCCAAGATGTGAATGCTAGTCAGACAAACACAATACCTGCCATCTCATAGTGATATGTAACTGTGTCATGACATCTACAAACCTAACAACAAATACAGCAAGGCAGTGGCACAAATAGAACCAACAAACACTCCCAGATATTTACCCACCACTAGAACACCACCTCACAGGGAAGCTCACTCAAAGGAAGGAATTCTGTGTATGCTGGTCAAGTCAGTGTAGCCAATAGCATGATGGGAGTGGTAGTCACAGATATTGGTCACACCCACAATTGGCCCATCAACACCACTCTGAACCATGCTCACATCACAGGGAGTGGAAAACAACTGACAAGATGGCTGACACTGGCTACTGCTGTGGGGAGCACAAGGCCCTGCTGGGAACTGGGCACCAACAAACAACAGGACCACACTGTCAGCCATCTTGCCATTGTTGTCACACTCACACACACTGAAGTCCACTCAAAAGGCAAAAGGAAGGAAGGATGGGCATGCTGGGAAGGGGGGTGTAGGCAATAGCATGATGGGAGTGGTAGTCACAGATCAACATCTCACACCCACATGGCCCAGCAAGTTAGCACTGAAGCATGCACACCTCACAGGGAGTCAAAAGCCACTTCAAAGATGTCTGACACTGGCCACAGCTGTGGGGAGCACAAGGCCCTGCTGGGAACTGGGCACCAACAAACAACAGGACCACACTGTCAGCCATCTTGCCATTGCTGTCACACTCACACACAGTGAAGTCCACTCAAAAGGAAGGAAGTATGGGCATGCTGGGAAGGGGGTGTAGGCAATAGCAGGATGGGAGTTGTAGGCACAGATATTGGTCACACCCACAATTGGCCCATCAACACCACTCTCAACCATGCTCACATCACAGGGAGTGGAAAACAACTGACAAGATGGCTGACACTGGCCACAGCTGTGGGGAGCACAAGGCCCTGCTGGGAACTGGGCACCAACAAACAGGACCACACTGTCAGCCATCTTGCCATTGCTGTCACACTCACACACAGTGAAGTCCACTCAAAAGGAAGGAAGTATGGGCATGCTGGGAAGGGGGTGTAGGCAATAGCAGGATGGGAGTTGTAGGCACAGATATTGGTCACACCCACAATTGGCCCATCAACACCACTCTCAACCATGCTCACATCACAGGGAGTGGAAAACAACTGACAAGATGGCTGACACTGGGTACTGTTGTGGGGAGCACAAGGCCCTGCTGGGAACTGTGCACCAACCAACAGCAGGACACCACTGACTGACATCCTGAAAGACAACTTGCACTCCCTGCAATGGAAGCACGTTCCATGGTGGGATATCTGGCTGGGTGGGAAGGAGGACTCACAGCACTGACCATAGTTACAAGCACCTCCCCTCACACACCCCCTCAACACAAACTCCCCATAACCCACCTGGGAGAATGCAATGCCTCACATCCTAACTGAAGATCCCACAAAGAACCACCACCCTGGGTTATGCTGTGTGAAGCACAGGGACACTCTTGGGACTTGTAGCCAAACAACTGCCAGGACAACACTCCCAGCCATCCTGTCAGCACAGGCACCCCACCCCACAGGGAAGCAGAGTCAAAAGGAAAGAAGTATGGGCATGCTGGGAAGGGGGGTGGAGGCAATAGCATGATGGGAGTTGTAGGCACAGATATTGCTCACCCTCACAATTGGCCCATCAACACCACTCTCAACCATGCTCACATCACGGAGTGGAAAAGGACTCACAAGATGGCTGACACTGGGTACTGCTGGGGGGAGCACAAGGCCCTGCTGGGAACTGTGCAATAACCAACAGCAGGACACCACTGACTGACATCCTGAAAGACAACTTGCACTCCCTGCAATGGAAGCACGTTCCATGGTGGGATATCTGGCTGGGTGGGAAGGAGGACTCACAGCACTGACCATAGTTACAAGCACCTCCCCTCACACACCCCCTCAACACTAACTCCACATAACCCACCTGGGAGAATGCAATGCCTCACATCCTAACTGAAGATCCCACAAAGAACCACCACCCTGGGTTATGCTGTGTGAAGCACAGGGACACTCTTGGGACTTGTAGCCAAACAACTGCCAGGACAACACTCCCAGCCATCCTGTCAGCACAGGCACCCCACCCCACAGGGAAGCAGAGTCAAAAGGAAGGAAGGATGGGCATGCTGGGAAGGGGGTGGAGGCAATAGCATGATGGGAGTTGTAGGCACAGATATTGCTCACCCTCATAATTGGCCCATCAACACCAATCTCAACCATGCTCACATCACAGAGAGTGGAAAAGGACTCACAAGATGGCTGACACTAGGTACTGCTGGGGGAGCACAAGGCCCTGCTGGGAACTGTGCACCAACCAACAGCAGGACACCACTGACTGACATCCTGAAAGACAACTTGCACTCCCTGCAATGGAAGCACGTTCCATGGTGGGATATCTGGCTGGGTGGGAAGGAGGACTCACAGCACTGACCATAGTTACAAGCACCTCCCCTCACACACCCCCTCAACACTAACTCCACATAACCCACCTGGGAGAATGCAATGCCTCACATCCTAACTGAAGATCCCACAAAGAACCGCCACCCTGGGTTATGCTGTGTGAAGCACAGGGACACTCTTGGGACTTGTAGCCAAACAACTGCCAGGACAACACTCCCAGCCATCCTGTCAGCACAGGCACCCCACCCCACAGGGAAGCAGAGTCAAAAGGAAGGAAGGATGGGCATGCTGGGAAGGGGGGTGTAGGAAATAGCATGATGGGAGTTGTAGGCACAAATATTGCTCACTCTCACAATTGGCCCATCAACACCACTCTCAACCATGCTCACATCACAGGGAGTGGAAAAGGACTCACAAGATGGCTGACACTGGGTACTGCTGGGGGGAGCACAAGGCCCTGCTGGGAACTGTGCAACAACCAACAGCAGGACACCACTGACTGACATCCTGAAAGACAACTTGCACTCCCTGCAATGGAAGCACGCTTCATGGTGGGATAACTGGGCTGGGGGAGAAGGAGGCCTGGATGGCAACCAAATACCACCAATGCTGGTCATGCACACACCTCAACATTCACATTGACATGCCACAGGTTGGCAGGACAATGTGCTACACCAATATCACTCTCTGACTGTCACAATTTAGGAGAATGCAATGTCCTGGCCCACATCCAGAGGTACAGTCACAACTGTCAGGTGTTTGAACAATTGATGCCAGTAGAAACATAACATACAATCTGTGTCTCTCCCCAAAATAGGTGATGATGGGGACACAGCAGCAGACGAGGAGGAGTCCCTGTCCCAGGCTCCGGGGAACACTGAGCTCACTGGTGTGGATCAGCCTCTGCACTCCTCGGATGGCGAGGAACCAGCTGGACCCTCCGATGTGAGTCATCATGCAGCACCAGCAGGACCAACATCTGTACCCCCTGCACCCACCCCTCCAACAACTGCCAACACACAGGCCACCCCTGCCAACACGGACAGACCAAGGACCACAGATGACAACAGCGCAGGGACCCAGGCCCAAACTGGAGCTGGTGACAACGAGCCCAGGAACAACACCCAAGTGGGCCCACGGTCACCTGTGCGTGCCACCGCAGGTCCTGCACGTGTCGCCAGGGGTGGTGGGAGGGGTGGTAGACATAGGTCGCTCTTTGCAGAGGGGTCTGGACTGCATGATGACCCACAACTGGCACGGAGAGGTCAGCCAGATAGTGGGGATCCTCAAGGACATACAACAGCAGCAGGCTGCCCATCATGCCCGCTTGGACTCCCACATGTCCCGTGTTGAGACACACATGTCACGTGTCGAGACACACATGTCTGGCATGGAGTCCAAGTGGGACACATTGGAACAACTGACAGCGGTGCATAGGGACATACTGACATGCCTCCGACAGATCAGCACCAACATGGCCTCACCTCCCTGTGTGCCCACAACAACTGCTGCTGAAACAACTGCAAATGCCACAGGGAGGGAGGAGGACTCTGGCAGAGAGTCCCCTGCACCACCGCAGCCTGCACCTGAGGGTCCCCCCCCCAAGAAGAGGGGCCGTCCGAGGAGGCCAAACTGAGAGGCCGATGGCTATCTACATCCCCCAGGAAGCCAACACCTGTTCTGGAACTTTTCCTCTGTGTGCAAACTGCACGCCCTGTCGAAGCCAACCCAACTCTCCCACATGACATGGGGAGCTCTAGTTGGCCAAATTTATCAGATGACTGTGGACTTTACTCTGGACATTTCATCTACCAAGACGTCCAATACACATGGGAACTTTGGATTCCAATTTCTATGTACAGCACCCACCATCCTGTGCACCATCCTCACACCTGTATGTAAATAAACTCACCAATACACCATATCTGCCTCTGTTGTGATTCCAACATGCTCTCTGTCATGGAGATGGTGATCAGAAAAATGACACTGTGCATGCTAACTGCTACAGCAAGTCCAACACCGTCATGTCAGTCATGGCGACGTGACACATATGAGGGAGACACACCACTAGGGCCACACAACACATACACACCAGGGCCATCAGACTCATCACCTATACTGATGTTGCAACGAAATACAGTGGAATGCACAGACACGCCACCTATTCACAGTCACTGTCAACTAGACTACAGGTGCAGTAAGCAAATGTCAGTCAGATGTGTGACTACAGACAACGCACATCCCAAAGTGAAGCACAGGTTTATTACACATTTGCAACATGTTGTTTCCACTACAAATGCAAGCTAATCCAACCTGGCTGTGGCCACAAAGTCAAAAAGTGCAGAAGATAGAAAGTCCAGGGGTGTGTGGCACATCACCTGTAGGGAAACGACTGCTTCCACCTTGGAAGTTGAATCATGGATTCGGGGGATCCAAGTTGATCAGACAACTCCGGCAGCACCCTGTGAAGGACAGACATGACACACAGTCAAAACCACTGAAGAACAGCACAGAACGGCAATACTCATGTCTAATACATGTCACGAGATAACTACACAAAACCAAGTTAGCATGTCAACACTGTTGGGCAGTACAGACCACCTGCAAGGACACATCGCTGCACGCATCCAGTCAAGTAGCACATGGCCACACTCAAACAGCACCAGAGCACCACACACACATCATGCAAACTCAAATCATTGACATTACAACCCTCTGGAGACTCACATTCAGCTGAAGAAGTTGGTGATGAGCTGTGTGCGGACATCACCATCATCATCATCATCATCTTCACTGGCATCGTGACCCAGGCCAGGATCTTCCACAGGTGGGGGACGTTGGTCATCGTCATCCAGGATGAGAGGCAACTCCTTCCACACTGCCAGGTTGTGTAGCATGCAGCAGACGATGACAATCTTGCACACCTTTGCTGGGGCATACGGGAGGGCCCCTCCTGTCTTGTCCAGGCAGCGGAAGCGGCTCTTCAGGAGACCAAAGGTCCGCTCAATCACCCTCCTCGTCCGACCATGTGCCTCATTGTAGCGCATCTGGGCTGGTGTCACAGGGTTCCTGAGGGGTGTCAGCAACCACAGCATGTTGGGGTATCCCGAGTCACCTACAGACAGACAATTGCACATTAGCCGATTTGAAAATGTGTGCGGAAAACAACATAGCAGAACACACACAATGGTACAAAGTCAGTACACACCAACAAGCCAGGCACGCTGTTTCGGCATCTGTGACATCATCCTCGGGATGCGACTACTCCTCATCACGTAGGCATCGTGTGCCGAACCGGGGAAACGGGCACACACATGTGAGATGGTCATATCTGCAAGACATACCACCAGAGCATTGATCGAATGGTAATGTTTACGGTTCCGGTATGCCTGCTCATGTGCCTGTGGTGGTATCAAAGCCACATGTGTCCCATCAATGGAGCCAATTACATGTGGCATCCTCCCCAGGGCATAGAAGTCACTCTTGACGTCAGTGAGTCGTTGACGTGTTGGGAAATCGATGTACTGGTTCAGGTATCTCAACATTGCCCCCAAAACATCGCGTAGCACACGGCTGAACATAGTCTGTGACATCCCACCAGTAGTTGCCACAGTGTGTTGAAAGGTACCGGTGGCAAAGAAGTGTAGGGCTGCCATCACCTTCACCTTGGGGGTCAGCGCTGTAGGATACGGCCGGCCAGGCTGCAAATGTGGGTCCAACCGCACTGCCAAATCCTCAATCAGCTGCCTGGTGAAGCGGTACCGTCGGATGCTGTCACGTTCCACCAACGTTGCCAGGTCTGGGAATGGTCGATGGACAGCAGTAGCCCTGCAGTGCATGGGTGAAGAAAGCAAGATTGTCAGTCACCCCACCTATGTGCCGTTCACCATACTCAATTTCACATGATACATCATTAACAAACACAAGTACTTGATGTGTGTGTCGTTCCGTTTGGACATATATGGCACCTACATGGACATCATCTAACATCTCTGTTCAACAAGTGTTGACAACAGGTTCCAGGGTGTGCTATGGGACACCATTAGGCTGTGTCACAGTACCCATTAACAGCTCTCACGTTCCACACACATACCACAGTGACATGTCTGGACAGATGCTCCACAGGCATCACAGCTCATTGACAGGTAGATTCCCAGGGACCCTGTCTTGCCACATGGACACTGGCATGACATGGCGTATCATGTACACGTCAGAAGAACAAACATGACACCCACAGGTAGTGGCCCCTGTAGCATCTGCAGGACAGACATGGACGTCTGTGACACACACACACCATCAAAGTTCATGCATGAACCACGTGGATGTGGAGACTGTCTCCCATTGTGCACATGGAGTCAGAGACATGTGATACACAACATGCACACAGACTGTGGAGGGACATCACTATTGTTGGAATGGGCCATCCTGTGACGTACATACCTTCCCACATGTGAGCCTGGGGGTATGTGACATGTCATACACATACACAACCTGGAAATGTGACCATGACACATGCTCAGAAATGAAAAGTTGCACACCACAGTGGTCAGGTGCACAACACACAAAGGACCCTGTCCCCATGAACACGTGCACAGCCTGGGTGTGTCTGCCCCCAAGTGCCACCCTAAAATCCACATGTTCACCCCCATACACAGATAAGGTTATGCTGCCACACATGCCTTATATACAGTGTGGACTGGGTGTGGTGTTGTAGGTGTGCCCCTGAGTCCCTGGAAAGTAAATGTGGCTGGCATAGGTTCACCAGTGACCAGCATGGTGACATATGCGTGTGACCTGTCCAGGGACGCGTTGTAGAGCAATGGACCGATCGGTGTGCCCGGTCGGCCCATTGCATTGTATGTCAGCGGGTACGCGTTGTATGCCTGGTACGCGTTGTACAGCAATGGACCGATCGGTGTGCCCGGCCGGCCCATTGCATTGTATGTGAGCGGGTACGCGTTGTATGCCTGGTACGTGTTGTATAGCAATGGACCGATCGGTGTGCCCGGCCGGCCCATTGCATTGTATGTGAGCGGGTACGCGTTGTAAAGCAATGGACCGATCGGTGTGCTCGGCCGGCCCATTGCATTGTATGTGAGCGGGTACGCGTTGTAGAGCAATGGACCGATCGGTGTGCCCGGTCGGCCCATTGCATTGTATGTGAGCGGGTACGCGTTGTATGCCTGGTACGCGTTGTAGAGCAATGGACCGATCGGTGTGCCCGGTCGGCCCATTGCATTGCATGTGGCGAGTGCGCGTTGTATGCCTGGTACGTGTTGTATAGCAATGGACCGATCGGTGTGCCCGGCCGGCCCATTGCATTGTATGTGAGCGGGTGCAGCGTTGTAAAGCAATGGACCGATCGGTGTGCTCGGCCGGCCCATTGCATTGTATGTGAGCGGGTACGCGTTCTAGAGCAATGGACCGATCGGTGTGCCCGGTCGGCCCATTGCATTGTATGTGAGCGGGTACGCGTTGTATGCCTGGTACGCGTTGTAGAGCAATGGACCGATCGGTGTGCCCGGTCGGCCCATTGCATTGTATGTGAGCGGGTACGCGTTGTATGCCTGGTACGCGTTGTACAGCAATGGACCGATCGGTGTGCCCGGTAGGCCCATGGCATTGTATGTGAGCGGGTACACGTTGTATGCCTGGTACGCGTTGTAGAGCAATGGACCGATCGGTGTGCCTGGTCGGCCCATTGCATTGTATGTGAGCGGGTACGCGTTGTATGCCTGGTACGCGTTGTACAGCAATGGACCGATCGGTGTGCCCGGTCGGCCCATTGCATTGTATGTGAGCGGGTACGCGTTGTATGCCTGGTACGCGTTGTAGAGCAATGGACCGATCGGTGTGCCCGGTCAGCCCATTGCATTGTATGTGAGCGGGTACGCGTTGTATGCCTGGTACGCATTGTAGAGCAATGGACCGATCGGTGTGCCCGGTCGGCCCATTGCATTGTATGTGAGCGGGTACACGTTGTATGCCTGGTACGCGTTGTACAGCAATGGACCGATCGGTGTGCCCGGTCGGCCCATTGCATTGTATGTGAGCGGGTACGCGTTGTATGCCTGGTACGCTATGTACAGCAATGGACAGAATGGTGCGCACACATTGGCTGGGGCCTGGCATGGCAACGGACGCGTTTTCGAAGCTCCAACGAGTCTGATGCAGTGAATTCAGTTGGCCAGCCACAACAATGTTGCAAAATCATGGGTGTCATGAAGTTGAAGATTTGAAGGATGCTGTGGGCGTGTATTAGTGCTGCTATTCCATGGATTGGTCAGATTCAGAAGATGCAAACGACTTGGACCTATCACTTTGGACACATGGGACAGTATCTGCCTCTGCAGCACACATATAATGCTGGCTGTTCCCCTGAGAGCTCACTTGCCTGCACTACATGCTCCAGGACGACATCTGCCACCAACACTGCTGCTGTTTATGCATCCTCTGGCTCCTGCAATGGCACCTACTGTGGAGAGAGCCCCAGCCTTCAGCCTTGAGGAGAACCAGGCCCTGCTGGACAGCCTCCTTCCACAGTACAGCAAGCTGTATGGGAAACCAGGGGAGCAGGTGAGTGTGCTGTCCACTGCCTCACTAATTGTGCATGTTGTCTGACTAGCAGGACTTTCAGTGTGCACACCACTGGCTAGCATGCCCACTGAGTAGTTGTCACACCCCAAAGTGTGTAGTTACATGCACTGAACTGGTACAGTGCAGTAACAGTGCATTCCAACTAGGTTTACTTCCCATGTAATGATACCATGTAGTGACTGCTGGCAAACTGTTCATAGCCATTGTTGCACTGCCTGTGTACATCATATGCCCCTGTGATTGAGACATGTATATCCAACTGTGTGATGCACGTATAGGTTGCATGTGTAGTAATGGCCTTTTCACTTTGTCATCCTCACAGGTTGATGCCCACCAGAAGCAGGAAATTTGGCTGACCATCGCCAGGAAAGTAAGATCCGTGGGGGTCTACAGGCGCAGGATCCGCAACTGCCAGAAGAGGTGGCAGGACCTTCGTGGCTGGACCCGGAGGATCGCAAGGGTCCAGCTGAAGCTGTCGCCTCCTCGCAGGAGGGGCGGACACCGGACCCTGACCCCCACATGCTCCAGATCCTGGCGGTGGTCTTCCCTGACCTGGATGGGCAGCTGAAGGACAGACAGCAGCAAGGAGGGGTGAGTCCATGACTGCACTGTTCACTTTGTCTGACATGCTATGTGCCCTCCTCTGGCCTGGTTAAACTTCCACAGTACATCAGTCATGTGGTCCAGGACCCATGTCCCTCATTTGTGACATGCCCACTTCTCCTCTGATACGCATATGTGTGGCCCTTATAGTCGGGAAATTGTGTCATTTGGGGACTGTGTCATTGCATTTAGCTTTGCTCAAGGTGGGGGACAGCATTTGTTCCCGTGACTATGTTGTGCGATTAATGGGTGGCTCAATTGCTTACACAATGCCTAAGTTCTGAAATGTGATCTGGGTGTAACTTTGATATGTGGTCCGCTTGCTGCTCTGACTCACCACATGTCCCTGGGGAATTTGGCACACACCCATGCTGCTGGTGGGAACAATGTTTGGGCCTCAGGAGTATGTGTATCCAGTGTGTCACACATGCTTAGCCACCTGCCTACTGTCCAGGACTCATCCCTCTTACAGGTGGAGCTGGACAGTCATGCCTACTCCAGGGCATGCAATACACTCTGTACTCCCACTCCCGTGTATCATCTGGCATGTTGTGATCAGTGAAATGTACCCTCAGGTGTCTGCCTCTGTCTCATTGTGCTGTGTCTTCGTTGTCAGGACTACTGGTATGTTTATGGGTTAGGGCTCAGCATGCCATCTGAGATGTCACCATGATAGACGATACTTCTGTGACTTATAGGTGTCTGATCACTTGACTGTGCACACAAGTGTTTGCGACTGTGACTTTCAGGCAGCTGTGTTGTGATTCACAGCACACTGTGAGGTGCTCATGTTCAGAGAGTTGTGTTTCATGTCCCCCATATGTCCAGTTGGTATGACGTGGACAAATAGTAGTACAGATGATGTGGTATTTGGGGGATGGACATGTGCACTTATCAGTCACATAACTTGCATTCCCCATGCCCTCGGATTGTGACACAGTGCAGACTGTTGTTGGCAGGCTGCCATGGCCATGTGACTTGAGACAGTAATGTATGACTTTGCACGCATTCCTGTGTCATGGCATTAAACTTCCTGAGACTGATCCTGCAGGGGAGTGACATGTGCAACATGTACCCCATTGTGGCATTGACAATCCAGACATGGGTGCATCAAGGTGTCTGGTGCTGGTATGCATCACATGCATTTCTATTTAGACTCTGGCCATCCCTTTATCCGGACACCTGCACTGACTCAGTGGCAAGAGATGTGATGTGTGCATGTTCACATACTTCACTGTGTTCCCTGCAATGTCCAACAACTGTGTAGGTGGTGCATGTGTCCGCACTGGGGTCTTACCATCAGACAGGCACCAGACAGATGGGTGCAAGGGCAGGAGGGGTGTGAGTCCCATGGTTGACCATCAGACTGACAATTGGCTTCCCCGAATCTGTGTGGGGACTTTAGGCAATGTTCAACTAAGGATGCCAGGGCTTGCTCTGTAATGTGCTGTACTTACTGTGGTGTGTGCGGTCAGTGCAGGTGACTGATGTTTGTCTATTTCCCTAATTGTTTGCAGATACATCCACGGCCACAGGAGGGGACAGCTCCACGGACCAGGAGGAGCAGCGGAGCCAGTCTGGGTCAGCATCCGACGAGTGGTCAGAGGGACCCAGTGGCACGGAGGGCGAGGGGAGCCACACCGAGGAGTCCTCAGCACCATCCACCTCAGCTGAGGACCACAGCAGCTCGGAGGATGACTCCCTTGTGGAGGCGGGTGTCAGCAGCCACCAAAGGCCAGCTAGTCTGTCTGGCCCCGCCACCACCACCACCACCACCACCGCCCTCCCATTGGCTCCCATTCCTGAGGTCCGTGGAGGCTCCCATACTCGGGAGCGTGTCTCCTTTGTGCCAGGCACCGCACCTCCTGCCCCTGTGTCCCCTGCTGCCCTGAGTGAGGAGTCTGTGTACCTCCTTCGGCAGCTCCATGTAGGGCAGACAGCAATGCTGAGTGTCCTCCATGCACACACCACTCTGTTGACACAGCTGGTGTCGTTCATGGAGGGCATCTCGACGGGTATGTCTGCCCTACAGAGGAGCAATAAGTCCATGGACTCCTCCCTGACGGCAGCAGTGTCCCTCCTCCAACAGTCCCTCACCCCTCCCACCTCTGCCCCATCCACACTTCCTGCCCCCTACCTGTCCAAAGCACATGCACACCTGCACAGTCACCCAAACACACAGACACGAGCAGCACAGACACACCCAAGAGAAAGGCAAGACGTGCACACAAGCATCCTCAGGGGACTGATACCACAGACACAGGGGATGGGGAACACACACACACACAGGCAACCACAGTCACTCCGCAATCCTCAAGATCCTCTCCCTCCAAGACCCCTTCCCTTGCCTCACCTGCAACCCCACCTGATCAGCAGCTCTTCCTCAGTGACCACGGTCTCTTCCCCTCCAATCCCGCTGATCCAGCATACCGGGGGAAGAGGAAGTCCACCCACACAGAGGGGAGTGCCCCTCGCCCCCGGACACCCTCCCCCAGGCGCAGGCAGAGTGAGCCCCCACCCGCAAGTCCCCCGGTCCCGGAAGAGCAAGACCCCGCCACCGCCCTGCAAGTCAACCACCCAGTCTCTCACCTCCATCCCCCAGGCCACCACTCCACAGGTTCCACCGCCACACCCTGCCCCAGGTTCCCCCACACACCGATACCGCATCCCCAAACTGCTTAGGCCCTCCCCCTGCCACTTGCTCTTCCACCCCCAAACCAGACGCTCTGCCTGTTTGTGCCACTGGTGTGGAGACCGTGTCCCCCCTCTGTCCTGCCCAGCTCTTCTGCCCCCCTTCCACTACCTTGGAGTCATGCACTGCGGTGGAGTTCACAACCACCCCGTCTGACTCGGGCACTGCATTGGCGACCCAGTCCACTCCATCTGACCAGCCCACTGCAGTGGTTGCAGCACCAACACCATCTGACTTGAGCCCTGCGGTGGTGCCAGCCCCCCCTGAGTCAGACACCTCCACTGCAGTTGCCGGTGACACTCCTGCACCCACCTCCCCTTCACTGCCTCCTTCTGGCATCCCCTGATCCTGTCCCTGCGGTGCCTGGCCTGCCCCTCGTATGCCCCTCCAAGGGGGATGTCCCCTGTCCGTACCTGTGCAGGCAAGCAATTGTTAACAAGTTGTCACACATCACCCTGTTGGGACTATATATTTGGACTGGCCATTGGCCTTAGTTTATTTTGGACTTTTGATTTGAGTTGCACACTTGCTGAATAAAGCCTCTTTTTGTTTACTTGTGGTTAATCTTTGGAGGTACATGATGTAGATGTGTGGAATCATGCATTTGCTGTTGTAATAGTGTTCAGATCAGGTAAATGAAGTTTTGCTGTGATGGGCTCCATGTGGTCCATGGGATATGTGTCCTAATCTAGTCTGTATCTATAGCATCCTTTGCTGCAGTCTGAGGGTGTAATGTTCAGCATTTGTGAACAAATGTGAGTTGTTTAGCATTTGTAGATTACCATCTTTGTCCTACACTGATGCACATCTGGTGGGCTTACCACTGTCCAATGTTCCTAGTACCCTGACTGTGTGCCCGTCTCCAATGGACATGCAGTTTAGCACATCAAATTTGGAGGACTCATCTGTGTACACAGTGCAAGTTGCTTGACACGTGTCTTGGGTGTATGCAGATGACTGATGTGACACTCCCGTGCCCAGGCTGATACGAGCAGAGCCTTCAGTGTGTTGTAGTTGTTGACTCACTGACCGAGTGTTCTGCTGACATGTTTGAGTCATGCACAGACAAGGTTTGGCACAGCTGACCTTCCACAGGAGTAGAGTGCCCTCATGGCAGTGCGTGATTCCGTGATATAGGCTGTGCCCATGTTGTGTGTTGTGTAGGCATGTCTGTGCGTGTACCCTTCTCCTTTTCCTACACAGGCTGTGTCCCTACGGATGTTCCTGTTTGTGATGCTTGCTGAGTTGTTCTGTGTTCATCCAGCATCTTGGACCTGGTTTCTCCGGGATGTGGGTGCATGGCAAACTAATGTTAATGAGGTTGTCATCCCTAGTTGTCTTTGTTGTCAGGGCTGGGGATGTGGGCAAACGCAGATGGGACACAGTCAAGATTCCTTTGGCACTTGTTGGTTACACGAGTAATGTGATTTTCTGTTTGTGTATGCTTTCAGTGATTGTGACACGTTGTGTGGGTGACTGCTGCCACTCCTCAGGGTCAGAGCTGCAATGTTGGAAGTTGTCTATGTGTGTCCTTTGTGGGTCAGCTTGGCTTCTTCATTGGTGTGTGACTATGGCCAGGATCCCATTGTTTGGGGTGGATTTGACGTCATGCCCATGTACGGCATACTGTGCAGTGTGTCAGACATTCACAAGTATTGTTGACTGGCCATGTGTGATGGGTTTCTGCACCTTATTTCCCCCCACCACCCCTGGGATTTTCATGGGTGCATGTGCAATGTCAGCAGTCCATGTGAGCTTCACTGCTGCACATTGTTGGAGTTCAAGGTGTGTGGCGTTGAGTGTGTGCAAATGTGAGTTGTTGCATGGCTGGGGCACTACCTCCATGTTGTCCTTGGCTGGCAGGCCATGGTGAGTGCTTTGTGCTTGTATAGGTGTGATGGTAGTTTGTTGCTCAGGACACATGGCTGTGGTTCACAGTGTGGATGACATCTACCTTTGCCATCACAGTGTGATTGTCATGCAGGCTAGTGTCACCACAATGTGGGGTCCCTGGGGGAGTGCTGTGGTGGTTCTGTCTCTTGCTGTGTTTGTTGCTGTTCCTACAAGCTTGTGTGACATGTGTAATTTGGGCTCCCTCTCATCTCACAATGCCTGTTTGCCCACATAGGGGAATCCAATCCCTGAGTTAGTTTTGTATGTGACTGTGTTGACATCTGTGTATTAGTGAATCTGGCCTCCTCATGTGTTGTGTTGTGTGTTTGCCTGGGGACACTGGCACACAACCCCCCTCACCTGTTGTGTATGATATGCAGTGTGAGTCTGCCTGTTTGTGTTTGTGCATTTGCACCACTGCATTAGCATATCTTTAGTTTGCCATTGGCTGTATGTTGTTTGTTGGCTTTCCCCTGCTGGCCCTGGGACTGCTAGGTCATCAGTCAGCACATTGATCATGGTTAGTATGTCCCATTGCTGCCATGGTATGGTATTTGTTCACATGACATCTACAGTCTACACAGGATATCTACATTTGTGTGTCCATTGGTGCAGATATGTGGGTCTGCATTATGATGCTCACTTCTGTCATTGTGTTATTTGTGAATGTAGACAATGTGGGCCCCCATGGCTGATGTTTGTGTGCACATGGCTAGAACAATGTGTCATTGGCACTGCACTGCTTGCCTCACACAATCTATGTTGCTATGGGACACAAGCACTACAATGCCACTGTAGTGTTTGGTGTTGTGTGGCCAGGAATAATCCCTGCATTTTTGGTTTACCAGCTTTTACCAGGACTACACTTACCTTTTGGGCACTGTGGTGATGGGGCTTAGGGCCCCATTGCCACACTGTTCAAAATGTGCTTCAGCTATGGAGCACACACTTACCTTTTGGGCACTGTGGTGATGGGGCTTAGGGCCCCATTGCCACACTGTTCAAAATGTGCTTCAGCTATGGAGCACACACTTGCCTTTTGGGCACTATGGTGATGGGGCTTTGGGCCCCATTGCCACAGTGGTCATGGTCTGCTTGCATTGTGTAGGCCACACACAGAATTATGTGTGACACATGTGTTAGGGGGTCACATTGTATGTTCAATGTCATGTTCAGTGTTGTATGCATTTGACACAGACCACACACGCTTGTCATGGTGTTGGGGGTGGGATGTAATTTAAAGACAGTCCTTATGTGGGAGTATGCTAGTTGTGTCATGCATTACCCGTCCTATGAGTAGGGGTGGTTGTAGTGACAGGCATCCTGCCCCCCATGAGTGGGGATGGTAGTAGTGGCAGGCATCCATCCCCCTATGGGTGGGGATGGTAGTAGTGGTAGGCATCCAGCCCACCCTGAGTGGGGGTGGTGTTGGTGGCAGCCATCCAGCCCCCCATGAGTGGGGATGGTAGTAGTGGTAGGCATCCAGCCCCCCATGAGTGGGGATGGTAGTAGTAGTAGGCATCCAGCCCCCCATGAGTGGGGATGGTAGTTGTGGTAGGCATCCAGCGGGAAACAACCTTTAGAACGCATGCATTACATCGCATGCCATTAGATCGCGGTTTTTACAACGAAAGTCGTTACAACGACTTGCACTGGAGGGCGCTATAGGACAAGGAGTAGTTTAAATTACTATCCAACACCTTCCCTACTGTACGTAGGCTGGAGTTGGAATAGTAAATTAAACTACTCCTAAGTCCAGCGCCCTCCAACGCAAGTCGTTGTAACGACTTGCGTTGTTAAAACCGCGATCTAATGGCATGCGATGTAATGCATGCTTGGTATCGTCATACATCCGCATCCAGCCCACCCTGAGTGGGGGTGGTGTTAGTGGCAGCCATCCAGCCCCCCATGAGTGGGGATGGTAGTAGTGGTAGGCATCCAGCCCCCCATGAGTGGGTATGGTAGTTGTGGTAGGCATCCAGCCCCCCATGAGTGGGGATGGTAGTGGTGGTAGGCATCCAGCCCCCCATGAGTGGGGATGGTAGTGGTGGTAGGCATCCAGCCCCCCATGAGTGGGTATGGTAGTTGTGGTAGGCATCCAGCCCCCCATGAGTGGGGATGGTAGTGGTGGTTGGCATCCAGCCCACCCAGAGTGGGGGTGGTGTTAGTGGCAGCCATCCAGCCCCCCATGAGTGGGGATGGTAGTAGTGGTAGGCATCCAGTCACCCATGAGTGGGGATGGTAGTAGTGGTAGGCATCCAGCCCCCCATGAGTGGGGGGGTGGCAGGCATCTAGCCACCCATGAGTGGGGATGGTAGTAGTGGCAGGCATCCAGCACCCCATGAGTGGGATGGTAGTTGTGGTAGGCATCCAGCCCACCCTGAGTGGGGGTGGTGTTAGTGGCAGCCATCCAGCCCCCATGAGTGGGGATGGTAGTAGTGGTAGGCATCCAGCCCCCATGAGTGGGTATGGTAGTTGTGGTAGGCATCCAGCCCCCATGAGTGGGGATGGTAGTGGTGGTAGGCATCCAGCCCCCCATGAGTGGGGATGGTAGTGGTGGTAGGCATCCAGCCCCCATGAGTGGGTATGGTAGTTGTGGTAGGCATCCAGCCCCCCATGAGTGGGGATGGTAGTGGTGGTAGGCATCCAGCCCACCCTGAGTGGGGGTGGTGTTAGTGGCAGCCATCCAGCCCCCATGAGTGGGGATGGTAGTAGTGGTAGGCATCCAGCCCCCCATGAGTGGGGATGGTAGTAGTGGTAGGCATCCAGCCCCCCATGAGTGGGGATGGTAGTAGTGGTAGGCATCCAGCCCCCCATGAGTGGGGGGGGTGTCAGGCATCTAGCCACCCATGAGTGGGGATGGTAGTAGTGGCAGGCATCCAGCCCCCATGAGTGGGGATGGTAGTTGTGGTAGGCATCCAGCCCACCCTGAGTGGGGGTGGTGTTAGTGGCAGCCATCCAGCCCCCATGAGTGGGGATGGTAGTAGTGGTAGGCATCCAGCCCCCCATGAGTGGGTATGGTAGTTGTGGTAGGCATCCAGCCCCCCATGAGTGGGGATGGTAGTGGTGGTAGGCATCCAGCCCCCCATGAGTGGGGATGGTAGTGGTGGTAGGCAACCAGCTCCCCATGAGTGGGTATGGTAGTTGTGGTAGGCATCCAGCCCCCCATGAGTGGGGATGGTAGTGGTGGTAGGCATCCAGCCCACCCTGAGTGGGGGTGGTGTTAGTGGCAGCCATCCAGCTCCCCATGAGTGGGGATGGTAGTAGTGGTAGGCATCCAGCCCCCCATGAGTGGGGATGGTAGTAGTGGTAGGCATCCAGCCCCCCATGAGTGGGGGGGGTGGCAGGCATCTAGCCACCCATGAGTGGGGATGGTAGTAGTGGCAGGCATCCAGCCCCCCATGAGTGGGGATGGTAGTTGTGGTAGGCATCCAGCCCACCCTGAGTGGGGGTGGTGTTAGTGGCAGCCATCCAGCCCCCCATGAGTAGGGATGGTAGTAGTGGTAGGCATCCAGCCCCCCATGAGTGTGTATGGTAGTTGTGGTAGGCATCCAGCCCCCCATGAGTGGGGATGGTAGTGGTGGTAGGCATCCAGCCCCCCATGAGTGGGGATGGTAGTGGTGGTAGGCATCCAGCCCCCCATGAGTGGGTATGGTAGTAGTGGTAGGCATCCAGCCCCCCATGAGTGGGGATGGTAGTAGTGGTAGGCATCCAGCCCCCCATGAGTGGGGGGTGGCAGGCATCTAGCCACCCATGAGTGGGGATGGTAGTAGTGGCAGGCATCCAGCCCCCATGAGTGGGGATGGTAGTAGTGGTAGGCATCCAGCCCCCATGAGTGGGTATGGTAGTTGTGGTAGGCATCCAGCCCCCCATGAGTGGGGATGGTAGTTGTGGTAGGCATCCAGCCCCCCATGAGTGGGGATGGTAGTAGTGGTAGGCATCCAGCCCCCCATGAGTGGAGATGGTAGTAGTGGCAGCCATCCAGCCCCCCATGAGTGGGGATGGTAGTGGTAGGCATCCAGCCCCCCATGAGTGGGTATAGTAGTTGTGGTAGGCATCCAGCCCCCCATGAGTGGGGATGGTAGTGGTGGTAGGCATCCAGCCCACCCTGAGTGGGGGTGGTGTTAGTGGCAGCCATCCAGCCCCCCATGAGTGGGGATGGTAGTAGTGGTAGGCATCCAGCCCCCCATGAGTGGGTATGGTAGTTGTGGTAGGCATCCAGCCGCCCCCCATGAGTGGGGATGGTAGTAGTGGCAGCCATCCAGCCCCCCATGAGTGGGGATGGTAGTAGTGGTAGGCATCCAGCCCCCCATGAGTACGGGGGGGTGGTGGCAGGCACCTAGCCACCCATGAGTAGGGGTAGTTGTAGGGTGGTGTTGGTGGTAGGCATCCATCCCCCTATGGGTGTGTATGGCATTGGTGTTGGCCATCCCACCCCTATGGTTCTGCTGTTGCTTGTGTACGTCATTTGTGCATCCCTATGTGTGTGTGACATATTTCGGGTACGTGTCGTTTGTTTGTGTTGTGGGTGTTTGACTTACCGTCTGCGCCGTACGCGTCTGTGCCGGTCCCGGTAATAGATGTAGAGTATTGGTAGAACCTGCGCAATGGGATTCATGGTTGGTTCGTCTCGTTCGGGTTTCTCGTGTCTTCGACTCGTACTTGTTGCTAGCTTGTTCGTCTCGTCGCCGTGGATCGTCTTGTGGCGTGAATCGGAGCTTATGTGCAACTCTCCCGGATGCTCAAACGTGCCGTACGTAGCGACGAGTTCGGCGCGTATGGGAGACGCATCGTACTAGTCCGGCCGGAAGGTGCTGTGTATTTGGTTCCGTGCGACTCGATTCGGCGTTTACGGATCCGGCTCGGGCGGGGAACAGGAGCTGGAATGGGTAAGTATGGCTCGCTCAGAATCTGGGCTGTTATGCGCATCGTACTTGTTCGTTCGGTAGAGTGTTCGAGTCGGTCAGAAAACACGCTTTCGGCTCGTATTTTTTCCGGACAAATAGTGTTAGGTGCGCTTCCGGCCGACATCGGAATCGACCCCTTAGTCCAGAGGTCTTCAAACTTTTGTAGGTTGAGCCCCCCCAGCTGAATTTTTTTAGATGTTGGGCCCCCCCACCGCCTGACAGAAATTTCAGGAATCTGGTACACTACATAATCGACCGCCACGCGCATATCACGGGCCATATCCGGCAAATAATGTTCAACACAATAAGAGTGTTTATTAAACTGCAGGTTTGTGAGTGGATGTGGTGAAATGACAGAGGCTTATTACACAGCTCAAAACACAATTTTTCAAGATAAAATGTGCGTAAATTGTTTTTACTAGGATGCTTTGTTTTACACATGACATAGATTAATAATAACACCACCAACATAAATGTGATGGGTGTGCCAGTTTTTAGCCACATAGACTGTCAATCTGTGGATGGATTTTTGCTACTGCCATCCTCAGGTTGTGCTCCACATCCAGTCTCGAACGGTACTTAGTCTTTAATACCGCAACTGCTGAGAACCCAATCTCACATAAATAGGATGAGCTGAAAGGCAAGAGAGTTTTGATAGCAGTTTCTCTCAAAGCTGAATATTCTGCAAACATTTCAGCCAAAACAGTGACTGTAAGGGAGACAGTGTTATTAGATTTTTCGAGCACTCCCTAGCTCAGAGTTGGTACACGAGAAACAATTCTTCTCTGGAAACCATTAACAAACGTTTTAGGCAGCATTATAATGGGATAATTGCCCACCAACCAGTTATGGATCCGAAGACAAAGGTGAAAATCCACAGAGAGGGCGCTGAACGAACACCTAATTGAGAATTCCTTAGTGGTACGATAAGTTGCTTGCCTGAAGCAGTTGGGGTTTAGGACACGTCGGGCTTATGTTTAAAAAAATAGAACTGATAATAAATGAATAATGTTGCCTATTTTACTTCAGAGCAATGTTGTCTAACAAACTTTGTGGTGGCAGGGACATGTTAAGGATTTTGGGTGCCCTGGGCCAATACTATTTTGGGGGCCCCTGTTCAGAACAGCTTTGAGATTAAATGATTCACTTTCAGCTCTGCCATACCCTCTTTAGCCAGGATACTAACGGTGCACAGGCGCTATGGTCGAAATTCTAAGAGTTTACATCTAATATTCAGAGATAGTGATGTGTGTTTTCACTGTTGTAACAAAGCAGCAGCCCACTAATTTTACAGCAAATAATATCTGTGATATCCTCCAATTTCTCATATGTGAGGACCCGTTTTGATCTAAAATAAACTTTTTATGGTTGTTGCATGAAACAAAAACATTTCTCTGCAAATAGTAATAGAGTCTCTCACATCAATCACATAAAAAGAAATGAAACAAAACGGTATTTACAAGAATCTGTTTAGGAATTATTCCAGGCCATCAGGGCAAAAACAGAGCTGCCTCTATCAAGTGGCCCCCTGAAAGGCTGGATTGCAGTGCATGTATATGTGTCCTTTTGTAATTTAGGACAAAAACCTTGATGGGGCACGACATGCCCATACTTGTGTACAGGGGCGCAACTAGACCCGAACTTCGGGTGGGGGTTAACACTCCCAGCCAGGGCTGGCCCTAGCACTGGTAGCACACAGTGGAACGGTCTGTTTTGGCGCCCCCTCCCCCATTTGCTCCTTCTCCATGAATTTCCTCACTACCACTCACCAACAAAGCACCTCATCTCTCTATAGCACCTTTCTGGCAAACATTTCATTTTTTATAGCACTACTCGTAGTTTACTCACACTCAGTTCTTTGATCTGCATGGTACACTTTCTTTGTAGCAGGCACATTAAACCTCTGCACTGTGTGGGTGGCAGGAGTACCCATGTGAGTGCAGGGTGAGCCATGCAACAGTGTGAGAGTAGGGTAAGAGGAGTGACTGCAGGGTGAGTGAGGTGACCATATGAATTTGGGTGCGGGTGTAAGTGCAGAGTGGGATGAATTAATGTATGGTTAGTGATGGTCTTATTTGAGTGAGATTGCAGATTGAGCTGTCAGAGGGACAGGTGGGTGAAGTGTCACATGAGTGCGGGTGAGTAGGGTGCTTGTGTGACTGCAGGGTGAGGTACAGGGTGAACAGCGCAAGTGCATTGTGAGTGCACAGTGATCACTGTGAGTACAGGGTAAGCGGGTGAATGGTGTGAGTGCATCGGGATCAGTGTGAGGGCATTGTGATCGCTGTGAGTGCAGGTTGAGTGAAAGTGAAGGGCGAAAATGAGGAACGAGTTGTCTGAATGCAAGGCTCATTTCCAGACACTTGAAGTAACTCAGCAGGTTATTGACGGCAGCGTAGGGTTTCAGATATGTTAAACTATTGCTATTATGGCATTAACCAGGGATCAGGGTGGAGGAAATAAATGTGCTGATCTTACAACAAACTTCCAGTTTTATGATTAGGGTTGCCAGCTCATTATTTTGATGTCCCAGGCAGAACAAAAATAAACAGTCACCTAAAGCTGTATTGTCAGCACTTGTGTGTGCATACTTTGAACAGAAAATATAAATAGAAGCACTTTTAATTGTGGGGCTGCCTGAATGATCCATGCCTGATAATAAAATGGAACAAAGACTGAAAAGTCACATTACAAATGTATACATACTTCTTTATAAGCATATTTAGTGTCAAGACAATCAATTTGCAGGCTGTTGAAACAACACATGGGTGGCTGGCATTTTTCTTTTGGCAACTTGAAGCCCTGTGGGCGTTGCACGCCTGCCTGTGTAAATTTAAAAGAAACTTTGTCTCCTTTCTGCTCAGAGCTAACCCTCCCAGGACGGGGGTAAACTGGTAGAGTTGAAATGCTTCAGCTGCAGTGGGAGGCAGGATGTCTCCTCTGCTAAAACTGAAAGAAAGGAACAGGCAGTCATTTCAGCTGCAGTGGGAGGCATGGAGTCTCCTCTGCTATGAAATCGAACGTGAAGGAACAGGACTGTCTGATCGTTTGTTTTCGGTTTTAGCAGAGGAGACCCTGCCTCCCACTGCAGCTGAAGCATTTCAGCTCTACGAATTAACCCCTCCTGGGAAGGTTAACTGTTAGCTCTTTACATAACAAAAGCACGGGCACGTCGTGCCTTATCTATTTCATCTCCCTCCCTCCTCCAACCCTCTGTTACCGGAGCTCTACAATAAACAATTCCCATTTGAAATGGGTGAAGACTTGCGAAGTTGCGACGCGGGACAGTAAAAGACCAACAAAGGGAAGATCTTAGTGCGGAGTGCGCGTCCCCCCTGAGATGGTGTCGCGCCCCCCTGGGGGGGCGCGCCCCACAGATTGAAGAACTCTGCGTTAGTCTCTAACATTTCAGACAGTTTAGATCCTTACCATTCACGGGCACTATTGAGGTGCTATGAAATGTATTCCAGCACTTTATATGCGGAGCAGTGCAATAGGGAAATTAATCAAACTGATAGGATGTTAATTGTCTGTTATGTTTGAGAACAAGCATACATATACTTTCACACTGCACTTTAGTTTATGGTATAGTATATCGTTAGAAACGTTTCCTTTCTATAGAAGCTATGAATGGTTTGGGGTTCTCTTACATCTTAAAATGTATTTCATCTCAAGAAATAAATGAAGTTATGTGTATGCTGCCATTCTAAGTATGCAATGTGGAATAAGTACTGCCTGAATAGAGAATTCATGCATATAAGCTTCTTTTGGGTTATTGCTGCACCACACTTTAGGTTGAAATGCTATTTCAAGCTGAAACCCAGGATTTAGATGAAGGTATATAATTATAAGGATCTTTTGAGAATCGTTTCATTCAATGCTAATGTCCTGAATAACATGCGCAAGGCCCGGGCAATTGAAGATTGGGTGAAAGGGCACTCACCACATTTTCGGGACAAAAAGGAACCAAAATATAATATGCTCAAGCAATGGGCAGGGCATCAGTGTACTTCAAGAACAAGTGCTGCCCATAGGGGAGTTGCAATTTACATAAATAGATACTTCCCGTATCAAGTTACCTTTTCCCAAACAGATAAAAGAGGTAGGTGGGATCTGGTTAGCGGTTTAATTAACAACTCTAGAGTAACTATAGCTACATTCTATGCTACGATCCTAGATGAGCCAGCCCCAATGGTAGAGCAGTACCAGACATTGTTGACCATCCCAGGGAATTGATATTAGGAGGGGATTTCAATTTTCTTCTAAATCCGGAGCTAGATTCCACATCTGACACTTGTAAGCAGATTAAGCCATGAACTGCCAGAGTTATGTCAGATTATTATTAAGAGTCCGAACTTGGTGGACCTATGGCGAGAGAAGTTTTCGGACAGGGGTGAATACTCTTGAATCTCCTAAAGGCATAAATCCACTGCAAGATTAGATTATTTCCTTTCTTCATACGATTTGAAGTTAAGTAGCTATACACATGTCTTGAATGGTTATTCAGATGACTCTCTGATAGAGATGGAAGTGACAAATTAAAGTAGGAAGGTCTGGTGAGAGATGGTCTTTTTATTAAAGTGAATCTGGAAGATGAAGAATGGTGTAAGGGGATACAAAGTGAGATTGTAAATTACTTTACAGTGAATGTGAACGCGACTAGTGTGGAAAACGTCTGGGATGCATTTAAGGCAACTTTTCATCCAGCATAACATCAATAGGAATTTTGGAGAAGGAACGCCTGCTACATCAGGCAAGCATGGAATACTTATGAACTAGAACCTTCGCTAACAAGTTGGCTGTCAGACATGCTAGACTGCACATGCAAGATTATTATTATGAGCAAGGGTATATTGCCAATGCTGCTTACCTTCAAAAAATGTATGAAGAAGTGAATATGCGGGGAAATTTCTGGCCTGGCAAGCCCGAGAGTGCAAAGCAGAACAGGATAACATCACTTTTTGATGAAGAAACAAAAACTCATATTGTAGTTCCTGTTCAAATTCAGGAAAAAATTCCTCAAACACTACGAATCGATATATAGTGTACAACAGAAGGTAGATGTTTCCCAACGCAGGCATCTTTTAAGTCAGCTACCCATCCCAAAGCTACGACAAAGACAAGTCCAACCTCTGGTAGCTAAATTCTCTCTTGAGGAAATCGAGGAGGTAGTTAAATTCTTGCCCAATGGGAAGGCCTGTGGCGAAGATGGCTTACCAGCCAAGTTTATAAAAAAATTTGCACCTGTTTTAAATCTCGAGATATTAAAACTTGCAAATTATATTATAGGAAAGGGAGAAGTCCCAGCATCATTTTGTACAGCAATAGTGGTCAGCTTCCTGAAGAAGGATAAGAACAGGGAAAATGTAAAGTCGTATAGGCCCATCAACCTTTTAAATATTGACTATAAGATCGTCACAAAACTACTGGCCAGCCGGAACAATTGTCCATCCGGATCGGTGTGGTTTTGTTTCTGGTAGACAGCTGTTCTCGATTTTTCTGATTGAGAAGTTAGATTACTTTCTACAAAAACGAGTTCCCACTCAGGTCTTGCTATTAGACACAGAAAAGGCATTCAACCTAGTGTGTTGGGAAAACCTCTTTTGTTATTCTCATGGAATTCGGATTCCCCACTAGCAATACACAGATTATATATCGACTATATAAAGGTACAACAGCTCAATTAATTATCAACTCTCATAAGGTTGGCCCTTGTCACCTATACTTTTTGCGCTTTTAATCAAACCCTTAGCTATAGCTGTTCGGTCCGATACAAGCAAAGAGCTGCCAATAAGTGGGATGGCCAACATCAAGTTATATGCCAATAATATAGCTCTATTTTTAAAACCAGACATAGAGAATCAAAAGAGGGTTTTTCAAATTTTCCAAGAGTACCAAACACTGGGTGGGTATAAGATCAATAAGCTGAAAACTGAGATTTTATTATGTAATTGCGCACTCAACACTTTACTTATAGAATTTCACTCCCTTGTTAATTCTAGGCCAAGCGATATTTAGGAGTTTATGTGACAGAAAATATCAAAGACTTGTATGCATTGAATTACTCCCCTCTGATCAGTAAGATTAAGACACTCTTTGCAAGATGGACTAACCTACCCCTATCAATAATGGGCGGTGTTGCATTAATTCGGAAGTCAATTTTACCTTTGTGCAATTTCCTGTTTGCTGCAAACCCTTGTGCTCTTCAGATTAAGTTTTTTAAGGAAATAGAGAGAATGTTCTCCGCCTTCATATGAGCCAATAAAACGCCTAGATTAGCATTAGGCACATTATATAGGCGGGAAACAGCGTTTACAACGCTGCCATTGCATCGTGTTCCTTTTACAACGCGGTCGTTACAACGACCACGTTGTTAGAACGCGATGCCTTTACAATGCAAGTCATTAGATCGACTTGCTGTAGGGGGCACTCTAACCTAAGGAATAGTATGATTTACTATTCCAACACCTACAGTTGCGCACGCTGTAGTTGGGATAGTAAATTATACTATTCCTAAGTCCAGCGCGCCCCCTACAGCAAGTCGATCTAATGACTTGCGATGTAAAGGTATCGTGTTCTAACAACGCAGTCGTTGTAATTACCGCGTTGTAATAGAACGCGATGTAATAGCATGCGATGTAACATGCTATATTCTATGTAGGCCAATGAAAGAAGGGTGCCTCACCTTGCCAGATTTAAAAGAATACCATTTTGTGAATTTTTCACATGGTTCTTATAGGTATTTTAAGTGTCTAGGAATAAACTGGATACATAATTTTTTTCTAAATTACATTTTTCAGGAATATGAGATTGGTGATTATTTATGCCTCACTAGATTACCTAAAAAGATTAGATATAAGACCCTGCAGTGGTTCCTAAAACATAAGGAACAACTGTTTAAATATTATGAAATTCCTGCCATTAGTGGAGTCACCTGTTTGGCAGACATCCACGTCGGTGATTGACCTTTATTAGATAAGAATACCATCTCTAGATGGGAGAGTAACGGATATCGAAAGATCATGGACTTTCTTAACTTAGATTCTTGGAAGATCTGGACTGAAGTAGAGCCTACTATCAGGCACTTTAAAACAATGATGCAGTGGTCCTTTATTTGGATAAGACATTTTTTGAATGAATTGGACCTCAGAAGAATCCTGACAAGTCTGGATCTGGCTGAAGATTTGAAAGAGACTAGAACCCGCAAAGCTATTAGTTGCTGGGTATCCATCCTTTGACAAAAATAGGCTAATGAGGTATTTTTGAAGGCCCGAGACAAGTGGCAATCCAAGGAAGGCCTCACTCTCTCAGTAGAGACCTGGAATAAGATACATTTGTTTTATTTTTCTCTAATGAAGGGAGCTGATTTCTAACTAATACAATTCTATACAAAATGGCTGCTCTATAGAACACCGTTTGTTTGTATAAAATTGACCCCAGATACCAGAAAGTTGTTTTAGGTGCTCAATGGGAGGGAAAGGGGCAACTGGACCCACATCATCTGCGGCTGTCCAAAAATAAATCAGTTCTGGGCGGAGATTCAGGAATATTGCCTCCACAAATTAGAGACAGAACAGTCAATAGATGCCCAGAGAGCGGTTTTGGGGTACTCTCCTGATGTCAACATAGAACCTTTGCAGAAAAAAGACTTTTTATAATTGCCTTAATAGCAAGATCAATAATTCTTCAACATTGCCGCTCGGAAGTGATCCCTATTTTCCTACCATTATGGTCTAAAATGTTAAAAATCAAGGGGCTAGAATATCGATATATGTTAAGCTCAGGATCCCATAACAAATTTCAGAGATTATGGGGGGTGCTGGGATAGGTGGGACGACAGAGGGAGGCTTCCTCCCCCTCTTTGGAGTAAAATATATATTATTAATGAATCAATATGAGATTAGGGACACTGTGCAATATAAGATTATCCATTGGCTGTATTGTACTGTGTTTTCAGCATTTTACAGATTTGAATAATGTTTTTTCTCTTTTTTCTTAATCATCATGATGTAATGTTTTAATGAAATGTCGTGTGATGGCTGTATGAACTCTTCCAATAAAAGTAATAATAAAACAAAAAGTAATCAAACCAAAGAATAACCATGAAAATAAAAATATTGAACACCAAAATATCTAGAAAATACCAATAAAACTAAACTTAAAAATAGTGAACAAATAGAAATACTTTTCCAGTAAAAAAACCTATATAAAGGATACAAAACATACAGCAAAACAATTGATGTAAGCAACTACAGCAGGACAATGTCACTCTGTCTATTGCAATGTGACATCAGAAGAAATCTACACCACAAAGGACCACAAACTTCAAAAAATAAAGTAAGTTAAATAAAAACAATTTAAGTTTTGTGTAACTTTTTCAAAACAATAATACAATTGTACCAAAAAAACAACTGAAACTACGCAGTATATTTATATCTTTAAAAAGATATGCACACAAAAAAAATCAAAATCAAGAAAAATAAACCAAAAATTAAGCCTGAAATAGTTGAAATTAACAAGACCAAGAAAGGCAAATTCCTAATTAAGTATCAAAGTACAACTAAAAAAGGTTAAAAATGAAAGTTACTAAACTAAAACTAGCAAATGAAAATAATTATAATTAATAAATAAAAACCAATAAAATGAATATATATTTCCTCTCAACGCACTTAAAAAATGACGATTGTCACTAAAAGAAGAAACAAACAGCCCTGCAGAAAAAATAAATCTGCACAAGAACCAAAGTCGAGAAATCATCCAAAATATAAGTAAAGATTTAGTGCTGTAAAGTTAAACTATTTAAACAAACATTAAAACATATACCATACGCACAGTAAATTAAAAATAATATTTATATTCTGAAGTCCACAGATGAAATTTCAGAAACAGCAACATACATCAAATCCCAGAAAGGAAGCTGTTATTAAGCTAAAGGGTTATATGTATTGCAAAGGGAGCATCACCAGCGAAAAAGCTCACTGAAAAGGCACCAGATATTATTCAAATTCATGCAATGGCAGGACTACCCTAAAAATGATATCATGGAAAACATTAGGGAACATAATCATCCCCACCTCAATATTCCAGAAATAGAAGTCAGAAATGTGCTACATAACCTGAAAGAGGTTCACAAATATCAAAGGGAACAATACTTAAAAACATTATTCCAAACATTTCTGAATAGGCAACAGGCCAACTCCCTGTCATACCACACCTAAAAAGACTAATTGCCAGAACACATAGAATGTCCAGAGAACCACCTACAGCACCTGAAAGATCAGAAAAGACAGACACATCCCAACACTTACTAAACACAGATAAAATCAACACTTCCTTTTTATTAGAACTACAATAATGAGAGAAGAATTATAATTTATGCTACGAAGAGCAATTTACCAACCTTGACACAATACATAACATGGATGATAGACACCATGTTTATATCCAAAACCCGACAAATGTAATTACAATCTGTAAAGCAAAAACATAAAAACCCACTCAAACAAAAAATAGTACCCACATATAAAACATAGTGCAATTGTAAATCTTCAAACAAAACTTGTGCATTAACAAAAATATAATTTCTTAATTATAAAGCTTTACAAATTACAATAAGTTCTACCGCACTAAACTACAATAGCCAAAGCAAAAAACACCAACAAACAACATAGTTAAACCACATTAACTAAGGCACACTACCCTATTTAGTCTTAAACCCCTTTTCTCCCCACTAAACCACTGTAAAGTAACTTTACATTACTCTTAGTTAAACTGGAGAGCAGGAATGGAAACTGCAAACACTAAGGGGCCGATTCCGATTCCGGCCGGAAATCTCTCCGACCGAGCCGGACCCGGAGAGAATTCCGACCGAATCGGACCCTAGCAGTCCGACCGGACGAGTACGATGCATTCGCATGCTATCGGACTCGAAGTCGGTCGGACTCCCATTGAAGTCAATGGGAGCCGGTCGTACAACGCGTACGCGGGCTCCCATTGACTCAATGGGTGCGAGGCGAGCAAGGGCGCCCCCTACAGCGTGTACGCGTCCATGCGCATCGTGGCGTACTTGCACAGGTAGGGGGGACCCATGGGTCCCCCCTGTGTGCGACTCGTGCGCCTACGCGTACAGGGGGGTCCGACGCGGACCCCCAAAGTCCGGCTCCGACTGCTTTTTCGAGCCGGACGGCGCGAGTCGGTCGGACTGCTCGCGGCACGCATCGTACTTACCCGGCCGGGAAACGTCTCCATAGCGCAGTGCGAGTCGTGTCCATGCGAGTCGGTCGGAGCGTGTTGAAGCCGCGTTCGAGTCGGTCGGCGATTTCGCGGGTGCTTGCATCGTACTCGCTCGGCCGGACCCGCGTATGATTCGGTCGGGAAACAGGGCTCCGAATCGGATCCGGTGAATCCGAATCCGATTCGGAGCACTACCGGCCGAGATCGGAATCGGCCCCAAAGTGTATAAACAGTCAATAATAATGAAGACAGGTGACAAAATCATTAACACGGAAAACAATGGTGGAAACGGGACAAAAATAAGACTAAGGGCCCGATTTAGATCTTGGCGGTCTTACCGCCATTCCACAGCGGTGGTGGTCCTTAGTACTCCACCAAGTCCACAGTCTTTTACCTGCTGTATTTAGATGCATGCAGGCTGCCTCGCCGTCCGCGTTGACAGTGTTTCCCGCCACGGTCGCTGCACACCGCCACTAAAGCGGCGTACTCCAATGCTGGTGAATATTACTCCGTCGCCACCAGGGCAGCGGGTTTCAGCTGGGCAGATTTAGATTTCACAGTTGTGATGGCGGTCTCCTAGCAGTGGTCCCCAGACGCAGTGAGTCTGTTACACGCAAAACAAGCATGATGGGTCGGGACGTCTTGAACGCTGTCAGGAACAAGCGTATTCCATCCATGACAAAAATACAGACAGATCATACAGGAGTCCAAAGGTTGGTTACCTTATATCAGACACTCTTGGGGTGGTTGAATACCATATAGCCAAAAGTCATTTAAATCCTCAAGTAAAAGAAATCAACAGCGGAGGCTCTGTAAAGTAATTGCACTTCCCATGAAACCTTGCAGGTTTGATGACTAATCCTCAATGTAATTAGTAACATGCATTGAGTCAGAAGTTCTATAAAAGACGCTTCTGCTGTGGTAACAGGGCAGATTATTCTGTCCTGTAACCTGCTCCGTATCGCTTTGCCAAAACCAGTGTTCCCGTGTGGTGCGGTGGTACTGGTGCTTGCTCCAACCTGCTTGTTTTTTTGTTGCAAGTTCTCATGTCGGGAGAACGTCAGAATCTTGCCTTTAACTTCAGCAGTGACTTTTCTTCAATTCCCATTTTCCGGAGTGCTGGGGTTTGCGACCAGACATTTACTGCTTGGGTGTTTCTCATACAGGATTTTTTGTGGCCCTAGCTATTCAGTCCTACGTGAGGGCTGACTTTATACGGGCCATATTCTGCCTCAATCTTGGGTACAATTTGAGTGTGAAAGAAACTGCCCAGACACCGTTATCAGTGTTGTATCGCATATTGGCATACCAAGACTGGGCAAATACTGGCAATAAATAAAGATGTTACAAAATATATGCATGTTGGAAACTAAAGGTGAAATTAACATTTGGTGACAAAATCATACAGCAAAACAGGGGATTATGATGCACAATAATGCTGTCTAAAACTCCTGACTTACTGGTACATCATGAAGAGCTATGATAGGAATATGCACGCATTCTTGATGATATATTCATGTGGATTTTTATCATTTGCCATTCTTAACAGGGGCCTTCCTTGAGTCCTTGGACTTGGTTCTTCCCCTGTGAGGCAAGGCATCATACTGAGTTGGATGGGTATTTGTATGTTCCCTATCTCAGAAATAAGTGGTAACAAGTATTGGAGTTTATAATAACACCCACTTCCTATTCCAGCATATTTTTAAAGAAGTATATGGCAGCATAAACAGAACTGAAATGTTGTCAATCCTGCTCACTTGAAATTACAACTACAGATTACTTTTTGTTACAGGTAAACGCATGGTAACAGGGACTAGATTTTTATAGGTTGACAAGGTATTCAGAGTGATTGCTATACGTTTCTTTATTTACACATCTCCTTTCCCTTCTGTTCCCTTCCTTTTCTTCCCTCACTTAATCCCCTCAAACTTCTGTGCTGTAATAGCAATCAGAATTGAGGCTATCAAGAAGTGAACCCTATTGTGCATCGAGCTGACCCTGAAGGATCGATCTCAGAATGTTACAGAAAAATCTGCCCAAAAATAATTCCCCTCCTGGTCAGTTCGGAGCCAATATGGCCTCTTTAAAGGACTTACTAGCAGCCTCAGCTGTGGTTCAACAGGAGGTGATCGCATCCAGAGCTGAGATTGCAGCTTTGCAAGATAGAATAGATCAGATGCAAAGAAATCCTTTTGATGCACATATTGGGCGAGCATCTGGGGGATACTCATGGTTATCCAATGGGAGTATTTCACAGAACCCTCCAATCACTGTCGAAATCCCTACCCCTATACCACAAACAGCAACAGAACACTTTCATGGGGATGTGACAAAGGTACAAGTCTTTTTCACGAAAATACTTTTACGTTTTACCTGTCGTCCCAGGGCCTTTCCGACCAATCAGGCCAGAGTAGCCTTCATGATTTCTTACTTAGCAGAGGATGCGACACAATGGGCAGTACCATTAGTACGAAGAGACGATCCACTCTTATATGACTGGATAGAATTCCGGAAGGAATTCGAGAAGGTCTTTGACCGCAGAGCTGTCACATTCTCCGCTGATAGGGAATTATTAGAATTAAAACAGGGAATGAAGGATCTGGTAGTATACATCAATGCCTTCCAAAGGCTGGTGTCTGAAACACGTGGTTGAAGGAAAAAGGAGCAGCTTTATTTCATCAGGGATTGCGTGATTATCTAAAAGATGTGCTGGCACAGATAGATCCTCAACATACTACCTGTACTGATTTGATTAATTTAACTTTGCTTTTAGATTATTGTATGAGTGAGCTCAAAGGGGATAGAAGAAGAATCGATCGGCCCGCGCCTTGATTCGAGAGAAATTGGAGAATGGGGGGGGGAGGGGGAGGGGGGGTCAGGTACTTCCTCTGAACCGATGGAAATAAGTACAGTTAGAGCCTCACTTACCCAGTAAGAACAAGATCAGCGTAGGAAGAATGGTCTGTGCCTGTATTGTGACAAGAATGGCCATTTTGTAAAGGACTGTTTAATGAAACCTAGGAATCAGTCTGGCCAGAACTGAAAAATCAGAAAACTAGGTAGCTCAAGGGTAGTGGAAGGGAACGCCTTGAGCACCACTGATATCCCTTCGCTGACTGCGTCAGACGCACAAAACAGAGAACATTTCTTCCTATCCATGCAATTGATGACCCAAAAAGCATGGCAGTTAGTCAAGGCTCTGATCAATTCTGTGGCATCTGGGATCTTCATAGATGAGACTGTAGCTCAGGGATAACAATTGACCTTGTTAGAAAAGTAGAAACCAGAAGTGGTTTTGGCTGTAGATGGGAGGAATCTTGTATCTGGCCCCATTAGATTTTTTACAGAAGATCTCCCTGTTAGATATGAGGAATTACACCCCGAAACTTTACTGTTTGATGTAATAAAAGCTCCACAATATGGACTGATACTGGGATTGCCATGGTTAAAACAGCACAATACAACTATAGATTGGAGTAACAGTTCCCTCATTTTTGATTCTCATTTTTGTAAGCATCATTGCCTGGATGCCATGACACATCCGATGAAGGCTTTAGTTCAAGGGCACAGTATTGCCACCTTTGCAGAAAAAGATACCATTCTTCCTGAATGTTATCAATCATACCAAGACGCATTTAACGAAAGACAAGCAGACATCTTACCAACTCATAGACCTTATGACTGCCAAATAGATCTGATCCCGGGGTCTGTGGTACCATGTGTGAGGATCTATGCACTCATAGAGCCAGAAAATGAACATATGAAACTGTACATTGATAAATATTTAGCCAATGAGTTTATAAGGCCATCAAAATCACCGCCCTCTTCACCTCTGTTCTTCATCCCCAAAGCAATTGTGAAAGGAGAACATGTATAGACTTCAGAGCCTTGTACAATATTACCAAAAACAATCGCTACCCTTGTTCTTTTAGACCAGGTGAAGATGCTACAATCTATTCTAACCTGGATCTAAAGGGGGCTTATCACTTGGTAGGAATGAGGCCAGGAGTCGAATGAAAAACAGCTTTCTGTGCACGTTATGGTCTCTTTGAGTATGCGGTAATACCATTTGGGCTCTGCAATGCGCAGGCTGCATTGCAATAGTTTTTGAATTGCGTATTAAGAGAATATTTGGATGTGTTTGTGGTGGTATACATAGACGACATTTTGATATATTCCAAAAATGCCAGTGATCATGAACAGCATGTGTGCCTAGTGTTACATGCCCTTAGAATGAATGGTTTATATTGTAAGCTCAGCAAGTGGAGTTTCACATACCCAAAGTAGAATTTCTAGGCGTAATGTTGTCTTCCACAGGCCAAGAGATGCCTGAGCATAAAATCCTGGCTGTAAAGGAGTGGCCCACACCAGGAAATGTGAGAGATATCCAGTGTTTTCTTGGTTTCACTAACTTTTACAGAAGGTTCATTAATCAGTTCTCTAAAATGGTAGTCCCCATAACCAGGCTTTTATGAAAAAACACCCCTTTTGTATGGTCAGAGGAAGCAGAACAGTCGTTCAAACTGCTGAAACAAGTTTTCACTAGAGCGCCCATTTTAGCCCATCCCAACCTACAGAGTCCATATATAGTGGAGGCGCATGCCTCAGAAGTGGCAATCGGAGCCATTCTTTTGCAGCGACATGAAATATCAGGACAAATGCATCCAGTGGCATTTATGTCGAGAAAACTGAATGAGGCTGAATCTCACTATACCATTGCATAGAAAGAACTGCTGGCCAGAAGCTGGCCATAAAAAACGTCTTTAGAGAGTGGCGGGATCATTTAATGGGGTCTACTGGAGCATTATCTGTGTAAAGATTGAATCTGGTGCTAAATTGCTTTTTGCACAATTTTGAACAATTTTAAACTATGGGGATCTTTTTAATTGTTGAAACGAGGGAGGGGGAGAAGCTATAATTTCTTTTGTGCATTGGAGTACTGGGACTTTCTTCCGGGTTGGGACATTCTAGAGACACCACTTTGGTTCTTGCGCACTCTAGTTGTTCAGCCCACATGTTGTTAAATTGGGCAGCGGCACGATCGCCGTGAGGCTTCAGCACCTCTTGCATTACCTGTGTAAAGATTGAATCTGCTGCTAAATTGCTTTCTGTGCAATTTCGGCCACATGTTGTTGAATAGGGCTGCGGTGTGGACGTGCGCAGCGGACGCCCGCTGACGCACTGATGGCACGCCGATGGCACACCAATGGTGTGCCTAAGGCAAGCCCGTCTGTGCCCGTCTGTGCCCGTCAGTGTCCCAGAAGCATCCAGCGCCACTCCCTATGCCTATTTTTCTCCAGAGGGTAGGCCCCCTATTTCCTATGAAAGCTCAGTTTTGCACAGCTTAGCCCATAAATTTCTGTGTTCACCTTATTGTTCCCCTAATATGCTATTGAAAGATTTTGCATGTCCACACTGTGCGGGGTCTCCCAATGACTCTGATAATGGTATAGCCTCTACCATCTCCCACAGATCTAACTTTGTATTAGCACAATTCTCTTCTGTACTACTGAACGTGCGCTCACTATAAAAACATGAATTGCAGGTTTTTCACTATTTAAACAATGGAAAGCTGGACATTCTGTTTCTTACCGAAACATGGCTTTCAGAGTGGTCCAGTCCGACTTTAGCTACTGCCATTCCACCTGGCTACAAAATTCTCAGGAAAGACCGTGAAAAAGGTAGAAGTGGTGGGGTAGCGATAGTCTATAAAAGTGAGTATGAATGTGTAGCACTCCCTCTCGAGGGACCTGTAGAGGCGGAAGCAATGGGCTTCTCCCTGACCTTGTCCCCACAACAGTCTATGGCGGGTGCTCCTATTTACAGACCTCCTATTGATGCTGGTCCAAGTCTGAAATCACTAGGAAGCATGCTAGCATCGTGAGCTCTTAGGTATGCTCATTTTGTAGTTGTTGGGGATTTTAATGTCCACATAGATCATCCTTCTGGCCCCGCAGTCTCCTTACTTTTAGATACTATGTCATCCTTTGCACTTGAACAGCAGGTGTTTGGTCCAACTCGCCAAGCTGGTCATACATTAGATCAGTTCTTTTCCAACTTGAGCCTGGGCGTTTCCGAGCCGGCTCCTCTAGTATGGTCTGATCACCACCTATTCCAATTTAATTGGCCAAGAATGTCAAAAGGGAATCCCATCACGGAGAACATCTGGGCTCATTCTCTCGCTTTCCATAAAGTCCAGCAAGCTGATCTAATTCAAGCACTGGAAGCAAACACTCCGGTCCTTTCTGGTTCTTACGAATTGGATGCCTTGTGCTTGGATGATTGGATTCAAGGTACTATTAATGAGCTAGCCCCTATTCCCGCGCGTCATTCTCATAGGTCTAAACCAACAGCTCCTTGGTTTAATGAGGCCCTTAGATTAAGCAAAAAACAATGTAAACATCTTGAAAGGAAATTGGAGCATAACTACAGCTTAGAGAATAAAATGATCTAGAAGCTAGCACTAAAGGACTATCACTCAGAGGTGCATCTAGTCAAAAAAGTCTTCTTTGAGAAAACAATTGCCAAAGCTTGTAATAAATACAAGGAGATCTTTAAAATTGTGAAAACTTTGTAAACCCCGAGGTCATCTCTACAGATTCCCAACCTTTGGCAGAATGGTGTGATAAGTTGGAATTATTTTTTCATGATAAAATATCCACCATTCATGCAAATCTTCTTCTAGATGTCCAATCAGCAATAATCCACTCTGAGACAACAAAGGTTTCCACTACTACTAAGGGGAGTCCAACCTTTGCTAATTTCTGGCCTTTGCCGCTAGAGGATTCCTTGGCTGCTATTAAGAGTCTGAAGTCGGGTTCTCCTTCTGACCCATGCCCTCCCGCAATGGGTCTAAGGTAGCCCAGGTTATTAACCTGATTGTAAACCGAGTATTAAACACCTCCTTCCAATCTGGCAAAGTTCCGGCCCACTGGAGAAGCGCAAAAGTCGTACCATTACTTAAAAAACCCACAGCTAACCCGAAATTGCTGGCTAGTTATAGACCCTTCTCCCTGCTTTTTCTAATATATTGGAAAAATCAGTTAATGCACAATTTTCTCAATTTCTGGAGGAGAACTCAGGTTTCGGCTTTAAGCCCCACCCTGTTTAATGTATACCTTACACCATTGGAGGTATTGGCGGAGTCTTTGGAGCTAAGGTGATACCTTATGCAGATGACACCCAGCTTCTCTTCTCCTGTGAAAAGGTAGAAGAGTTTGCTGGGGAGGCTATTAAAAACTGCCCCGTGAAGGTGTTCCAGTGGTTGGCAATTAATCAGCTAAAATTCAACCTGGATAAGACCGAGATTATGATCTTCGGTTCATCTTCCCCTAACCTATGGCGATCTTTCTGGCCGAAGGACACTCCGCTTCCGGGCCCTCAACAGGGTTCAATAAGGTACTTAGGCATCAAATTTGATAGTTCCCTTTCCTTGCAACCACAGATCCAGGATTTGATAGGTTCTTGATTTGGGATGCTTCGGTTGCTAAAAAAATTCTTGCCCCTCTTGTCAAAGTCTTCCAGGACAATGGTAATCCAAGTGCTAATAACCTCTAAACTGGAGTACATGAATGCTCTCTACTTAGGCCTTCAAGAGTAACTCCTAGGCAGACTTCAGATGGTTCAGAACTCGGCAGCCCGGTTGTTTCTCAATCTCCCTCTGAGAACACATATGTCCTCCCATTTGGAGGTTCACCACTGGCTTCCAATAAAAAAAAGGATATAGTTTAAAGCCATGGTTCTGGTATATAAAGCCCTGCATGACTCAGGGGCCGGCTATCTCAGGGAGTGGATCCATGACTATGCCACTGCCAGAACCTTATGCTCCTCTTCTGAACACTTGGCCAGAGTCCCTAGAATCTTCCGGCTTAGAATGAACGGCAGATCCTTCTCCTATCTGGGGCGGTCACATGGAACAAACTCCCTCGGGAGCAACGCACTATGCGGGATCTCTCCGTCTTTAAGAAAAAAATAAAGACTTCGTTCTTCCGACAATCTGCATAGGTCTTCGCTGTAGGTGCCATTATGTCTGTTTAGCGCCGGGACACTCTTTGGAGTAGCTACGCGCTGTATAAACGTCTATAACATAACATAAACATAGCATTACTGTATGTACGGATCACCATAATCTACAATTCATGAGATCCGCTAGACTATTGTCACCGAGATAATTAAGGTGGATGTTGTTTTGTGAGGAGTACAATTATATAGTAACTTACAGACCTGGCACAGAGAATCATAAAGCAAATGCACTTACCAGACAAGAATCAGTGACTGGGCCCTCTGAACAAAAACCACAGTCTATTTTGAGTCCGACTCAAGTAATCTGTGTGATGCAAACAGAACATTTCCTACAACAGATAGCACAAACTGTTTGTAAGGCCACATGGAAACAGTGGCTTAGGAACCATCTTACCTGGAAGTTACAAAAAGGTCTTCCTATTTGTGGGAGTCAATTGTTAGTACCTTCCAAAGAACAGCAAAAGGAGGTGCTACAGTGGTGTCACAATGCACCCTGTGGAGGACATAACAGGATTGAAAAGAAACTCGACCACATGTTACGGCAATTTTGGTGGCCAACAGTAAAGAAGGATGTACAACGAATGATTCAGGAATGTCCTAATTGCGCACATGCTAAAACAGATCATAGGAAACCACAAGGACTGTTACAACCATTACCTACACCAGGTGTGTCATGGAAGACCATATCCTTGGATTTCATGTTAGGGTTACCTAAAGATCAAGGATGTACAGCCATATTAGTGGTTGTTGATAGCCTTTCAAATATGGGACATTTCATAGCATGTGCTCAAGTATCTACGGCTTCTTGGGTTGCCTTAAACAATTGTGTACAACCGAGGTACACAATTTACTGCGTATTTTTGGAAGGTCTGGTGTAATGCGTTACACATGTCATCTGCTAAATCTATGAACTTCCATTCACAAATTGAGGTTCAGACAGAAAGGTTGAACCAAACTTTAAAGCAGTAACTACGCTGTTACATGTAAGAAAACACTGATTCCTGGGTGGAGCTGTTATGGGTGGCAGAAGTTGCCTACAACAGCGCAACAGCTTAACCAAGTTTGCCCCATTTTTAGCACGTATGAGTTTCATTTGCGTTTTATATCATTGATACATCCTTCACAGAACTCCAATATGCCAGAAGCTCACGAGAGAGTAATACAAATACAAACAACATTGAAACAAACTCAAGCAAACTTACAAGAAGCAAAGTTAAGATATAAAAAAACAGAGCAAGGCCCGTGTACCATACAGGAGATGTGGTCTGGTTGTCTACCAGAAACCTTCCTTTTTGGAGATATAGCATCTTTAATCCAAGATTCATTGAACCATATAAAATCAAAAATTTATCAATCCAGTAACTGTACAGTTAGCCCTACCATAATCTCTCAGAGTACATCCTGTATTTCATATCTCACAGATAAAACCATCAATCCATCTCCTATATGGGTGGATAATGAACCAGAGTACGAAGTTCACAAGATAATAGATTCTAAGACACAAGGCTCATTCATGTTTGTGGTATCTTGTTTCCTGGAAATCATATGGAGCAGAAGAATATTCCTGGGAACCAGCCAAGGGCATTCATGCTCCGCGACTTCTAAGTTCATTTCATGCACAAAATCCTGAGAAACCCAACCCCTGTCAGTGTTGCCTGGGGAAGGGACAAGCAAAACAAGCATGAGGATGTCTTGAATGCTGTCAGGAACAAGCATATTCCGTCCATGACAAAAATACAGACAGATCCTACAGGAATACAAATGTTGGTTACATTATATCAGACACTCATGAGGTGGAGAAATACCATATTGCCGAAAGACATTTAAATCCTCAAGTGAAAGAAATCAACAGCTGAGGATTGGTAAAGGAACTACGCTTCTCATGAAACCTTGCAGGTTTGATGACTAATCCTTCATGTAATTAGTAAAACACGCTGAGTCGGAAGCTTCTGCTGTGGAAACGGGTCAGATTATTCTGTCCTGTAACCTGTTCCGTATCGCTTTGCCAAAACCAGTGTTCCATGTGGTGCGGTGGTAGAATCTTGCTTTTAACTTCAGCAGTGGCGTTTCTTCAACTGCCGTTTTCCGGAGTGCTGGGGTTTGCAGCCAGACATTTAGCGCTTGGGTGTTTCGCGTTCACATACAGGAGGTGTTGGGGCCATAGATACTCAGTCCTACGTGAGGGCTGACTGCCATATTTTGCTTCAATCTTGGGTAGAATTTTAGTGTGAAAGAAGCAGCGTGGACGTTGTTATCAGTGCTGTGTAGCATATTGGCATATTGAGACTTGACAAATATAGACAATAAATAAAGCTGTTACAGAATATATGCATGGTGGAAACTTAAGGTGAAATTAACATTTGGTGAGAAAACCATGCAGCAAAACAGTGGATTATAATGCACAATAACGCTGTCTAAAACTCTTGAATTATTGGTACATCAAAAGAGCTATGATAGGAATATGAGCACATTCCTGATGATATTTATGATGGTTTTTATCAATTCTCATTCTTAACAGAGTCCTTGGAGTTGGTTCTTCCCCTGTGAGGCAAGGCATCATAATAAGTTGGGTGGATATTTGTATGTGCACCCACATATTTCAGCATATTTCTAAATAAGCATCTGGACACAGACATAAACAGAAGTGAAATGTTGTCTATCCTGCTTACTTGAAATTACAAGTACAGACTACTTTTTGTTACAGGTAAACGCATGGTAACAGGGACTATATTTGTATAGGTTGACAAGGTATTCTGAGTGATTGCTATATGTTCTTTATTTACAGGTCTCCTTCCCTGCTGTTCCCTTCCTTTCCTTCCCTCACTTGATCACCTCAAGCTTCTGTGCTGTAATAGCAATCAGAATTGAGGCTATCGAGAGATGGACCCTATTGTGCATCGAGACAACCCAGAGGGACCAATCACAGAGCGTTACAGAGTCCGTCGCAGTACACACTCAACAATGCACCATCACTGTGGCCATTGGGCGGATGCTAGTATAACACGCCTTATGTCCATTGGCCAAATGGAAACACACTATAAAACACACCCCATTTCAGATAATGATCCTTTGCCATTCCAGCTCCACCACAGCTTTTGTTACCAGAGGCTTCACCAGTCAAGTGATAATTTTTTATTCATTCTCCCTGTCTCCTGTCCCTTTATCTCCTTTCATTTAGTACCTTGTGGTCAATTATTTAATTTAATTGTATTTTTTACACAATTCCAGGCCCCAAAAATCCACATTTTACTAAGGGAGAACTGTCAGTCATGGTGGATGAAATCCCTAGAGTAGAACCACAATTGTTTGGAGCACAAGTCCAAAATACACCTCAATCCGAGAAAAGGCAAATGTGTTCCAGAATAGCCGACAAAGTGAATGCTGTAGCAAACAACTTGCGCACACAGGAGGAAATTAGGAAGCAGTGGAACGACCTGCGGGGGAGGGTGCGTTCCCTGGCCTCCAAGAGTCACACAGAGGCCAACAGGACTGGTGGTGGTTCTCCCAGGCCCCCAATACCATTCATGCCCTGGGAGGAGAAGGTCTTGCAGATCCTACAGACTGAAGGCGTGACAGGAATACCTGGGAGAGTGGAGTCTGCTAAGTTACAATTTGCAAAGTCTCAATAAACCTCAATGTCCTGTTTGTTCTCAACTCAGCTGTTGCCAATGTGTTCTGCACATATTTTCATTACTTAGAAACCTCACACTATCTGTATCACATAATTTAGATTGTTTGTGTGAATGAATTGCTTTGCATCTAAGATTACAGGTGTCAATCTCCATTACATGTCACATGATGGTATAGTGCCTGTAAGTGTTACAGCACCAAATAACCCATTACCCATATGTGTGTCATATTGCAAGTGTCTGGCCCATTTCCACTGCATATTTCCCACAGGTATGTTCCACTACTATTTTGCAAGTGTTGGGAAGTTGTCTTTGAAATGACTAAAACTACCATGATGCCCTGTTTCTGTTTCACAAAAGAATATGGCTAAGTCATGTTGCTCATTCTCTCTTTTCTAACAGATTTCAAGATATGGTAAAGTGTCATGTAGTGATCAATCCTATTTAATGCTTTCTTCTGAACATGGTTTTTGTTGTTTTCTGAATGTTGTCCAGTTCTTCTTAACCAATTGTATTGATGTCATGAGTTTCACTAATCAAACTGTGTTGACACAAAAATTGTCAGGTATGTAAATTTCTATGCTGAATATAAGTGGTGCTTGCAAAAACTGACACTGCACTGTTCATGTGATGACTAATGCCAAACATCCATGCAAGTAGTGGAAATGTCTGTTTTGCAGTCAGCTAAGCCTTGGAATTGTCAATTACACAATTCATCTCCCCACTGTGTTGGGCTGAGTGTTTGGGAGATGTTAGGTATATTCCCTAATCACATCATGAACATTTCAGGACATCTTATTACCTGCTGATTTGAAGTCGTAGTGTTTGAAATTTATAAAAGTTAGGGTAATTTGTGCAATACCACTGTAAGCTATAATCACAATAATCTCTACCTATTTTGTCTTCTAGGTATCTACATTGTCTCTAAAGATTTGAATGTACAGTACACACTTTTACTAATAAGAATGTGCTCCATTTTTCAATAGGTCTAACTGGCTGAGCACGTGGTCAGGTTCCAGCCACTGAAGAAACCTCCACTCTAGCCCAGGATCAAGCCTTCAGTGAGGACAGCACTCCTGGTGATATGGAGGAGCATGAAGACCCTGGTCCATCTTGTCAGTCTAGGCTGATGGCTCCAGTGACACTCCCTGTGCCCACACTGACACCTCCCACCCCAGCTGTAACACCTCAGCAACCTGAAGACTCCACTTCCTGTGTTCCTCCCACTGTGACACCAATCGTGTGCCCCCTAGTCATGGGTGATTTTGAGACCACACCACCACAAGCTTCTGCTCACCCAGGAACCAATTGGATGGGGCACACTGAGGCAAGGGCACAGGGTAGTGGGGTTAAGGGTCGTAGGAGGGTGCTTGTGGGCCAGCAACTGTGGATCCCCCCGCAGCAGGAGATGTCCACGCAGATCACCAGGAGGTGAGGATGGCAAGACCTCTGCCAGCAAGAAACCTCGGCTCTAATTTCCTCCAGTATGTGCCTACCATTCACTCTGTGGACTATTTCTGGACACATTTGCCGTTCTGATGCCAGTAGTATTTTGGACATTGGACTTCAAACAATTTTGGCTCTCCAGCTATGGTCTCATTCACCATGACTGACTTCTTCACTTTTTTGTTTGCTTTTATTATGTACCCTCTTTTATTTCATCACATTTAGTACTATAAATTTACAAGTCAAAAAGTCATAGACTGGTGTTGTATATCTCAACGCTATCAATGCATTTGTTTTCTTCCATCATAGCTTGACAATGAGAAAAATCAAAAGAATGTGTAAACATAGATGATTGCAAGTAGGTAATGTTTATTTCAAGTTCCCAAACATGACTCCCAAAAATGTCATACCATTCAATCAACTACTATGTTTATCCCATTTGATCAATACTTGTCTGTCAACATTTGCACTAACATAACAATCTATACATTACACTAATTCTCAGTGCCAGTTTGCACTTTTCCAGTTCAAAACCATGCCAACATGGAAGAAGGGGATATGTCCCAAACAATAAGATAGCATTGGCAAATTATCCTTGATTCATGTCATCAGCTATAGCCAGATCTTCTTACTCACGTAAGGAATTCCACATCAATAACACCAAGAGACAAAACCATGGCAGAACTACATTTTATAGACAGATGATCATTCCAAACCCCTGTTCCAGTATCCGGTGGAATGCCACAGCCAAGTTTCAGTGGTGTGCCCCAAGAAGTATGCCCCACAATGATGTGACACATCAACACCTACATACACTTTACACACAATGAGGAGTTTATCAATGTGAAGGGAGATTATCATGATTTGGCTCCACTACCACATGTGTTTTGAGCAAATGATGGCACACATATTGCTTTAGTGCCAATAGACGGCAGAGAACAAGTCCAATGTAATCTTCAAATCTCCCATTCAATCACAGTGCAAGTTGCCTTGGTACAAGATTTGTACATCCAAAGTCTGTGTCTGTCTTTCCCGGGATCATTCCAGGTTCCCTTTGTTTTTGAAAACCGCCCCATATACCTGCAAATGTCACAACTCTGAAATATCCAGATGAAGATGACATGGTGAAGGAACCTAAAACTGATTTTAAAAAATATAACCAATCACACAGAACATGATGACCACACTACAAAGTCAGTTGTACGCCAATGCCATTGCCTGTGTAAGGTATGGCAGGAAGGGGGAGTGCACTCGCCCCTTTAAAATCGAAAAGGGAGTAAGACAGGGTTGTGTTCTCACCCCGTTCCTTTTTTCAATCTATACGAATGGGGTAGAGTCCTCCCTGTCTGCTCTACCGGTGGACGTGCATACATTTTATCGTATCCCCCTTCCGATTCTGGCGTACGCTGACGACGCGGTATTGATGGCCAGATCGGGCTTAGCCCTACAAACGCTAATCACATCCTACTCCGCCTTTATGGCCTCCCTTGACCTAAAGGTCAACTAATCGAAATCATTTATAATTGTGGCTGGAGCCGCAAGAGGTGAGAAACATCCCCATTTCCAGTTGTCAGGTAAGAAAATCGAGATAGTCGACTCCTTTTCATACCCTGGAGTGCTTTTTGACAAAGACCACTCATGGTCTAATTTAGTGGCAGCAAGAGCTCAGGGTATGCAGAGGAGCGTCAATGCTGTTAAAGGATTTGCTAAGAAGTTAGGAGGCAGCCCACTGGATGCAATTAAGAATATATATTCAGCTAAAACAAAGTCCGCTGCAATATATGGGGCAGGAGTGTGGGGTATGGCTAACGCTGCACCGCTACAACAAATAGAAGATTCATTTTTAAAAATCGTGTGTCCTTACTCGCAATCAGCCCCAAATTATATTTTACACTGTGAACTGGGCTTCTTTATTTGAGCAACAACATAAGACTGGCTCCAGTCTTGTTGTGGCTATCAGTATGGCGGAGGTCCACGGTGGATTTGACTCAAACCATTATTAAGGACTGCTGTAAATTAGATTATTATAAAAGAATTGGATGGTTAAATTATGTAGAGGTCCAACTGAAAGCTTTAGGGATGGGAGAATTATTTCAGGACCCTGAGTCCTGCAAAAGGGTTTCAAGGAAAGAATAACGGATATATTTATTCAGAGATCAAATTATGCGCGAAGAGAAAAGAAACGTATTTATCATTCCTCCATTCTGTATGATTTGGTACCACCAAGATCGGGGGAAGGTTTTCAGTATCTATCACGCATAAATAATGCGCAGCATAGATTTATTCTCTTGCGTTTCCGCATGAACATGATCCTGCTACTCCTGGGATACCCCCAAAAGAAATACAAATTAGCAGATCTCTCACCCTGTCCCTGTAACAACCACGCAGTACAGTCAGATCTACACATTGTATTATTTTGCAAGATCTACACAGAGGAAAGGAAAACATTCATACTCCCAATCCTGAGGTACCACAATTTTAGGCAGTGTCGGGTGGCTATGTATTTTTTAAAAACTCTACGGGACCCATTTGTATGCTGTTCTGTTGCCTCATTTTTGTGGGCTTGTTTTAGGAAGAGGAAAAAGGTGGGACGACATTTTAGTAGCAGCAATTAATTAATTAATTAATTTTAAATTCTGAACTGCTTTTTTCCTAAACGTTTTTTATATGAATTTACCTGGATCACGGCAAAAGTGTTTAATTCTTATTTTAAATGTGTATATATGTGTATATATTGTGTCGGAAATTTTAGATAATTTGTGCTTTTATGATCCATTTTTAAAAAGATCGAATAAAGCTGTGTGACTATGACTACAAAGTCAACTTTTGGAGGACACAGTTTCACAAAACATTCAGGAATAACCAATGTAACTGAACACAGTAGTCAATGTATCCACACCTTGATCAACAAACACCTTTGGCCTGATGTTCCCTGAACTTGCCCTTCCCAACAAAGTACCACCACATACTTCTCTCATCACCACATCAATAGTTGGTGTAACAGTGAAAGACATGACATTTATAGATATACTTGCACTCATAAGAAGAAGTTGGCGATGACATCTCGACGTAAGTCAAATTCTTACTCTTCACCACTATCATCTTCGTTTGGCATATCAGGATCCTCACCTGGAGCCTTTTCATGTCACCATCCTCTGCGATGTAAGGGATGTTCCATCGCGGGGCGATGTTGTTTAGAATGCAGCAGGCCATGGTGATTTGGCACACCTTAGCGGGTGAGTAGGGCAGGACTCCACCAGTTTTGTCCAGACAACAAAACCTGGCCTTTAGGAGCCTAAAAGCAGGCTCCACTGGCTGATGTGTTCTTCCATGGGCCTCATTGAAGCGAACTTCCCCTGGCTTTGTTAGATTCCTCAGCGGTGCCAACAACCATGGTCGGTTGGAATAAGCTTAGTCTCCTAGATGGAAGACAAAAAAGGACCAAAATAATGTAACACAATTCAAGATTATGCAACTAGAAATGTTATGAGCCCCAATGCACCCCAATATAGGCCTAGGTAGTTGCACAACCTTTTACCTACATTTGTCCTACCTTGCTCTACATAACGACTCTGGTGCAGACCTTTTACCTAGTTAGGTGCCAAATAAATATTGTGTGGTTTTCTTTGAAACCTAGCCTCATTTATTATGCATGAGGATTCTTGGTATCACAGCAGGATTATCATCTACTGCATAATAACTCTGAACAAGAGTCACCACTATCGTCATCCTTGGCCGACAGGCCCATAGTACAATGACACATCTAGGTAGAACCCCTGAGGGTACCTTCCGGGTATGTAAGTACCACATCTTCGTTGGTCAAAGTTAGAGGAGAAGCTTCCATGCTGACACGAGACGCTGAAGTCTCTGCACGCAGACACTCCAGCACGCAGTGGTCTGACATCCATCACGGGGTGTCCAACTCGAGACCAAGACAGGGTCCTTCGTTCTCCACCATCAGGTAATGGGGTTGGCTCTTTCCTAGGGGAATTCTTGGCTATACACCTACATACATGCTACGTACACTTAGGTACATCTAGTTAGGGTTTGCATCTTAGGAGTACTCATGATTACTGCCATGTATCTACATGCCTGCATATATTCATTGTTTTAGCACCATGGTAGAATTCTACCTTTTATTTACTCTGTTGGTGCTTATAACCATATATATCTGTTTCTGTCTAATGGTTGTTGCAGCACACGTATTTTATACTAGAATGACGCTGGTTCAATAAATTCCTATTGAAAACGTACCCTCTGTTTATTCTGTATATCTCTCTGAGAACGAGTGAGCATGAGTGACTGAGCGAAAAGTACTGTACTGTTTCCACGATCCCTGAGGGGTCAGGGTTGTCTTGTTCGATAGTTGCCAGAAACTATTCGCTCCTTGGTAAGGTTGTGGGGCTTATAGTGGCACTGTGAGCTAGTTGGTCTACAGACTAACATATCCTTTGGGGGTGTCTGGAATCAGTCTGAGCACCAATACCTTAGTTTATGTTGTCTAAACGCGCAGATCCTGTATAGATTTATAGGAACTACACCACACAAATACCCCAAACAATATAATGAAAAATTGTACTGACCAACAAGCCAGGCCTTCTCAGGTCCAAGTTGAGACATTTGCAGGGGTATGGGGCTGTTCCGTAGTACAAAGAAATCATGGGCAGAGCTGGGTAAATGGGCACAGATGCTTGTGATGTACAAATCTGGTAAGCAGACAACTTGCACGTTGATTGAATGGAAGTGTTTCCCATTCCGCTAGACCTGTTCTCTGGTGTGTGGTGGCACTAAGGCAATATGTGTGCCATCAATTGCTCCAATCACATGTGGTAGGCGACCCAAACCGTAAAAGTCAGCCTTCACATTGTCTAAATCCTGCTGCCGTGGAAACTGGATGAAGCTGTTGATGTGTCTCATCATTGAAGATAGAACTTCTTGTAGCACACCACTGAAAACTGGTTGTGACATACCACCAGATACATCCACAGTGTATTGGAAGGATCCTGTTGCCACAAAAATAAGTACTGACATGAGTTTGACAATTGGTGTAAAAGATGTGGGATTTCTGTTGTGAAGCTGAAGATCTGGCTCCAGCTGATGACATAAATCCAGTATAGTTTGCCTATTCAACCTGAACTTTTTGATGATTTCCCTTTCTTCAATAGTGGCATGGTCTAGACATGGGCAGTACACCGGAGGCTGTTATCTCCTCACTTTCCCAGAGTTCATATATCTGCAGTGGAAAAACATGTGAATTTTTTTTACATCATCCACAGCAACATAGTTGATGAGTAAGACAAAAGTCACATATTTTGACAAAATGTGTATGGTTTAATACATATTTTAAACCAACATTTGCTTCTTGTCCTTTATCCATCCCAAATGACCTTTGTGGCCTTGATATAAATCTTAAAAATAAATGTGCAAATAATACCTTTCAAATGTATTATTTACACTTTTTTTAAATTATTCTCCAAAAATACAGTCAACTGAGGTGTTCACAACACCACGTAGCATCGCATTTCAGCACAATAACGAACTACACATAAATGTTTCTTTAAAAAAAATAAGTGTCCATCAAAGTGTGATTATATGAACAAACTCGCCCCCATTTGGAGTGGTGGTGATGCACTTAACAGTCACTAACACATTTTGAACTGCTAAAATGGCGGGAGCCTGACCTCGCAAATAGGACATTTGGAATCAGACGGCAGTGGCGGAAGTCGACCGCGCAGTGGGTGGTAAACTTCACAATGGACACAGCCATAGGCTAACGTTGGTAAACGTAATGGTAGAAGGCCAATGGCTGTGTCTGTCTCCGCTGAAGAGCGTGTACATGTACACGGGGGTTGGAAAAAAAGCTCACTTGCCTAGCAACACTGCTGCTATCAAGGCCTCCTCCACTTTTGCTGCTGTTTGTCGTCTCCGGAAGCAACCATGCCAGGTCAAGCAGGTGAGAGGGCCCCTGCCTTCAAGCCAGAGGAGCTGGAGTTGCAGGCAAAGGAGGTCCTTTCCTTATATGACCAGGTCTATGGCTCACCAGAGGAACAGGTACATGTCTGGAATACATATGTGAAACTGTCTAACTGGCTCTTTTCCATTTACACAGGCTATAATGTTCCTTTGAGTTCCAGAGGGAAGTGTAATGAGTGATGTTAAGTGTCACATAATGTGGTCCTTACATAGGACAATGATGTTAGGGATTTGTAAGCACTCTACAATGTCAAATAAACAACACCATCAATATGTGTTGCGTGTTTAAAGCTCTAGATTTTATTTGGTGTGTATGTAGAGATCTATGCATGTATATGTTTGCTGCCACATGACATCATGGTAAATTGTAAACACATTATATACTCTTTACACCTAGAGATATGTATGCACTGTGTAAAAAAAAAATGAAAATTATGCTAGCTATGCATATAGTCCTACAAAGCAGGGCGTGGCTTGGCGCCGATGGAGTGAGCAGCAAGCTCACGAGCTCCGGTCGGCCAGCCGCCTTTTACTGACATCCTGATGCCCTGTGCAAGTTTGGGCCCCCCTGCAGCACACCCCCGCAGCAGGCAAGGAAGAGAGATGTACATCGGGGACTGAAAACCCCCTGAAGGCGAACGAAAACAGTAGTTTCGGCCGCGCTGTCTGAGCTGGTGTGGAGAAGCAAGATGGTGGCGCCCGCGAGGGGAGACTGCCGAGAGAAGAAGTAGCGGGCCGGCAGCGTCACTGGAGCTGCGGCGCCCGTGTCAGCGGGGACATCCCTGTACTGCCTACTGCTGAGTCTGGGCCTGGATCTTGGAAGATCTCTCCCCGTGGCGGTCCTGGCAGGGAGGAAGGAGCCGAGCGCAGCTGAGAGGTACGCTAAGATGGTGGCGCTGATGGGGAAGGGCTGATGCGGTGAGCAGCAGCGGGCCCGCAACAATACAGGAGCTGCGGTGCTCATACCTGCAAGGGCCTCCACTTATACCCGCTAGCGCGACCTGCTCTGAATGGAGGAGGAAGAGCCCTCACCCCCGGCAGGGGCGAGTCACGGCTGTGGCGCCTGACAGAGAGGAGCGGGCGTGGAGGCAGCAGAAGGTTGATGGCCCTGCATAGGTGGAAGACGACGGCGAACGCTGGTATATATCTCCCCCCGCTCCAATTTGAGACTTGCTCTGCGCAGGGAGATTCCGGGGGAGGCCACCCTGAGAGAAGGTGAGAGGAGCCTTAGAGGCGGCTGGGAGGGCGTGGACAGAGGCCCCTGCTGAAGACTGTGGCAGCAGAAGTGAATGTTGGGCTGCTGGGGCTGATTGGGCCCGGACTGGACTACCTGTAGGCACCTTCACTAACTAAACTAAATAAGTTCTGAGAACTGGCAGTTGGTCACTGGGCAGGTGACTGAGCCTGAGCTGTGGCAGACGGCGCTGAGAAGTCACCCCCCCCTCTAGTCAGCCTGGGGTGGCAACAGTGTCCTCCTGCTTGCCCAGACGGAGAGACCACGAGACTGCGTCATAAACCTGGAACACTCCTGACGGGATGAACGAGCGGTGAGGGACACCAAGGCCAAGGTAGAAGCAACGAGCCTGGAAGTAAGGGAGTGGCCACGCATGCTCACAGAGCGCCTACCAGGAGCCCGGACGCCGCGGACAGCGGAGAGCACCAGAGATTGCCTGGGAACTCAAGTAACGCCAAAGGCGCCGCAGTTTGCAGAGACACTATGGGGAAGGTCCTCAAGAAGAAGGATAGGGAGGAGGCCGCAGCGGACAAGCCAACGGAGGAGGGGGAGAAGGCCCGCTGGCAGGCAGACCGCCCCAGAGACCCCACGCTGCAGGACATTCTACAGGCCATCACCTCATTCAGCGAGCGCCTGGAAACTAAAATTGATTCGCTCGGCCTAGACCTGGGCCTACTCAGGGAAGACCATAAAAGGTTAGCAGACCGCGTTAGGTCCACAGAGGGCCGAATCTCTGGGGCGCTACCGGACATGGTAAACATGAAGCAGCGCATAGTGGCACTGGAGTTGAAAGTACAGACATTGTAGTTCCGAGCAGAAGATGCGGAAAATAGATCACGCAGGAGCAACATACGAATCATAGGCCTACCGGAGAAAATAGAAGGCCGCAACATGCTAACTTACCTGGAAAACTGGATAAGAGAGGAAGTAGCGCCAGAGGGTCTGTCCAATTTCTTCGCTCTAGAGAGATCTCACCGAGTCCCGGCGAAGCCCCCTGTACCTGGAGCACCGCCGCGGGTGGTGATAGCAAAGCTTCTCCATTTTAAAGACAGGGACCAAATACTTACCCAGGCACGCTTCAGAGGAGACATAGAGGTGGACAATTCCGTGGTGCGCATCTTCCCAGACTTCTCTAGAGAGGTCCAACGACAAAGAGGGTCCTACAGAGAAGTAAAGCAACAACTACGGCAGCTTAATTACAAGTATGCGACACAGTACCCGGCCACGCTGCGAGTCACTACTAATACGGGCACGGAATTCTTCAAGACATCACAGGAGGCGGCCGGCTGGTTGGAGAAGCACGAGGGATGCGTGCCGCCAAAGAAACCGGAGAGGAAAAGACGGAGAGAGAACCGATCCAGAGGCCGTCGAACCATAAGAGAAAATCTGGCCCTGACACAAGAAGAGGTACAGATCGAGCGCCAGAACGCAATGTAGGTGGTGGCGCTGATCAGCGACAAAGAGAGGAACCTTGTACCCCCTGAAGGAAGCGAGGCGACAGCGGACACTGTCTCTGAACACGGATCTAGCGAATCTGAATCTTCGAGTGTGGTGCTTCCAGACGTAACCCCGCAGACGGCGGACGAAATCGCCTAGATGAAGGGAGTGAGAAACTCCCTAGAACAGGTCGGAGCTGAACTGGACGTGTAAGACACAGCGATGAGGTACAGGGACTCCTGGGGGGGGACGCTGCGGGGGGTCCTTATGGGACAATGGCCCTGAGAGGCGGTGGCAGAGACTGGGAGAGCAACGGACGAACAGCCTCCCCCTCGCAATTGACTTATCGACCTGCAAGTAGTCATTTGCAGACTATTGACTTTAGTTTGAATGGGGGGTTTTATACTTCTTATCCTGGGGAGTGGGAGTTGGGGGCAATGTTTAATGTTAATGGGAAGGGGATACCTTGAGTTGCAGCATATCAGGAAACATGGGGGATCGAGTGGGAAGACCGACCAGGGGACGGCCCATAAGGGAGAGAATTGGTCGGGAACAATGATACCTCCTATTGGCTGATAAACACAAATATAACTGCATAACATGGAACATCCGGGGCATGCACACAAAGACGAAGCGCCATAAAGTTCTCTCGTACATACGGAGGAGGGGAGCCCAAATAGCCATACTGCAGGAGATGCACCTCACTCAGAAAGAGGGACAAGCTTTACACAGGCGATGGAGGGGCCAACTTTTCTATACTACCTATTCAGCATATGCGCGAGGGGCCCTAATATGAATCCAAGCGGGGGTCCCATTTCAACTGACGGATTCTCTGGTGGACCCGGAGGGGCAATACGTGGCTATAAAGGGACGCTTAGAAGGGCGAGATGTTAGCATGGTCAGCGTCTATGCCCCTAATATAGAGCAGCCAGCCTTTTTAGCGAGATTGAGCCATTGCCTGACACAGTACCTGATGGGCACTACCCTAGTAGGGGGCGATTTTAACAGCGTGGACGATACGCTCCTAGATAGATCGCACCCGCCATTGTGCAATTCGCAAGCAGCGCGCGCCTCACAGGTGTTTACGGCCTGGAGACAGGGATGGGGGATGGTGGATGCTTGGCGAACCCTGCATCCCCAAGATAGAGACTACTCCTACTTCTCGGTGGTCCATGAGGTCCACGTGGGGCTGGATGCCTTCCTATGCTCCGCAGACATGCAGTGCCATGTCACTGCAGCGGAATACCTAGCGCGTACAATATCGGATCATAACCCATTGGTCCTCTCCCTGGGATGAATGCATCCCATATCAGCGATACCTACATGGAGGCTTCGCCCGGATACACTTGAAGACCAGGTTTTTCGGGAGGAGATCAGGGGGGAAATAGAACAATACTTTGAGGCCAATGCGGGGACAGCCTTCTCGCCAAATGCTGAATGGGATGCCTTCAAGATGGTCTTGTGGGGCCAATGCATAACGCGCGCTACGGGGGTTGGACGAGTCATACTAAGAGAAGTGGAAGGGGCGGAGACAACCCTTCGAGAACTGGAACGCAGGAGACCCGGACTCCCAGAGCTCCAGCAGACGCTAGTAGAGGCCAAGGAAGAAGTGGCGAGGCAGATAGAGAGGCTTAGATGCTTTGACTACAAGAAGTACTTAGAGGGCACCCACGCTGACCACGACAAGTCAGGGACGCTCCTAGCATTGCAAGCCAACCCGGTGAGTAGGAGCCACCCACTGGTGGAAATAGAGGACGAGACGGGGAGTCGGCACTTCACGCAGACGAAGATCAATGAAGTGTTTGCCAACTATTATGCACAGTTGTACAGGAGGTCGAGGGAGGGTGATCATGCAGACGTGGGGGAATATCTTGAGGGCCTGCGGATCACGCGATTGGCTCCTAAGGAGGCGGAAGAGCTTGGGGCAGACATAACGCAGCGGGAGGTACGAGTTGCCATTAAAGGCATGGCAAGGAACAAAACCCCGGGCACTGATGGCCTGCCGGCTGAGTTCTATGCAACGTACGCGGCGGTGCTTGCCCCCATATTGACTACCATGCATCAGGAGGCTCTGGGAGCTGTAATACTGCCGGAAAGTACTAGAGAGGCACTTATCGTCCCGGTGACCAAACCTGGGAAGGAACCGCATGATTACACAGGTTATAGACCCTTGTCCATGTTAAATATGGATTATAAAATCCTGAGTAAAATTTTAGCGACACACCTTCTCCCGCATATGCCTGGCCTGGTCCACATGGACCAAGCGGGGTTTATTCCTGGGCGGAACACTGCCATAAATATGAGGCGACTTTTGGCCGTTATGGACTCCACTGGGTATAATAAGCACGAGGTGGCAGTGTTCGCGGTGGATATTGAAAAGGCCTTTGATAGCCTGGAGAGGCCTTACCTCTATGAGGTCTTGTCTAAGATGGGCCTGGGAGGAGGGTTCACAGCATGGGTACGATTACTGTATACGTCACCCACAGCCCGTGCGCGCACTGGACGAACCATTTCTCCCACACAGAGGGTGGAGAGGGGTACGAGACAGGGGTGCCCCCTCTCACCGCTCCTGTTTGTGCTGGCCATGGAGCCGTTGGCGTGCAGGGCGCGGAGCGGACAAGACTACGATGGTCTAAGAATGGGGGGAGCACAACACTCTATTGCGTTATATGCAGATGACCTCCTACTGTTCCTCGGTGATAGGGAGGGCGAGTTGAGAGGGGCGCAGAGAATGCAAGCCCAGTTCAGTGCCATCTCTGGCCTTAAGGTTAATTGGAGGAGATCTAGCCTGTACCCCATGATGCCTAATGCGCGCCCGCCGCCTGATCTTGGCCTCCTGAAATGGGAACCCAGCTGCCTGCAATACTTGGGAGTTAAAATATATCCTGAACAGCCAGAGCTATTAGAGGGAAATGTGGGTAGGGCAATCAGATCAGTGAAGTCGGCAATGAAATTCTGGAGCACATTGCCGCTCTCAGTGGCTGGGCGGGTGGCAGTCCTGAAGATGGTGGCACTCCCGCGCCTTCTGTACTACTTTGGAACCCTGCCGGTGTGGATCCCGAGAGCAATGTTCAAAGATCTTGACTCACTTGTCACATCGTTCATATGGGGATCAGGGCGCAGAAGAGTAGCGCTGACTTCATTGCAGCTTCCGACAACAGAAGGGGGACTGGCTGCCCCAGATTTTATGGGGTATTACATTGCCGCTCAGCTGTACTGAATGATCCAATGGTTGGCGGCAAGTCGCGACCCTGAACGGGAACAATACCCTACCGCACCGGACGCCGCAAACCTAGCGGAGATTTTCCTAAGGGCCCAAGGGAACACACCAGACGATACTATAGAGACCAAAGTGGTGGTTTGTTGTTGGACTCGGTACCTGAGACGGGTGGGAGTCAAGATCCCCTACTCCCCAGACATACCGATCATAATGCTGAGATGGTTGCCACAGGGAGCTCATTGGGCAGGGTTAGAAGTTTGGGAAGCGGCAGGACTGACAAAGATGGGGGATCTCTATCAGGATACTGAGCTACTCCCATTCGAAGAACTCCAGGCTGCATATGATCTACTGGGGGGCCACTTCCTTAGGCATGCAGCCTTTACCAGGAGGATTAGGCAACACTGGGGTGGAGGAGGTACGGAACCGCGAGCCCTGGCGGGATGTAGGTGTTAGACCTGGCATCCTTGGCGTGGGTCTCCCTTCCATTTTTGATGATGCCTCCAATGTTATTGATCTGTTTTTGCTGGTTTAGATGCTTTGGGCACTGTGCCACTGCTATTCAGTGCCACAGCGCAAGTGCTCCCTATTGTAAATTGATGTATGTATTAGTGACTCCATGATTGGATGATTGGTTTACTTGTCAGTCCCTAGTACAGTGCACTGAGTGTGCCCAGGGCTTGTAAATCCAATGCTGCTGGTGGGCTTGCAGCACGGGTTGTGCCACCCACTGAAGCAGCTTGTAAAATGTGTCTCAGGCCTGCCATTGCAGAGCCTGTGTGCAGCCTAGGGCTGCCATGTCGACTTGGTGAGTACACCCACTTACCAGGCCCTAAACCTTCCCTTTACTGCATGTTGGTCACCCCTAAAGTAGGCCCTAGGGCAGGGTGCATTGTAAGTATAAGGTAGGACATGCCCTGGTGTGTGTGGCATGTCCTAATAGTGAATTACAGCCATTTTCGTTTTTCACTATTGCAAGGCTACCTGCTCCCATAGGCCAGAATGGGCAGTTTGATTATTACACCTTATAATCCTAACTGACCCAGGGAACATGGTAGAAAAACGAATTTAGTATGGCTGAACTCAGGATGATAAAATACATCTTTTAGTGAAGTTGGTTTTAACATTCTGTGTTTGATAATACCACTTTTAGAAAGTAGGTATTTTCTTGCCTAACTATCCAAGCCTGCCTCTGCTAGGTTGTGTATTCCTTGTCTGGAGTTTGAGTGACAGGGGCTGGGGGTGGCTACAGGAGACAGGGTGAGTCAGCACAGGGCTGAATAGAGAGATCTGCATCCAGAGTGGAGGGAGGAGTTGCACCTGGGTCTGAATAGGGCTGTGCCTGCCTTCCACAAATCTGGCTCCACCTCCTGCCGGGCGGCTGAGCACTCTGCCCCACATTCTGAAAGGAAAGAAGGAGTCCTGTAAACAAAGTGCTCCAGGACTGACCAGAACTGGTTTTGGACTAGGCAAAGGCCTCTCTGCCTTCAGAGAACAAAGAGAAAAGATGTATAAAAAGGGGACCCAGACCCCTAGGAAATTAGATCACTTTTGGGAAACAAGAAGAAACCTTTGCTAAGGAGCGGAACCAAGAAGAAACTGAGGAGAAGACTATCCCTAAACTGAGAGGGATCTGCCTGCAGTGATTGCCTGACTGCCAAAGAAAGGAGAAGGGAACTTTGTGTGTACTTTCATCAACTTGTGAAGGATCTCCAAGGGCTTGATTTTAGAGCTTGCCTCCTGCGGAAGTCTCAGGGACAACATACTTCACCCACCAGCTCCCCCTGTATTCCCTTGCTGGGAATTTGGACCTTCTGACACACTTGCGTGTCTCTGGGAGCTGGAAGCGCGACTCAACACGAAGAAGCGTGTCGCCGCAGCCGCTGAGTCTCGCATCGCCGGAGAAGAGTGTCGCCATCGCATCAGACGCCGGCGCATCCCCGAAGAAGCGCGCCGCATCCTTCGAAGCGCCTCGCAGCACCGGAGAAGAGTGTCGCCGTCGCATCAGACGCCGTCGCATCCCCGACGCATCGCAACACGAGGCGCGCCCCGCATCCCAGGAGAAGATCGTCGACCTCGCATCAGACGCCGTCGCAACGCCAGGGAAGCGTGTCGCAGGGCCTGTCGTGGCTCCAAAGACTCATCGCAATCGCCGCACGGCCGTCGGGCGTGCACGCATCACATCTTTGTTGTCGCAACCTCAAGAAGACGCCACTTTGTTTCTTTTGCACCAGATCTTCAACGCATCACCGTCCTTGCGTGTAAGGGACTACCGCATCACCTTCCCTGCAACACTTTTCGTTGCCCTGCGTTACGCATCTTAAGGTACATTGAACTCAAAGTGTCGCATTGTCATTTTAAGAGACTCAAGCTAATTCTAACATCTTTAAAGTACAGTATTGTGGATTATTTTTGTCGTTTATGGTCTTGTGGTAAATCTATATAAAAGAAACTTACTTTTATAATACAACCTGTGTGGTGTCCATTTGTAGTGTCGTCACTGGATTACTGTATGTGTTCACAAATGCTTTACACACTGCCTCTGAACTAAGCCTGTCTGCTCGTACCAAGCTACCAAGAGGGTGAGCAGGGGTTATTTCAGGAGTGTACCCCCTTACCCTGACTAGAAGCAAGGGTACCTATTTGGACAAAGGTACCTACCTCTGCCAACTAGAGACCCCCAGTTCTAACAGTAGGTATGTAGCACTTTCAGCAGGGAGAATCATCACAGTTTCCTGCCTCTATAAGGCAATGAGGCAAGATATGCAGAAGCCCCTAGAGCGCTTGCGATTACAATGGGAGGAGGATTTGGGCAAACAGATCCCAGAGGTAGAATGGGACAAGATTCTGGAGAGAACCCCGAAAGTGTCCAGAAACGCGCCATTCAAACTGATTAATTTTTACACACTGCATAGGGCATATCTGACACCGTCCCGCATTAGACGATACTTTGGCGTAGACGCCGCAGCATGTCCAAGATGCGGCAAGAGAGAGGCGCATATCATTCACATGTTCTGGAGCTGCCCCACGTTGCAAACCTTTTGGGAAGAGATCAGACAAGTGATAGGAGACCTCATAGATAAGGAACTCCCGCACACCCCAGAACATTTCCTATTAGGGTGGTTCCCACACACGGCCAAAAACAAAACAACTGGGAGATTTCAGGATCTGGCCTATATCTTGGCCAAAAGAGAGATCGCCAGAAACTGGAAGGCACCATGGGGGCCTAGAATTCCTACCTGGAAAAGAGAGTTGGAGAAATGGGCGGGGGCGGAAGGCAGACTGCTACTTTGAGACTCTAACCGAGGGATAGGGAAGATAGATAGGGCCAGAGCTTGGGAGAATCTAGTCACTGAACTAGCAGCGGGTGGGCAAGACAACAATGAGGCGGGCTCCCCACCACCGGGAAACCCTGAGGAGGAACAGAATAGACGAGAGCACCAAGAACAAGGTTGACAAGGGTAGTAAGAGACCAAAACAATTACTGACAACTAAGAACCCACGAATACTCAGAGTTCAGGCTGTGCACACATAAGCGCAACTCAAGGGGGGAGGGGGGATAGTTTTGTTGGGATTCATTCATATTCATAAATGTACTGAGTTTGCTAATGACATGTCCTATGTTATAGACTGGAAGAACATAGGGCATATGACTGTAACTAACTTACTTGAAAATCAATAAAATTTGGTTGTAAAAACAAAATATATATATATAGTCCTACAAAGCACTCAGACTATATTAGGCCTCTCCAAAATGTAGTTTGGGAGCTACCAGTAGCTCCTAGACCCTTTCAGAGTAGCACACAGCCTTGAAGTCACTTATTGGATGGGCAGAAGGCGACCCTTGTAATGTAAAAGTTGAGGAAAGGCGGTGTTCATGTGACATCATGTTCATCAGGCTGAAGATAGCAAGGCTTGTCATTGAGCAGTGCTTATTCAGAATCATGGACCAGACTGGTGCTGAGTCACAGGGTCATACAACTGAAGCACTGAGGTACAGTTGTCAAGGACATATATCCTTTGCAGCTCAAATTTTGAGGTGTGCTTAAATATGCCCCTGAATGCTTTTAAATGGACAACAGTTGAAAGGGAGAGTTCCCTGACTTCTTGAGCTAATACTGCTTTTCACAGAATGTCATGTCCAAACTTCAGGCCACTATTCACTGTGCCATAATTATTAATGTTTAGCCTTCAATAGTTCACAATCTTTTGCACTGATCAGTACTAGGTCACATCACAGATTATGTAGGGGACCCTGGGCTAGATGATGTCACAGGCCTGGATTTGTGTGTTTAGAGCATGACTTGGGATAAGGATGGGCAACAGGCCACTATTAAATTGTGTATGAGGATATTGGTTAAGGTCAGCATGTGATAATATACCTGTTGTATGGTAACTAATGACTTATGCTACTGATAGCTGTAGACACTTTTTATGACATCAATACAGACAAACAGAAAGTCACAATACCATTGTTTGTTCTTTCCTTTCATGTATCCATACAGGTCAACTCCCATCAGAAGCGCGACATATGGAAGGCCATCACCAGGGAGGTGCGGACCCTGAGGGTCTACAAGCGGCGCAGCATCCATTGCCGCAGGTGAATGTTTTGTACAAGGTGTCTGATGATGTGCTTTGTCTATTGTTTTTTTTATAATGCTCCCACCTGATTCCTGTCCACAACCAATAGACTGTTCTGAGCAGACTAATGGCTGCCTAAACTCCATATATACATCATGTTGTTTGATGTCATGAGGGACAGTTGTACCAAATAGGCAAATAGTCTTTATTGTGTCAGGTGTGATGCTCTTTCACTGATGTGGATGATGTAATGGTAGCCCTATTACAGGTGGCATAGCTTACTAGCCATTTATGATATAGTGGATGTACCAACCGTCACATTGGTAAGCTGGGATTCTACACAAACCAGAGTGAGCATGTGATCCAAAATGACAGGTGACCGCAGAATTGATGGCTACATATTGGTATCAACACATATCCAAACTGTGTTAATCATAAGAAATATTGTTTCATACATGTTAAACAGATTTGCATGATGTCTTACTGCTTCACAAATGTGTGTGTAAGGCAGTCTGCTTTTAGCCAAATAACTGAGATAGCCATACAATTTGTTATGAAACACAGACAGGAATGTGTACATAATTGTGACAGAGTAACAAATACCCAAAACCATTCCTCAATGTCCAGATGAACAATAAATGATGGAGTAAAAAGGGAAACTTGAAGGTATGTTGGGAGATGGAATGTTCCATCACATATATGAATGTGTATCCCATCAGGAAAACTCAGAATCAGGGAAAACTCATGACTCATTAGGCAAATGTTGAAATGCATAAGGGTGTAATATGTTGCATATTGTGATTCACATTTCAATCTTTGAAGTAAATATCATAAATTAATCATTGTATGTAATGGTAAGTGTGATGTTGTACAACGTTTTGACCACAGTGAAAGCCAGCATATTTAGTGAAACTATTCCACAAAGATACAACAAAGTTCAAATAACTATAGATATTTAGGAGTCAAATGTGAAGATGCTTTTGCAGAAAGGTTTTAGAAAGGTTTCAAGGGGTACGTATTTCATTAGGTTGTAGAAGTCATTTGTCAATACCCACAAATATAAGTTTCAGACTGTCTTCAGCAGCATAGGTATGTACATAGTATGTGATACATTGCTAAGCTACTTCAGTACAGAATTTTTGACACTTGACTTATACTATAGTGACTTGAAGTGAGTGTTACCATCGTGAAATGTCCAAACAAAGGTAACCTACATTCAGTTTATGCCAATATTAGTACAACATTGAAGTATATGTTGACAGACTTTGATGCATATTTTACTTATTGATAATGATACGTATGCAGATTTTAGGGCCTAGTGAAAACACAGTACAAAGGTATTGTTGGTGTGTGTCCTTTTTGATGACATCAGCTTACTATTCTGAACAACAAAGGCCAACCATTCTGAGGTGCGAAACAGCTCCTGAAGAAACATAATAATGGATAAGAGACAATATCATACATGATATAGGAGCTATCGTGGGGAATGACATAACTGTGACAAAGCGTCTCCTGAAAATGTTGCCTACATGCATGTGCTTATGCTAATGTAGAACCCAAGTTTGAAAGGCTTGAAGCAGGTGAAATCTGAAAACTTGGTAACTGTTTTGTGGTCAAAGATCATGATCTGTTCTGTTTACACAGATACAATAACACTATTGTATATGTCATTTCAGCATCATAAGAACGTAGGCAGGGAAGTAGCTGGCCAATGTCTTTCCGTTGGGGACTCCACAGACAGCATGGGAACCAGTGGCCGGGATGGTGAGGGGAGGGCAGTGGAGGTCAACAGCAACTCAACATCTTTTGCGGAGGCCTCTTTCAGCATGCTCTCTAGTGATGGCAAACCCAACTGCTCCAGTTACACCTGCATCCTTGTCCGCCACCCAGAGTCCCATCTCCACCCTCCCTCTTGCTCCCCCCAGTTGGCCAGCCCAGTGCCACTAAAAGGCCTGGGATCTCCTTTGCTGCAGGCACCTACCCCCCTGCTCCTGTCTCCTCAGCTGCACTGAATGAGGAGACTATTGACCTCCTGGGGAGTATCGCTGTGGCCCAGACTGCCCTGCTGAATGCCATCCAGGGGCTTAGCTGCCATATGCAACAAATGTTAGCTTACCTGGAAGGCATTCGCAGTGGTATGTCTTACCTACAGTGGTCATTTCAAGCTCTGGCCTCCTCATTCACCGCAGCCTCCCAGCCATCCCAACCTTCTGCCTCAACTCACCTCCCGCCCCTTCCCCATCTCCATCTCTGTTCCCTATTCCCAGACCTGCCCAAAGCACACTCACACCTTTTCATGCACCGAGTCAAACAGACACAACCAACACGCACAAACAAAAAACCACAAAAAACTCAGTTGCTCATCCAAACATACAGTCAGCACACCCACCACCATACATACATGCACCACACCCACAGACAGCACACTGGCAGACAGCACACCCACCACTACACACATGCACCACATCCACCACCAGCACACCGACAGATAGCACACCCACCACCACACACATGCAGCATACCCACCACCAGCACACCGACAGACAGAACACCCACCACCACACACATGCACCATACCCACCACCAGCACCCCGACAGACAGCACACCCACCACCACACACACATGTACCACACCCACCACCAGCACACCGACAGACAGCACACCTACCACACACACACACATGCACCACACCCACCACCAGCACACCAACCAACAGCACACCCACTACCTCACACATATGCACCACACCCTCCACATGCACCATAACCACACCCAGCACCTCCACAGCACACACATCCACACACACACCTTAGAATACACACCCAAAAAACACAGACGCTCACAATCAAATACACAACAGACACCTATAACACAAGACATACTCTGGGACACTCTTGGGAGTAGCTATTGCACTCTATAAGTCACATATCTTATCATATCATACCCAAACAAGCACAACATACACCAGACCCAACAGACACATGCAGATCAGACACTGCCGCTCCCTCTACCTCCCAAACGCCACTCCCTCCCCAACAGCCTACCATGTTACCCACTGAAGATCTCAGTTTTACCCTTGTCCTAACCCTACACCACAACCTACCCCTAGCAAACACCAATATACCCCTCCCACATCCCAACCCACCCCTTCCACATCCCAATCCACCCCTGCCAAATGGATATCCGCACCTTCAACATCCCAATCCACCAATCCAGGTGCACCCTTCCCAAAACCACAGCTCCCCCTTCCAAACCCAAAGACACTGTTCCCAAACCCAAGAGCACCCCTCCCAAACCCAAGGACACCCCTCCCAAACCCAGACCACCTCCTCCCATGTGAGATTTTAAGGTGCCTGCTCCGCCCACTAGATGCCTCTTCCTAAGGAAGTCCCCTTTGGCAGTTATGTAGGAGGCAAGCTGAGTGCCACAGCACAACAGTCCCCAGGACTTTTAGGATGATGAATGGACTGCCATTTAGCTACATTTTGTTTTTGAGAGACTCTCATTTGTATGAATAAATACCTATTTTTCATTTCACCGAGTTTATCCTGGCATTAACTGTCCTTATTCCTAGCAATGTTTCTGAGTAAAATGTCAAATACTTATTTATCTTTTCCATGACGGCAGGTGATACAACTAATGTATTTAATGTCTACTTTGCTAAGTGCATACACTGCTTAACATTGTATGTGATGGTCATTTGAATTTAGATGCAGACATTCATCATAGCAATGGCCACTTGCTCCAACTATTTGATGTTACAAATTTTATTTGGATGTGTTACTACAGGTGTGTTTGTTTCACCTTGATTACTGATCAGTATGAGCACATTTGCATGACACCTTAAAAATTCTATTGTGACTATTGATATTGGATACAGTAGAGGCCTTGCACTAGACAAGAGGAAATGTTACATGGATGTATATGTTGATTACTACTAATTTGTGGCTGAAATTCATTTTATTGTTAAATTCTAAGATAAAGTTAACACCTTGTCTAGTGCACTTTCGACATCATGTTACATTACACTTACCTTTGTTGTGTGTTGCATATGTTTTTAATGTTGGTATTTTCTACATTTCATTTAACGCGCCTGTATTGTGACTTTTAGATTTTTATTTGGATATCGTATTTTTGTGCAAGTGTCCAATTTTTTTAAGGCAGATTGCACCAAATTCATACAAACAATATTTTGATATAGATGCGTTTCTTAAAATTTCTACCACGTCAACATTACAGACATATGCATTGCACATTGGTATGTTATTGCTTGTACAAGCAATTTCTAAATGCACGAGTCCTGTGCATATGTTAACAGATGAGTCAATGAGTAACAGGTAACAGTGGAGCTCACGGTTAATTGCTACACACGGTGTCGGTTTTGATCATCATTAATCAGCAATGGCACGACTTGGCAGATCGGATACATGGTGAAACAGGAAGTCGGAAGGTGAGAAAAGGTGTTTCAGCCTTATGTCCCTTCCATTCTGCCAACTCAGGTGTGGAGGTTTGACCACCAAAGTCACATCGGCGGGAAGGCACATCGTTATTGGGCCAGCGGCGAAACTGGTAGTCCTCCCTCCGACATGTGCTTTTGCCTATCCCGCCATCAACGCAGTTGAAATTTCTTGGCTGTGACGGAGGGACCGCGGCGGTCTTTCATCTATGGACCCGCTAACAGCTAAATAGGGCTAGTGGACCACCAAGTAGGTGGGCGGGAAGACCGCCAAAAAAGCGACGGCTGGACTGTCAACATCTAAATCACGCCCTTGGTTCCAGTAGGAAACAATGTAAAAATTAAAGGTTCATTTGTAATAAATGTTTATAAAACAATATTAAATATGAAAAAATGTTTCAATGCGTTATGTTCTTTAAATAAATGTAGATGATGTTAATGTAATACATGTATGAAAATATACTGAAAAAAACAATAATTCTTACAGTATATTTCAATAAATAAAAATGTATAAGAAGCAAAAATAATGTTGGAAAATTATTTAAATGTTTTATATTAGTGTAAAACATGTAAAAAATACATTTGATAGTAACGTGCAAACATATATGTTGAAATCAAAATTATATGTAAAATATTAAACTTCTTTGAATAAATTGTTATTTACTGTAAATAAAATAAATATTACTTAATCTTGGTGTCAATAATTAATAATGTTTTAAAGTATTAGTTGCACATATTAAACTGTATATGATAAAAATGTAGATGAATAATTCTTGTAAAACTATTTTTAAATAATGTATTTCTAATATATATATAAATGCTTTATATTAAAAATAGGGATAAACATACAAAAACAAAAACAATGGTAATACTTGAATTACATCAGTTTGACTACTCCCATTCAAAAATCAGTCACTTTGGGAAAGTGCTGGACTTTGAGAAAATCAAATTTACTATTCCCACTCTAAATAATGCCACAGTGGGGAAAGTGTTGGACTGGGTGGGGGGGGGGGGGAGAGTCAGATTTACTATCCCTACTCTAAACTAAGCCACATTTGGTAAAGTCACAATTGGAGGAGGTCACAATTAATATTCCCACTCTAAATTCAGCCAGTCTGGGTTAAGATTAGGACATTGAAGAGATCAGATTTACTACTATCACCCCAAACTCAACACCCTGGGGGAAAGTATTAGACTTTGGGGAGTTCAGATGTACTTTTCCCACTTCAAACTAAACAATATTGGGGAAAGCTTTGGACTTTGGGGAGGCCAGGTTAACTTTTCCTACTCTAACTTGAACCATATTGAGAAAAGGTTGGACTTTGGAGACAGTGGTGTGGTCAGTGTGTCATGGGACCTAGTGCAAGGAAGGAAATTGGCCCCATGGTTTCTGTTTGAACTGTGATATACAGCAGTAATGAGGGTTCAATGGCTCCTAATGCCTCTGGGTCCCAGTGCCACTACACCTGTTGCACAAATGAAGATACACCTCTGTTTGGGGAGCACAAAATGAATATTCCCACTCCAAATTTAACCATATTGGTCAAAGTGTTGGACTTTGGGGAGATCAGATTTAGTATTCCTACTCCAAACAAAGACACAGTAACAAAGTGTTCGACAATGGGGAGGTCACATTTACAATTTTCATTCCAAACTTAGCCTCATTGGGGAAAGTATTATGCTTTGGGAAGTTAAGTTTAATATTCTGACTCCAGCCGCACCTGCATTAAGAAAAGTGTTCAATTTATAAAATTACACTTTTATATACTACCACTCCTAACTAAACCACAGTAGAGGCACTAATATAACTATATAACAATTATACTAGACCACTTCAATTTAAAAACAACATTAAAAAACAAATTAATTAAAAGAAACAAAAAAATACATTGAAAAATACAATTTTAGGGAAATTGGTAGGAGGCAAGATGGCGGCCGCTCCGTCGGTCGAGTGAGCACTTGCAGCCGATCGCCCTCCACAAGCTCCCCAACTCTTTGGACCCGATGCGGCTCAAGAGGCTCAAGAGCAGAGATTAATGCAGGCTCTTGGAGGCTATAGGGTGTACGGTGTATAGCGGTGGACAGCGTGAAATGCTTTGGAGTGTACTTACGTCTCGCTGCTCAGCGGTGTCTGGTTCCCGGGCGGTGATTACATTTCTACGGCTGGTGTGGTGTTCTCCTCAAGGAGCTCGGCGATCCGTCTTTAGGGTTTGGCGAGAAGCGGTCGGAGTTAGGATGCCCCCAAAGAGCACTTGAGGAGCCAAGCAGCGTGGCGGAGACCCCACGACGTCGTCGTTGAAGCCCGCAGAAAACACCCAAGAGAAACAACGACATGGAGCGGCTGCTGATCCAGGAAGTAATGCGGGACCCGGGAACAGCCGGACTGCGGGGCCAGGGAAGAAAACTACCCCCGCTATCTTTCTTGCACCCAGGAAGGGAAATAATGTCAAGTCCGACGGTCTCATGACGGAAGAGGCAGCAGTAACTACCGCCTGGAAGAGGTGAGCTGTGGGAATGCAGGGGCTTCTGGCTATTCTTTGAATGCAGCAATGAACAAAATGAACCATGGAAGGCAGGGGGATAGCGACCCTTTACTGCATACCCCAGGGGGCATTGATGGGACAGGGGGGCAAAGTACTACATACCACACAACGCCGGGGGTGGAATATGGTGCAAACATGATAGAATTAGCAGCTGGTAACCTAGAGATGGATAAAATGGTCTGTGACATGCTGCCAATGGGAGATCTGATAGATCAGAGCAAATCTCAAGAACTGCCTGAGGCGGATATGGGCGATCATTTTTTCTCATTGTCTGACCATTCTAACTCATCAGGAGATGAGTCCGTACAGATATCTGATGGCCCTTCTGGCTCACCAAGCGGACAGTGGAGTGAGACCAGCAGCACTCACCAAGATGAGACCCCGGTGAATTGGACCAGTATGCCTGGCCCAGATACAATACGGAAAAAAGCACCAACAGTGACACCCAGAGAGGCAACTGATGCAGCGACCGTGTCTATCCAAACACAGCCTCCTATGTTCAAGCTAGGCCCAACTGTGTCCTCAGAGGGGGTATTGAGACAAGAACAGCATAACTCGACAGACCACATGGAAGAAATCTCCCTGGCCATCATTTATGAGACAATTATGTCACATAGAGAGGAAACCCGGGCAGAGAGCCAAAAAACGCAAGGAACATGTCGAAAGTTACAAAATTCACTTCGACGAGTGGCCAAGTCCTGCTCAGAATTCACTGAGCGGATAACTGAAGCTGAGAACAGGATCTCCACTCTTGAGGACGAAATGTCTGCTTAGAAAGCGGCTACAGATGCTTTGTCAGCGCAGCGTAGTGATATGGCTTGGAAGCTCGAGGACATGGAAAATCGGCTTCATCGCAACAACTTAAGAATTCTTGGTGTGCCCGAAGGCATCGAAGGTTCTGACCCGCGGAAGTTTGTGGTAGGACTATTTACAGAAGCTTTCCGTGAGTTGACTCATTGGGCATGGGACACCGAGGTGCAACGGGCCCATCGGTTTCCCTTCCGGCAAAGTAACAATCAGGGGTCCAGTAAATCTGCTGTACAACCTAGAGCAATTCTCATTTGTCTATCTAATTTTTTATCTAGGCAGGCTTTGTATGACTTGGCCAGGCCAGATAGGAAGAGAAAGGGGAATGGATTTGAGTTCTTTGTTCGCCCTGACTATTGTCATCAAACAGTGGAAAAAAGGTGGCAACACCGGCAGTTAATATCTCCCTTTCAGGGTAACGGAGCCCAAGCATTCCTCCTGAATCCAGCTAAGCTCAAGATTATATATATGGACAATACGCATTTTTATACATCTGAGATCAAGGCCAAAGAATACCTCCACGACATTAAATCTTAAATTTCAGGGGAGGGGGCTGTAGCAGAATAAGCTATATAGACCGTATCTACAGCGCAAGGATGCTATATATCTATATTCTCAGTATGTGAGTCATATACAAGGTTATGCTCCAATCTTGTTTTCACTTCCTTTTTTATTTAAGCACATGTTGGGATGAGCCTGAACAGTTGGGTTTAATAGCATATTCGTTGGGTGAATTTTAGGGGAGAGGGGGGCGGTCTGCATTGGTGCAAGGCTCTCCATCATCCAAGACCCACGGGTCTTGCAGCCTCTATGGTTGGGTGGGCAGGGGGGGTCTCTGCTGGCAGAAGAGACACTAGGGTGGGTAAGGGTGGGGCACCTGGGGGGGGTGGCTGCTGTAGGGGCACAGGGGGTGAAAAATGGGGGAAAAAAGCCAATAAATGAATCCAAGCAAACAAGAAGAAATGGTGTGGTGTATTGGGAGAGAGGGAATTGTTTTAGTAGTTTTGAAGAAGGTCAATGACGAATATATTGTCGATATGTTCATTTAATGTACGGGGTCTCAATGATAGGGCTAAGCGGCAAAGGGTAGCACAAGAAATTAAAATTATGTCCCCTGACGTGATCTGTCTCCAAGAGACACATATTCCCTGGACTAAGCATAAGGTGCTAACAGAAGTAGGGTATAAGCTACTGGCTTGTACATCACACGGGACTACAACAAGAGGGGTGGCCATCTTAGCCAAAAATAACACTTTAACGGTAGGGAAAAGCCTTGCAGATAAATGTGGTCGCTGGGTAATTGTTGAATGTGTTGCTGCCAATGAAAAGTTTACAATTTTCTCGGTGTATGGATCCAACCACGATGAAGCCCAGATATTAGATTATCTGAATACAGAGTTAGCTTCTTGGGTATCTCCCCTGATATTGTGCGGGAATTTCAACATTCAACTTGAAGAAGTCACCCAGGGCTCTATTTGAGATAAATATTATGGTAGAAATCCAAGGTGTACAAGGCTTTACAGCTGCTTATTTATGAGCATGGTCTGGCTGATGTCTGGCTCAGATTAAAACAATCTGATCCAGGATACACGCACTATTCTTGTCCGTATCAGAAGTTAGCAAGGCTTGATTATTTTTTTGTTACTAAAACACTTTTAGCCGAAGCGCAGATACAGATCTACCCGAGAATTACCTCGGATCATAATCCACTACTACTAAAAATCAAAATGCAAGGAGTGTTACGAACTCGGGGGACTTTTTCCTTTGATCGGAAGCCGTTGCTTAACGAGCAATTTGTTAATCATATAGGACAGTGGATAAAGCAATTTCTTGCCATAAATCGTAACTCCACTAAATGTGGCATTGTGTGGGATGCCTTAAAAGCCGGACTCAGGGGGGAAATTCTGAGCTTTGGATTGTATGCTCAAAAGCAACAGAAGCAGCTTATTCAGGGGTTGTATGACAACCTCCAACAAGCTGAATATGCTTTAATATATGCTCTGAGGGATAGCTCTCAGGCACAAACTGAGGTAGCTTCCTGCAAGGCCAGGATAAATAGGGAATAATAATAATAATACTGGCATTTGTTGAGCGCGAACAGCTACCTCCGAGGAGGTGTCCCGGCGCTAAAGTGACAAGTAACACGCGCACGGCAAGCAGCGATCGGGACACAAAAATTAGGCCAGGTTAAAAAGCCATGTTTTAACTGCCTTCTGGAATTGTAACTCAGAGCGAGATCTGACGCAAGGAATTCGGAAGAGAATTCCATAATTTGGACGCCCCAAACATGAAAGATCTGCCACCCAGTCGGGATTTCTTCACTCGTGGAGTGCAGAGTAATTTCTGGGTGTTAGATCTCAGAGCACGTGTCTGCGTGTAAACACCCAGTCTCTGTTTTAGATACGCAGGACACGTACCATGGAAAGCCCGAAAGGCAAGGGTCAAGGTCTTGAATTTAATTCTATTGGCTACCGGAAGCCAATGTAATTCTCGAATATGCGGAGAGATGTGTTGCCGAAAAGGAACACGTTTGATTAATCTCGCAGCCGCATTTTGGATCATTTGGAGTTTCCTGACAAGGTAAGCCGGTAAACCACTATAGAGGCCATTCGCGTAGTCCAGGCGGGCAGTTACTATGGCGTGGACTACGGTCCGACGGCAGCTCTCAGGCAGCAGGTGTATAAACTTACGCAAATTTCTCAAACTACTAAAGCAAGCAGAAGTAACCTGCTGAATTTGGGCAGAGAAGGATAGATCAGCCTGCCATTTTACACCCAAATTTTTAGCGCATTCCACTGGCACAGGTGGCGAGCCCATTTCCACAGGCCACCACAGGTCAGCAGCCGGAGGCTGGGTTTTACCAAAGAACAGCACTTCCGTTTTGTCTGCATTCAATTTAAGTTTATTATTATTCATCCAGCCTGCAATATCTTTTAAGCAGCCTTTAAAGTTCTTAAAAGAGTCTTCAGACTGATCCTTAAAAGGGAAAACCAACTGGGTGTCATCGGCATAAGAAATTGCTTTAACTCCCCAGTTGGCTATCAAAGTAAATAGAGGGGCCAGATATATATTGAACAGCAGTGGGCTTAGGGCCGATCCCTGTGGGACCCCAGACCATAAATGCTTTCGGGTGGACTGATATGGTTGTAGGGCCACCCTTTGCGTACGCAAGTGGAGGAAAGACTTCAACCAAGCCAGGGCTATGCCATTCACCCCGCTGTCAGAAAGTCGTTGAGTCAATATAAAATGGTCAACAGTGTCAAATGCAGCTGAAAGATCCAGGAGCACCAGCATAGCTGATGCCCCTGAGTCCAATGCCATTCTAATTGAATCTGATACCTCTAATAGAGCTGTCTCTGTGCTAAACCCAGCTCGGAAACCGGATTGGGTGTTGTGCAGGATATTATGGCTCTCGATAAAATTGGCCAATTGCCGCTGCACTACCTTTTCCAGCATTTTTGCAGGGGCTGCCAGCAGAGAGATAGGTCTGTAGTTGTTCAAGTCCCCAGAATCCACACTGGATTTTTCTTGAGGGGAAGTAAAGTGGCGTGCTTCCATAAATCAGGGAAGATGCCCAAGGAGAGGGAATTGTTCCATATTATGGACATTGCCTCGCATGAGTGGAGTCTGCCAACTCTTTCCATAGTTTGGGAGGGCATGGGTCGTCCGGCGAGCCTGACTTGCAACTCTGTATTGCAGACAATGCTTCCTTCTGAGAAATAGGATTGAATTCAGAAAGGAGAGGCAAGGGTACTGTCCTAGCTACCACATCAGATTTAACCGTAGCCGTCGGCTAAGGATAATGCTAACAAATATCAAATATTCAGAAGGGACTGTTATGAGTATGGGGAATCGACAGGAAGATGCCTGGCTAAGAAAATCAGATGCAGAGAGGTAAAAGATGCAATTACTGCAATTAAAGATGTAAATGGGAAAATTGTAGAAACGCCGGCAGAGATCCTGGAGGTTTTTAGAGCCTTCTATGAGGGGCTATACACAGAGGATTATGTGAATCAGGATAGATCTAAAGCATTTTATAAAGTTCCACATAGGAAGATATTAAGTGTGGACGATTGCAGATACCTGGAAGAATCTATAACCCTGGAAGAGCTTGTGGAGGCGGTTAGTTCGTTAGCAACAGGGAAAGCTGCTGGGCCCGATAAGCTCCCGCTTGAATTTTTACAAGACTTTTCTACCCGAGATACAAGCAGATATGCTTACGGTCCTTCGCGAGGCACAGAAAGGGTAAATGCCCCAGCGTCATCGGATGTAGCAAGTATTATTATTTTTTTTTTTAAAAGTTAACCATCTACGTTGCCAGGGTCATATAGACCCATTTCGCTTTTAAACTGCGATGGGAAGATATATGCAAAAATTCTGGCAAAACGACTTTCCCGAGTGATAACTCCCATAGTCTCTGTCCGTCAGCATGATTTTATCCCAGGAAGAGGCACGGTCAATCATGTTAGCAGGGTAGTTACTATGCTGGACTCCGCTAATGTACAGAAAGCGCCTTGTGGAGTAGTGCTACTTGATGCAGAGAAAGCGTTTGACCCTCTCGCTTGGGAGTTTTTATGGGCAACTATGCGATGGCAAGGCTTTGGGTCTGCTTTTATTCAAGCTCTCCAAACTATGTATAGATCCCCTATGGCAAAAATATGTGCCTTGGGGCTTGAGTCTGACTCAGTTATAATATCAAGAGGCACCCGGCAAGGGTGTCCTTGTTCCCCTCTATTATTTGCCCTCTACATTAATCCTTTTTTGAACTTATTGGAAAATCGGTTAAATGCGCTGCTGGCGAGACCTGGGAGGGAGGCTAATATACTAGCATATGCAGACGACATTGCGGTTGTCTCACCTGACCCAGCCAAGACCTTGACAGAGATCGAAGATCGAACAATTAGCAGCTGTATTTGGGAAAAGATCTGGTTTTAAATTAAATATAACAAAAACGCAAATAGTTTGTACAGAGCAAGTACGCATTAATGATCCTAGGGTTACAGAGGAGGCTACATATTTGGGGATACGCATTAACACATGCTTGGATAAGATGGTATTATCCAATTGGGAACCCCTGGTGCGGAAAATATAGAAAAAAAAAGAAAGATACAATTTTAGAACTAAATAATAACACAAAACATTTAAAAAATGAAACACCTACAAAATATAAGAACTGACATTTATTTTAAACAAAAAGATACAAAATTTGAAAAATACACAGTTAAAGATAAACAAATGTACAAAATTCAAAACAAAATTAAATAAATAAAATTTAATTAAAAGCAAGAAGCGATGGATGTTAAAAAAATTAATAATAAAAACTAAAATAATAGGAAATGAAAACCATTACTCACCATAATATAAACTACAAAACATTAAAAAGAAAAAGAAACAAATTGCCATAATAACTTTAACAATAGAAAATGTACAACAGTAATAAATAAAAGCAAAACTAAACTTTACAAATATTTATACAATAAACAAAAGCATAAAAACATCCTTCAATTTTCAAATATACATTTAAAAAAATATATACAATTTTGTAAATTACTCCCCATCCTAATCACCTACAAACCCAAGATCCCACTCCTAAAATTATATTGCACAATAAAATATGCACTAACAAACCCAAATATTTTCTAAAATACATATATAAAGAATACACATAAAACAGTTATATACATTTCAGTGGTATTTCAAACAACAATACTTTTAATAACATTAAAATAATTACTAAAAAACAATGTTCGGCTCTGCAGTATTCTAGTTCATGATATTCTTCAAATTGTGATATTTTCAACACAATTTCTTTTAAAGGGTTATTATGGTGTAACACCATCATTGACTCATCAACAATGTGACAAGTAGGGCCTTCTACACAATGAAAACATTGTGTCACATCTTCCAGTACCCTGGATACCAAGAAAAACTACAAGCAATCCTCCCACTAGTAATCTCTAAGCTTGACTATGCCAACAGCCCTTACCTTGGAGCAACCCGATTGATCAAATGCAAAATACAACCAATCCAAAATGCTGCTTCAATACACCTTCTCCACTTTCACCCGAGAGAACGTATTACTCCAGTGCTATAATCTCTCCACTAGCTACCTATAGCTAGAAGGGCAATGTTCAAGGCACTCTGCATTGTCGACAGAGCCTCTGAAAAAAAAAGGTCCACTATACCTACAAGTTAAATTCAAGCAATACAATCAAAACAGGACATTGAGCTCCAGGCTTACACCATGGATCACCATACCACCTTACCATAAGAAATCCACAGGAGGTGCTGCTTTCTTGGAACAAACCACCAGCCTCTGGAAATCACTACCAGCCAAGATTCAAAGCATTCAGGAGCATATACACTTCAGAAAACAGTTTAGTCCAAGAAAACTATGGGCCCGATTACGATCCAACCGACATTGCAGCGGGATTGGGTCCGACCGACAAGTAGTTGGCGGTCCTACCTGCCAAATTATGATGCAACCACCGTGTAGACAGTTGGAATCATGGCTTTTTCCATTGTGGCTTGTGGTGCCGCCTGAAAAGGGCCGCAGCACAAGCCGCAATGGAAAAAGGGATGTTTTTAAACATCCATGGAGCATGTGCCAGGCACACCAAAACCCCTTTCCGACAGCCTTTCCATAGCAGTCGGACCGCCATGGAAAGGCGGTCAGAAAGGGACATCGTAATCCCTATGCGGTGCCTGCGCAGGCACTGCCCCCATTGTAGGGAATATGATCAGACCGACGGTCCGACTGGCTCAAGGAGCCCATCGGAAGCGTCGGTCGGTCCCTCCAAACGATGCGGTCAGACCGACCGCATCATAATCCATCAGTCGGACCGCTCTGCTGGATGTCGGTCGGACTGCCACCGACGGCCTGTCAGTGATGGCCCGACCGACAGCCTAATAAGGCCCTATGTCACTCTCCACTCAAATCCTGGGATAGAACTTGGAAAGGTAATTGCTCCTTTAATTACAATCTAGTTTACAGCTCACAGATATGGAACAACTGTTATGTTATGTGAATTTGTAGAGCACGGCTAATCACCTGTGAGGGTATCCAGGCGCTGACTGAGTAGGGCAGGCCTGAGGGGGAGGAGGAGATCATGCCTGTTCCATCTGGAAGAGCCATGTCTTGAGGTTCCTTCGGAAGTCCATAAGGGAGGGGGCAGTTCTGAGGTGTTTCAGGAGGTCGTTTCAGGTCTTGGCTGCGAGGTATGAGAAAGAGTGTTCTCCGCATCCGGTCTTCTTGTTGTGAGGGAGGTGTGCTCTTGCCTGGGACACAAATCGAAGGTGTCTGGTGGGTTGGGAGAAGTTGAGGCGGTGGTTGAGGTAAGATGGACCGGTGTTGTGGAGATCTTGGTAGGCATGAGAGAGTAGCTTGAACTTACATCTTTCTTGGACTGGGAGCCAGTGGAGATTGTTGAGCGGTGGAGAGATGTGGTTATTTCGTGGGATGTTCAGGATGAGTTTGGCAGCGGTGTTATGGTGGTTTGGAGTCGTGTAGGACATGGGCTAGGATTTCGATGTAGAGGGCGTTTGCTTAATCAAGTCTACTTGTGATAAGAGCCTGGGTAACCATTTGTCTGGTGTTCAGTGGGATCCACTTGAAAATCTTGCATAGCATTCGTAAGATGTGGAAGCATGATGAGGAGACGGCATTGATCTGTCTGCTCATGGATAGGGTGGTATCCAGTATGATACCAAGGTTCTTGGCATGGTCCACAGGGGTGCGTGGGGGGCCAATCTCGGAAGGCCACCAAGAGGCGTCCAAGGGGGAGCCGTTGCTGCAAAAGATAAGGACTTCTGTTTTGTCTGTGCTAAGCTGAAGGCAGTTTTTTTTCATTAGGGCAGCGAAATTGCTTATGCAGTTGGCAAAGTTTGCTTTGGCAGTGCTTAGTTGCGTCAGTAATGGAGAGGATGAGCTGCGTGTCATTGGCGTAGGATACTATGTTGATGCCGTGGGCTCTGACAACGTCCGCGAAGGGCATCATGTAGACGTTGAATAGTGTTGGGCTGAGCGACGATCCTTGAGGGACTCCGCAGATACGTTTCATGGGTTCTGAGGTGTAGGGGTGAAGTCTAACTCGTTGAGTACTGTCTGTGAGGAATGAGGATATCCACTTGAGGGTCGGTCCGCAGATACCCACGTGCTGCAGAGAGGTCGAGGAGGATGAGTGTGGCTGTTTCTCACAGGTCAAGGATGCTTCTGTTGTCATAAGTGGCCGCAATGAGGGTTGTCTCTGTGCAGTGGTTGGTGCGAAAGCCTGATTGAGAGCTGTCTAGGAGTTGATGGAGTTCTAGGAGGTCTGTGAGTTGGGTATTGATGGCTTTCTCAATGATGGTAGCTGGAAAAGGCAGGAGCTAGATGGGTCTGTAGCTGCTGAGGGTGTTGGGGTCCGCTATTGATTTCTTCAATAGGGCATTGACTTCTGCATTATTCCAGCAAGACAGGAAGGAGGTGGTGGTGGTTATGGAGGTGTTGATGATAGTGGTGAGCTCGGGGGAGATTATGGTTTTTCCAAGGTTGTATATGAAGTGGAGGCATGGGTCTGAGAGGGCTCCTGAGTTGATGGTATTCATCAGATTGGTGGTTTCTTCATTCGAGAGGGGCTTTAAGTTGCTTAGCTGCTGTTTCACGATGAAGGAGGCGTCCGGATTGTTGGGGGAGTTCGTATCGGTCTGCTGTGGCTCGAATGTGTTGTAGATCTTGCCAATCTTCTGTTCAAAGAAGTTTGAGAGGTTGCTGAAGAGTGCTTGGAATGGGATGATGTCATTGTTGGCAGCCACTGGATTGGAGAACTTCTTGACGATGATGATGAAGAGTTCTTTCCATTGTTGAGCTGGCTTTGAGTCTCAGAGTTAGGGCCTTTTTCTTTGCTTCTCGTAGTTGTTGGTGGTAGAGGTTGAGGGCGGCATTGTATGTGGATCTTGCGGTGGTGTTTTTGTTGAGTCTCCATTTTCTCTCAAGTTGTTTGCAGTGGTGCTTGGATTCTCTGAGGTTGTTCATGTACCAGCTGGGTCGTTTGTTGTTTTTTGTAGGTCATGTTTCTGGTGGGAGTGGTGCAGTTGGTGCAGTCGGCAAGCCATTTATTGAAGAGCTTGGTGTTGATGTTGAGGTTCCAGGTGTGGTTGGGTGGGCATTTCTGTAGGGTCTTGGTCTAGTTTTCTTTGGATATTTTGCCCCAGTGTCTTGAAGGTGCTTTGGATTTTTCTGGTGGGGTGGCTTGTTGTGCAGGTATCTTAAAATGCATTGATGTAGTGGCTGGAACATGGGAGCGGGGTTGTGTGGGTGGTGGTGATCCTGTTGTTGGAGGAGAAAATAGGGTCGAGAGCGTGGCCTGCTATGTGGGTTGGTCCTTGGACGAGTTAGGTGAGTCCAAGGTTGCTGAGACTGTTGAGGGGGCCGTGGAGTTAGGGTCTGTGGTGTCTTCCAGGTGGAAATTGAGGTCCCTGAGGAGGATGTAGTAAGTTGATCTGATGGAGAAGGGAGCAATGAAGTCTGTGATGTGGTTGCAGAATTCTGCTTCAGGGCCCAGGGGATGGTAGGCAATGGTTCCCTTTATGCTGGTGTTGTAGTCTGTTCGTATTTTGAAGTGGAGGTGTTCCATGAGGTTGGTGTCCGAGTCTGTGGAGGTGGAGGTGGAGGTGGTGTAGTCAATCGTGTTTTTTGTAGATGATTGTGAATCCTCCTTCTGGTTTGTGGGTTTGGTCCCGGTGTAAAGTTTTGAAGGCGTGCGGGATTGGTGTGATGATGTCCAGGTTGGAGGCTGGGTTGAGCCATGTATCGGTCAGGAAGAGAAGGTCAGGTGTGTTGATGTTGAGGAGGTCCCAGATTTGTGCGGAGTGTTTCCCGAGAGTTCAGACATTGAGGAGCATGGCAGACAGTTGATGCAGGGTGGTGGTGTGCTTCGGTTGTTTGGAAGTGATGGTGTCGGCATTTGAGGTGTCGCAGGTGAAATCACAATGGGTGCAGGAGAAAGGTCCTACCGTGAGGTTGGGGGATGTGCTGAAGCAGCATGTTTGCCAGTGTGTGTTGTTGAAGTCACGGAGGAGTAGTGGCAGCATTGTTGGCTCCTGTGGTGGCTGTGGTATTGTGTTGGATGGTTGTGGGGCCAGGGTTCCAGGGTTCCAGGCACTGAGCGCAGTCCAGGCACGGACAGGCACAGACAGGCCTGCCTTTGATGCACCTTCAGCACGCCACCGGACGTTCGCTGCGTGGTTGCGCCATGGCCTGCTTTAAGTAGGTCCTGGAATGGGCGGGGCTTCTGTTGGTGAGAAGAATGTTAAGTGAGAAAAACCCGGGTGGGAAAACCCAGGCAGCGGTGGTGTCACTTGGCCAAAAGGCAGAAACAAGATCAGGTTGAAACAAGCAGGAACTGGAGGCCACTGGCAAATAGCAAGCTAGGTGCCCAGGGGCCTACTGATGTGGTTGCACTGTAGCTTGCATTAAGTACGTCATGGTGTGGGTGGGGCTTCTGTTGGTAGGAAAAACAGTGAGTGGGAAAAACCCCGGCAGGAAAACCGGGTCAGCGGTGGTGTCACTTGGCCAAAAGCCAACAACTGGATCAGGCTGGAACAAGCAGGAACAGGAGGCCACTGGAAAGTGGCAAGCTAGGCTCCCAGGTGCCTACTGATGCAGTCACACAGCAGCCTGTATTAAGTAGGTCCTGGGGTTGGTGGGGTTTCTTTTGGTGGGAATAGCAGTTAGCGGGAAAAACCCAGATGGCAAAACCTGGGCGGCGGTGTCATTTGGCCAAAAGGCAGCAACGGGATCAGGCTATAACAAGCAGGAACTGGAGGCCACTGGCAAGTGGCAAGCTAGGTGCCCAGGTGCCTACCTCAACTCATAAGAAATACCATGAAGGGACCTGCAGAGCAGCTCAAAGCTGCCAGCTTACTAAAAACCATAAAATCATTATCAACCTCTCATACCTCTTCATCCACCATACTGTTAAGCATTGCATCCCATAACACAATAACCGCTCCTAGGGGTAGTAAACACTATATACAAGCTGTAATACAATACAATACAATATAATGCAATGCAATAGATTTCAATATAGGAGAAGCACGAGGCCTTCCATCATAAGACATATGGTCAGTTAAATAAAAATTCTCCATGTAAAAAAGGTTGTAATAGTTCTTAAAAACTGTGATACAACTTTCTGAGAATGTGATATGTTTTCTGGAATAAGGACGAGGGGTCAGGTCAACAGCAGGAAAACCTTTATTGGAAGTTTTCCCTTGATAGATTCAGCAATGTTTGCCAAGGCATCAACAACCAAGTAGTCCATTTTCTCATTGGAGCACGTCTTGCAATACAACATAGCCATCCCCACGGCAGAGAATCGCCTATTAAATGAGTTACATTTGGTATAATTTTTCAATTTCAACCTGAAATATAACAGAGTGACCAGCAGTGGGTTCGAGGTCCTGCTCTTAGTGCACTCATGTCAGCAGTGTGGGAGGGATTTCCCCTCCTGGTCTACACTTTTTTCCTATGCATCCCTCCTAGAGTGTGGATGATGGTTATGGGGGTATGCCTACCGTACAGTCTACTCTTGTGGTGCACTAAAGCCATATATACTGGCTTCCCCTGCTGCTGGTCAGCAATTAGTATGCATTTGGTCTTAGAAGATTCTGGTGCATTTAATCTTTTATCTGGACAATCACGCATGTATTAAGTGAGGGCTGTAGTCTGACTTGGGGATCAACCATTTGCAAGGATGATTCAGAGGCCATCACCAGCTGCTAGAAGTCAAATAACTTGACTAGCGTGTAGCACATTGGCTGACTCAAACAGTGCCTTAGAAATTGAAGTTATGGGCTTCTTCACATGGTCTAGGCCTCAGGTAAGAAAAGGCAGCACTCTTAAACTACATGATTGTTCTGCAAAGGTGCACACAGCCATGTCAACGCTTCTGTCTACGAAATTCATTATAGGTTTAGTGGACATTCAGATTCACATGCAAATGGGAGTTAGTGCCTATATCAGAATTATAAGTTCATTGGAAAATACCACACTTCCAATATTGTTTTCATTCATATTTAGCTAGAAAAAGGACGGCAATATGTAAGGGGGAAAAAGTACACAGAATTAGGGAAAAACATCAGAAATCAGTATGCAAAACACAAATTTCCATAGTAATGTCTCATTCAGATCGCTAAAACCTATAATCTGGAGGAAACCTGCTCTTGGTAATTACCACAACATGCAGTATCATTAATTACCAGGTGTAGGAATTCCGATCAAAGTACCATCTAACACTTTATGAGAGGCTGTGTAGGGAATCCTGCAGCAGGCGAAGTCTAGTCCACAGATCCATAACAATTGTTTGTTAAACTTAGATAAGCCAATCAGGCTCCATTTGGAGATGTTCTTACCCATTCTTGCAGAGATTCCATAGATGTGCCTGGAAATCTTCTGTGGCATTAAAAAGGTCTGTCCATCTCTCTAGGGAAATTCCAGGAAAACTTGATAAGCTTTCCTGCACCCAATATTTTGTAGGGAATTAGGGACAAGTGCATTAATTAATTCTACTTCGGGAGAAAAGCAATGCTTGATCTTTCCCTTCAGCAAGAGGAATGGGCAGCAAAGATGGATGCAGTTCTTCGGGATGTCAAAGAAAATCTGCTCACACTCCAATCGTAGTCTGGAAGGATTCACCAAGTGGATTTGCCACTTGGGTTGGTAAATAAAAAACAGATTTTTTAAAATGCAAAAGCACAAACTAAAAAGACCACCGAACTCGTAATCGGGCCCAACGACAGACAGTGGATTAAAAAGGTTTGAGGTTGATTAAGGACTATTCAGCCCTGGTATTCGGCGCTCTGACAATTAATAGCGCTAATCAGGCTTCTGAGCAGCACTTTGGGTACCAGCACTCATTATTTTACAAATTGAGCACTGAGTCTATGTTTCAGAGTACATCAAAATCATTCAAAAAAAACTTTATTAATGAAAAGCTAAAATTAAAACTGTTCAGTTATTTCAGTGTGCAATATGGAAAATATAACATACACAGTAATACGAACGGCATTTGTACACCACCTCTAGGTATGGACTTCTCTTAGCCCTCATTATGACTGGCCTCCTAATTCCGATGGAGCCGGTAACAGAAATGACTGGCTCTTTCTGGATTATGAGATTTGTGGGAACATCAAAGAGCTCTTAACTTTCTTTTTTTTTTTTTTTTTTTTTTAGTCCTCATTACGCAATAACTGAATGGAGTATATTCAATAGCAAGCTTACCACGTTAGGGGAGCCTTTGTACCATACTGTACCGACTTCGGAGCTTTCCCATCTCACACAGCTTGATTTAGCTTCACGTATGAGAGTGTTCTATTGGACACCAGGCATCCCCTACGCATCTTGCCTACTCCTTTCTTACAGGGAGTCGAAAACTGTACCAACCTCTCCCATCTCTTTATTGCAGCAGCGCTTAATCATTGGACTTCCATCGATCTTAGTTATAGCCCATTATCTGTCCAATGCTGTTCCCACATATCCCAAAAATGTAATCTCTTGCTATGTGTACCAGCCCTATCTAGAGTATTTATCCTAAGCACTGAATTCAACCATTCTTCCTGGGTAGGCACTGCTGGACTAACTCATTTAATACAAATCTCACGCCTGGCCAATAATACTAATAAAAAGAGCAGATTTCTTTGTTTTTTAATTAAATTAAATCCTACCCTGTCTTTCGTAACCACATCCACTCCAAACATAACTAATTGGACGCTTACCTGTATTTCTTGATGAAATACTTCTGAAAGGATCTTACCCACCGCTTCCCAGAAGCTCTGTAATCGGGGGCACTGCCAAAACATATGGATATCATCCGCTCGTTCCTCGTCGCATTTCGGACACCGTCTCACACCTCCGCTTCTCAATTTAGACATCTTCTTTGGCGTCCAATATGCTCTATGCAGGGTGAATAGATAATTTTTCCTGAGTGGTGCAGATTTAATGACATAGCCACAAGTAGCTGCAGATACTTGCCATAATAATGATACATCCAGCGATGGCAGCGCCTTCCCCCAGATCTCGATGGGTAAGGTGAAATCCTCCTGTCCTTCAGAAATAAGCATCCAATACCAGTATGCTACTTCTTTCCTGAAAGATTCCCCTTGGATCTTAAACTCCAACTCTGGGTTTCCTTCACCTTCCTCTCTCAAAGATTTTGCCCAGCTAGTCAGTTGGAGGAGAACATGGCGGCCGGATAGGAACTCTGGTCGGGAGCTCCCAATCTCTATAGGCAGTCTACGACTTAAAATACAGGAATAATGTGCCAAAGTATGTATTAACTTACGGGATTTATTCGTCTTTCGTCTCCCGATGCCTGTGATGTCTGTGATGGTTTTTTTCGCCGTTGTAAGGCGATAGAGGTGATCGAGACGCCTTGCGACCTGAGGCGGTCTTTTTTTTTTTCTTTTCTCCTTCGACCTGTTTTCAGGACTTGTGTTTGGGCGTTAATGTCCAATGTTCTAGCTGTCCCGGTGTGTTCCAGCAGCAGAGCCTCGGCGTTCGGGGATGGCTCGGTGTGGTCCCAAGCAGGTTTGGTCCTGAGAATAAGCAGGAAGGTGGCGGCCAGGGTTCCCTTCCGGGGAACAGTATCACTCAGCCCCAGCAATTCGAGCATCAACCGCAGAGAGAGCAATACAGCGGCGCCAGCAGCTCTCATCACGGCACCCACGGCAACAACAGAGAATAGGAGAGGGCGAACTCCGTGAACCCCGCGAACACAGCAAACAGGTCAAAGAACCTTAATACGAGCAAATAGGGTAAGTGAGGTGGCTAAGGGGGGAGGCCCAGGAAAATCTCAGACTCTAGTGCGTAAAGGCAGGGGTCAGGAGAAGTGTAAAATTACTGATACCCCCACTGAAAAGTTACGGGAGGCTCCTGTGAGTAGAGGTTTAAGATACTGCCTGAGAAGTAGAAATCTACCAGATAATCTAATAAAAGTTGTAGAACACCCGCAGAGCTTAACTATTGCAGTGACTCAGAGTGGAAAAGAAAAAAAAACAATAAAGTGGTCTCTCCTCCACAAATCCTGGAGTCTATCACAACATCAGCTCGAACGAGGGCTGTATCCACCAAAGTAAAAATCACTCCCTCACTTAGATCCTATTTTAAAGTCAAACAATCTATTCCAAAAGAGGACACACTGCATAGGGCTGAACACACTGAACACACTGAAAGTGGACAAAAAGTTATAATGGCGGAAGACGACCCCGCAACAGGCATCCCGCTTAGTGCTAATAGATTTGAGAGGCTTGAATTTGATAAAAGTACAGGGGAAGATGCTAATACTAGCCCGATGAGCCAGCTAGAGACCTGGGGTGGGTGAAGAGCCTCATGTATTAGAATCTAAAGGGGTAAAAGGAGTTAAAAGTACAGACAGTTTAATTGAGCTATTGATCTCTGAGATGAGAGCAAATTTTGCCACTTCCGAGAAAAACCAGCTCCGAATACAGGGGGTATGTGAGGTCCTAGAAACCTAGGGGCATATCATCAAGCGGCAGCGATAATTATGGCTGGACGCGTCTAACGTGCACATTACTAACGCCGTCTATCGCCGGATTCTATCGCCCGGTTAGCGCACTATCACCAACGCGCATCGCCGAGGTGATAGAAATCCCGGCAATAGCGGCGGAAAGAGGCAATATCGCAGGAATTCCAGCGATATAAAACCGCGTTAGGGAAAACATTGTAGATAGGGAGATGTGGACTCAGCATGACAATCCACCTCCCATGATAGTTATGGCTAAGTAGGAAAAATAGCAGGCGTAAATAACCGGCGATATACCCGGTTAGCGCTGCTTTTTATGTCGCTAGGCGGCTTAACGATTTACTTGTTAATAGGGGGTAGCAGTGTTAGCGAAGATTTTCGCTGACTTACAGATGGGAACGCCTACCTCGCATCTCATTAGCGATGCGAGGCGCAAAGGAAATGGGCGCTAAGGCATGGATTCACGCGTTAGCGTGTCCATGCTGATAGGGCGTTACAATTATCGCCGCTTTTCGCCTGAAAACGGACGCAAAAGCGGCGATAATTGTATTACGCCGCCTTGATGATATGCCCCCAAGATCAATACGATTATGGAGAGAATTAGCACAGTGGAGGCCTCGGTGGAAGAGTTGGGGAAAAGTGTAGAGGCTAACAAAGAGGAAATAAGAGTCCTGCAGGCAAATGAGAAAGAGCTAAGAGGGAAGATGGAGACTTTGGAAAATCATTCAAGACGAAACAACCTGAGACTCTTAAATGTCCCGGAAGGTCTAGAAGGGGAAGACATAAAAATCTTTGTGGTGGACTTGTTGAAAGAATTCTTCCCCTGGAGTGAAACTAAGGCTCTTTATGAAGACATCCAAAGGATACATAGAGATCCGTTTGGGAAAAGTAGGAATAGAAAGAACCCGAGGAAGATCCTAATCAATTTTAGAACTTATACACTTAAGGAAAAAATACTGGGTGAGGCGATAAGAGCAGGATTCTATAAAAAGAATGATTGGTCCTTTCGAATAAGATCAGATATATCGAAGGCGACCCAGGACCGTCAATGGGAACTTGGTCAATATATGCAGGAGTTGAAATCCTTGGAAGCTTCAGTACAAATGAGATTTCCGGCATCGCTGAGAATAATGTGAATAATCAGATGCTCAATCTGAGGGAGACAAAGGAGGTAGAGTCCTTAATAAGTAGGATCAAAGCACAAAAAACATAAAAAGGATAAAATGCCTATAGAGTAGGGCACTCAAATCGGCGGGACTGACTCGCCAAAATGAAAAAAGGAGGGTTCTCCTTGGGTGGGCAAGGGAGGGAAGAGGGGCAGTAAATAACTCACGTAAAATAAAGTGCACTAAGGGTGGGGGAGCATATGGGAAAAAAACCAAAAAAAGATTGGTCCGATTTGCGCAAGACATGGATAATTTTTTTTTTTTTTTAAAACATAGTTTATAAAACATGGGAGTTAACGTTCTAACTTGGAATGTGAACGGTCTGCGGGTCAGAGCTAGAAGACAAAGAATCCTAGAATATCTAAGATGTATAAAGTGCGATATAATAATTCTTCAAGAGACCCATCTCTTAAAGGCAGAATGGGGTGACATTTTGAAAAAGCATAGTTGGGTAGAATATTACATATGCACTGACCAGGCATGTTGTATTAAGGGGTAATTATTCTCTTTAAAAGATCAGCAAATGCGACTATAGAGTCATCTAAGATAGATACAAATGGGAGGTGGGTCATAGCAAACATACGAATGAATGGTAAAGTATTGGCAATAGCAGGATACTATGGTCCTAACGTAGATGACCCCTCTGCAATGCAGGCCCTATATTTACATCTTTTGGACGCCCCGGGTCAAATTATTTTGGGGGGTGATTTTAATATACTAATTGATCCCAAGAAAAATAGGTACCCACCAAGTAAAACCTTTACGCTACCCAAAATGAGGAGTTGGTTGAAGTTATATCAAGAGGATCTTGGTCTGACTGATATATGGAGAGAAAGGGGCCTAAAATCCCAAATGTTCACCTTTAAAAACAAAAAACTAGGTCATTCTTCAAGGATCGACTACTTCCTAATTGACAAGTCATTAGGTGCAAATGTAAGGAAAGTGGAACACCTCCCAGCTCATTTTTCAGACCATTCAGCAGTAATGATGGGGATGGAGATACAGGGTCTACAGATTCAATCTAGATGGACATTAGATAGGACCTTGCTTATGGACCCCCAGATAATAGAGGACCTGAGAAGGGACACTAAATCTTTCTTTTGGTCAAATTCTGATGAGACCTCCCGTTAGGTTATGTGGGATGCATATAATGCGGTACTTAGGGGGAAACTGATTAGTTTAGCTGCCCATAGAAATAAACTATGTAAAAAGGAGATTGGGAGCCTAGAGGAAAAAATACAGTTGTTAGAAAGGAGAATATGGGAAGAAAACTTGACAGATAAAAAAGAAGTACTTACAGGGGAACTAAATGATAAGAAAAGAAAGCTCTCCAATATTTTAGATATTAGAATTTAAAAAAATGGGAGGCAAGTAAGCTTGCTCATTACCAATATGGGGAAGGGTCTGGCAAGCTGTTAGCATGGAAAGCCAAGACGGAACAAAGTCGAAATAAGATTGCATGTATCCATGAGGAAAATAGGGTACACCCTACCATAGAAGAGACAGACATTAGAAATGCCTTTCATAGTTTTTTTAAGGATTTATATTCAGAGAACACTCAACCTAGTGAAGATCTTATATAGGACTACCTTAAATTATGGACTAAACAGACCCTGTCAGAAGAGTATAGAAAAGAGCTAAATGCAGAGAAAACGGAAGTAGAAGTTACCGAGGCGATAAAGGGTTTAAAAAAAGCGAAGGCGGCAGGTCTTGTCGCCTTGCCAAACGAAATATACAAAGCATTGAAGGAGGAACCGGTGCCTGAGCTCACTATTTTATTTAACGACATATTTCTAAGGGGCCAGGAACCTCCAAAATCTTGGGCTGGGGCAATTATATGTATTATATTAAAGCCTGGGAAGGATCCCAAGCGATGTGAGTCATATAGACCCATTTCAATGCTAAACAGTGACTATAAGATCTTCACTCAACTGTTGGCAACAAGACTCGGAAGAGGGCAGGGAGTTTAATCCATGAGGATCAAAAAGGCTTCATAAGAGGCAGACAGATTCATGAGCTCACACACGAGTTAATAGGGGCAATAGATCTGGCGGTGGAAAAAAAGCTCCCTCTGTCGATAATCACTTTTGATGCCGCTAAGGCATTCGACAGGGTTAGCTGGGGTTTTTTACATAAAATATTAGATTCCCTTAATTTGGGGAGCAATTTTGCAAGAGCAGTAAGATTACTATACAAATCCCCATCGTCTCGTGTGTTAGTTAATGGGTCCCTTACAGACAAGATAAGCATCGGTAGGGGCACCTCTGCTATTTAATTTATATATAGAGCCCTTAGCCAATGCCTTATGGGCAAACCCCCATATATCCCCTTTCAGCTTCGGGAATTGGGTGAAGAAGGTCGCACTTTATGCAGACGATTTAATGGTATTTACAAATGACCTGACCGTTTCACTCCCAAGAATAATAGAGATAATGGAACATTTTGGCAAAGTTTCCGGTTATCAAATAAACCAGCAGAAGACTGAGGTTATGGGCTGGAATACTCAATATAATGATCCTTTGGTAAAACAACAAATCAGATATTTGGGCATTCAGATTGTGGGAGAGGTGAAGAAGATGGCGCAAGTAACCTTTAATAAAGTTCAAACAGAGTCAAAAAAACTCCTTAATGCATGGAGGAGTCTCCCTCTCTCATTTTTGGGTCGCTCCAATTTAGTCAAGATGATGATACTACCTAAATTCACATATATTTTTAATACGATACCCCTGGAATTTAAAAAAGAGTGGATTAATAGAATGCAGGGAGATATTAGTAGTTTCATTTGGGCTTCGAGAGGGGTTAGAATTTCCTGGAAGAAACTAAGGATGAAGAAAGAACAGGGTGGTATAGCCAGCCCAGACCTGCTCCAATATTATAGGGCTTTTCATTTCAAAAACTTCAGAGTGTTATTTAAGGATTACCGTTTTTTTCCACGATATATGCAAGCTATGACAGGCCCAGAAGGAAGTCATTTTCTGTACAAATTTGGCCATACAAAATTCTTCAAGAAAGTAAAATTAAAGGTTCTGGACTCGGCAGTCAGACTGTGGGTCCAGTTAAGGCGTTTGTGGAAGATTCCTTATTATAGTCAACATGCTCCAATCTGGGACTCGCCAGGAACGCCGGAATGTCTAAAGGACGTATTATCTGCTCCTTTAAGAGATGAAAGAATAGTGGAATGGGGACAGATCTTAACAGGGTTAACTGTATTGACCAAAGGAGCTTTGTCTAAGTTTAAATTTTATCAAAGAGCTCTTAACTTTCACCAAGAGCTGTTTGAGTGCAAGTCCATCAAAAAATGAGGAAATACCTAGGAGAGTCGGACCCAGAATACCAATTCCTCCTTTAATTCTCAGGGTCCAACTCGTAATGTGCCTGATTTTCCACGCCACGTATTTTCCGTTACCCCTGTTACCATCGCATTTCTGATGCACAGGTTCAAGGCATAGTGTCAGAAGCATAGATTTCGACCCATGACTAAAATGTGCACACCCTAGTGTTGAAACAAAAGTCCTGTGCATGGCTTTGGAAAGCTCTCCTGACTCGCATGGTGAGTTTTTCTGTCCGACCCTGTGTTTTTCCTCGAGTGAGCTAAACAATCATATGAAAACTCTGAAGTTGGCTCTGTGTTTTGCATTTTATCACTTTTATTTATTTTTTAAACATACTTTATTGGCATTTGTCACATATGTGTTACAAACATTGTTAGGAATAATGAGTCGCGGTATCACTCCAAGTAAATTACGAGTGGCTGTTACTAAACATACTGCAGAATAACACAGACAGCATCTCAGTTGCATTCAAGTTATAGCACCATTTCCTGTCACATGAAAGAATGTTGGGACTGAGTCCCACAAAGCCAAAGAGGTGCTGCAAGGAGAAAGTGGGGAAAAAAACAGGTACCAAACAAACAGGAAGTCCAACCAAAATGAACCGATGAACATTCTATCGCCAGGGGCACATTTATCAGTTCCAGAAAAGCGGCTGTAAGACTAGCGAAAGTGAAGTGTGGTGGAGGGGGCAGGAAGGGGAGGGAGCCACACTAAGTCACCTCATGTGTGCTGAAGGCGTATGCTTGATACGTGCCTAGGAGCTCCGTTTGGGAGAAAGAGTGGGTCATGCCTCGCCCACCGAATCCGCATCGGGGACAGGAAAAAGGTGACCATCCTCGCCTATTAGTGGAGCGTCTGGCAGTATCTGATCCCACGCATGACGCATTAGCATAGTCTGAATTGCGCCGCCCCCTTTCTCCCTCAAGGTTCAGAAGACACTCTTGCATTCTGCCCTTCTGTCCAGTTCCCGTCGCCATCCCATGAGAGAGGGGCCCACAGGGGATTTCCAAAGCAGCGAGATATGCCAGGGAGCAAAAATGAAGCTAGGTCGGCAAACCTGGAGGTGGCAGCTCTAGTGTGGGGCTTGGGAAACAGATCCACTAGACAAACAGCTGGAGACCTAGCAAGGTTGTAGCCCATACCAGTATTGACCAGGGTCGTCACAGTTTACCAATATGGAGTAAGAATTGGGCAGGCCCACACCATATGGTGGAAGTCTGCGTCCTCTAGCCGGTACCTGGGACAGCTGCCTGGGACCCTGGAAATGTTCTGTTGAGATGGTCAGGAGCCAGGTAGACCCTGTACAGGTAATAATAATGGATACATTTAAAGTGGGCATTGCCAGAGGTACACAGAGTATAGCAGAGAGCACTGGCCCAGTCCTTATCCAACAAGTCTCGGTCCAGGTCCAGAGCCCAGCGAGCCCGCAATAGGGAAAGATAACACTTTGCTTGGGAGAGCAGGGAACTGTAAAGGAGCATTCCATCGTAGTGCAGACAGTCTTTAGGCAATTGTGCTTGGAGGGTTCTAATCCGTCCACACCCCAATGTCCGTCTGATAGCTGCCGCAACTGCACCATAGAATAGGAACTGATGAGGAGGAACATCAAACTCAGCTATCAAGTCCTGAAAGCGGTATTCAGAAAGCTGCTGAAAACCCTACTGTTCTGAATTGTCGCTCAGTGGTTGACTATAGCAGTCTTAGCACGGAGATACCCCTTATGGGGTGATTCGGGCACTTTATAAATCAATAAATCAAATCAAATCAAAGACACGCAGCTGTCCATCCTGCAACCAGTCTCCGATAGTCGTCATTCCTCTTTGCTCCTAGTGACGTAGCCCAGTCCAGTCCCATGTATGTGGAAGATGAAGCAGCATCAATAAGGGGATGTCTCTGGGATAAGGTAGGTTTGTCTTGGTGCTTTGCAGTGCTCGGGCCCATGCAAACCGGAGGGCAGACAACAATGGGCCCTCCATTCCCACTCAAGAGAGGGGTCACGGGGTGAGGAGGATGGTCGCCAGACAGGATCGGGTGAGAGCAGAACACCATCCCCGAGTGCTACCACCCCAGAGCCCATCACGCCAGAGCACCACCCATTTCAGTTGTGCAGCAAGATAATATAGCTCCAGGTCTGACTCCGCAAGACCTCCCTCATCTGCAGGGAGGTGCAATCTACTCAAAGCTATACAACGGAGCTCCGGACCGTACCCTAGATGAGCCGAGTGAGCAGTCCGTTCACTTCTTTGATAATGGATCCAGGGAGACGAACTGGCAAGATCAAAAAATAATAAAGGAGCCGAGGGAGAAAGATCATTTTCAAGAGGGCGTATCGTCCCATCACGTAGAGGGGGAGCGTGAGCCAGAATTGTCTGTACAGACGTAGAGAGGCGAGCTTTGCCGTAATGTTCCCCTCTATCAGCTCTGTCTCAGTGTGATGGACTCTGATCCTGAGATTTTAGAACGTAATCGGTTCCCACTGAAGAGTAGCTCCGATTTCAGGAGGGGAAGCCCGTGTAAGCCGGGAAAATAACAGAAAAGTATTTGATTTGCCCCAGTTGACCCTTAAGCCTCTTTGGCGTCCAAACTCTACCAGTGCGGCGATGGCTGCCTCAACGTCGTCACGCACACTTTGAGCCTAGAGGAGGAGGTCGTTTGCATTGAGGGAGATATTAAAGGATGTGTCATCTATCTTCAAGCCCTTTTTTTGGCGGCCAGTGCGCAGTGTGAGGGTAAGCAGCTCCATTGCCAAAGCAAAGAGTAAAGTTGAGAGGGGACAGCCTTAGCGGGTGCCTCTCCCGATGACATATGGCGATGAGATCATGGAGCCAATCTGCACTCGCACCACCGGATTCATATACAGCAAAAACCTTATTGATTTTGGACTGGGTATATACCATCCTGTCATCAGGCATGTGTGACTGGAGGATTTGTGAGGCACGTCGATCAGGACTGGCTAACCAGGTCAGGAGTCTCCCTGCCTTGTAACGTTCGTCATGTGCTCTGGTGGTGTAAGTTTTATAATCATAAATCTGGAAGGCACTCAATGAGCACCAGGAGGTTTTCTTGTTCCATGCGTAAGCGGTCTTGCTGGGCAGGGACACCACCAAGGGCAGTTCCAAGGCCACCAGAATATCCTCTTAATGCTTGATCTCCCTATGTAGTTGGGTGCTAATCCCCACTGTGTTGGCAATGCAATCACCCTTAATAACCAATTTGAATGCCTCCCATTGTGCAAGTTGCAAGGAGGCAATGCCCTCATTGTTTGCACGATAATCACAAATCATGTCCCCGAAGCTTTCCCGAAAAACAGGGTCATCCAGGGCTAAGACATTGAGCCTCCAAGACAGTATAGGAGGTCTAGCAGCATCCAAGGTGAAGCTTAGGAGCAGAGGGTTATGATAAGAGTGAATTTTGGGAAGGTATTCAGCCTAGGGTGCTCAGCTATGCAATGTGGCGAAGCAAAGAAACATCTCTAGCCAAATAGAGAGGTCAAGCAGTCCTGAGTATAAGGAATAGGAATTACTCTGGGGGTTATGAGCTCTCCAGGTGTCGTTCACACCCCAATCCTTTATGCAAGAGTGGGAGAGTCAAGCAGTTTAATGAATGGGGATGTGCAAAGAGGGGGTGTGACCTGTCAAATGTGACATCCACTCTGCAATTTAAATCAACCCCTTCCAATAGCGGGAAGTGCAAGACCTTAGTGATATGTGGTACTATAGAGGACAGGAATGTGGGTTGATCTGTTTTTGGGGCAAATATGTTGATAAAAGTAATGCCTTTCCCATCTAGCTTGCCCCCAATAGTTTGAAGCGACCCTTTGGGTCAATAATCAGCACTTGAGGAAAACAGGGGGTCCCAGGGAGCGCCCATATTAGCACCCCCTTAGCAAAAGAATTGTAGGAAGTGGCATAAATCTTTCTCCTCCAGTTTTGCAACGTAAGGCTTTCTGACTGCGTGAGGGGGGTCTCCTAGAGGAATGCCATCTGTATCCCTCGCCTCTTCATGCATATTTGAACTCTGTAACGATTTATTGATGAGTTAAGCCCCTGCACATTTCAAGTTAGTGCTCTTAAGGTAGCAGTTTTCTGACCATACAGAGGGAATCAAAGTTGGGAGTAAAGAGAACCACCACCACCCATCCAGTCATCTCCATGCAATGAAGCAATAACAAGCAGCCAGGTGAGGGCAAAAAAGGAAACCTTGCAACAGGGATAGGACAACACCAAACTCCCCAACAAGCCCCCTAGAGGACAGTCACGCCAAAGCACGCCGTCCAAACACTGTCATGCCAAAACGCGCTGTCCAAACGTTATGAGTCCATTCGTTATGGACTCATAACGAATTCATGCCACTGGTTGGGCCACTTTAGACCAATCACACCAAGTAGGGAGTGGGGGCAAGTGACCCGACAGTAAGAAGCCTGTGCCCCACAGCCTCCGTTACTCCGCACAAACCATACAATGTCGTCAAAATAATATTCAGAAGTCCAGACACAAAATACCAGCAGACTAATACCAGTGCTGATAGTCCATGCCCCAGTGGGGCCTTTGAGAGGGGGGCACAAGGAGGACCTCAGATAATGACTGTAGGAGGTACAACACCGGAATCGGAATTAGGACCACTCTCACACCCAGAAGTGGAGGTCTCTGCTGAGGCGACACCGGTGCTCCCCCCACTAGCAAAATGCCCCACCAATGCCGCAGCATGAGGAGCCTGGTTCCTGTGGTCACATGCCTGATGTGGCATGGGGCGTGAGCGACCGTCCCTCCACGATCACGGCTGTTTACGCCTGGGCAACTTGGGGGAAACCATGTGGGTTGATGGAGGAGGACGTCCATCATGGAGATCAAGCCAGTCCCAATCTTCCTCTGGAGTGTCAAAAAATGTAGTTTGACCATCCTTTTGAACCCGTAGCCTAGCAGGGAACAGCAGGGCATACGGGACAGAAAGTTCTTGTAACCTGTTTTCGACAGCCAGGAAAGATGCCCTGTGTCACTGCACCGCTGCTGTAAAGTCAGGGAGCATTGACACTTTAGTGTTCTCCACTTGGAAAGGAACAGCGGTGTGGAACTGGCATAGTAGGAAATCACGGTCACTGAAGTGCAAAAGAAGGGCCACCACCAGTCTTGGCAGTGCGCTCATAGGCGGGGGCAAGCAGGCATGTTCCAATGCATAGAATTTGGAAAGGCCCTCTGGGGCGATCACCTCCTGGAACCAGTCCTCAAGGAAAGTGAGCGTTGACGCTCCCTCGACGATCTTGGTGAGCCCAATCACATGGATGTTGATGTGCTTGGCCCTACCCTCTTGGTCCTCAATCCTGGCCTCTAGTGCTTTCATGTGCTCCGCCATGTCAGCCAGTTTATAACTGATGTCCTTCATGGTAGGCATGAGATCGGCCAGCATGGTTTCAACTGCCTGGACCCAGTCAGCGGTTTTGCGATGGAGGCTAAGGTCCACAACCAGTGAGTCTATTTTAGATTCCAGGACTTCCCTCGTGGAACCAATCGCAGCCAGAATGTTATCTAGCTTATCCCCCACCTCAAGCTTAGTGTCCCCAGAGATGCCGGAAGTTTGCGGATGAGGGATGCGGCATTCAGATGCGGTCAGGGTGGGAGTCCTCCTTCGCTCTGTGTGTGCCCCATAACGTTGTAGCAGGTAAGTGGGCGCTGGTAGCAGGGAAGAGCAGACCCACAGCAGCAATCCCTCCAATGCACTCAACCCAGAGGCACCGAGGGAGCAATAAAGTTTAAACTGGTGTGCAGCTAAAGTGGAGCACTAGGGGTCTTCTGGAGGGGTCTACAAGGAACGTTTGGGGTGCCAGGCAGAAGCCCCCAGCGTCACTGTACGAGGCGGGTCCGATGTAGCAAGAGACATAGAAGGAACAGTCCCCTGGTGATCAATATGGCTCCTTTACCCCGCAGGGCCTTGGGTCAGTAGTAGGAAGGAGCAAGGGTGGGAATAATAGTTGCAGTCCTCCGACAGTATGACTCAGTGCGGCGAGGGGGGTCAATATTCCTATGGTGCACCGGCAGAGACTGTTGAGCAGAGCTATAACAAGAAAGCACTGGGCCACTGCTGCACCCCCTCTGCTCCCAAAATGCCTGGGGATGGAGAGCAATGCTGTGCCCCTCTGTTGGTAGTGACAGGGGAGGCCAGGTAAGATTAGGTAAGTCAGAAGGCCAGGCCACCACTGCTCCACCTGGGAGGGGGAATCACCTACCAGCAGCTACTCTAAAGCATTGAAATAGACTCAAGGATCACCCTCAACAGAGTGGTGTGTCAGAGTAAGCAATGGATAGGAGGCATATCTAAAGTCCAGGGTGCTCCATACTCAGGGCAGGGCCCCCATGCCCCTGTAAGTCCTCACTCCTCTGCAGCCCCCACCTCCACCAGCGGCACTCTATGCATCAGAAGGGGTGGGGTGAGTTGCCCTGCAGAAGGTCTCTGCAGGTGTCTGGATCCCCAGCCACCAGATAGGCAGCCCTCAGACAGCACAGGAAGATTGCCGGTGGACAAGAGCACCCCATAGGGCATGGGTAGGGCGAGCTAGCTCACGCAGGGTACCCGTAGCTATCGGGACCACAGTTGACCGATCAGTTGTCCTCCTCGCCACAGGGAAAGGTGGTGCTGGGCGCGGCCACCATCATGGTCGCCCAGCGCAGTCACAGGACTTTAGGCACAGGAGCCAGTGCAAGCAGCGTACAAAGAGTCCTAGGCACCTGTGAAGGTCCGCTGCACCCCTGCATCCAGCTCAGACCCATCAGGCCTTGGAAACAGGGAAAAGACTCAGCTAAAAGGCATAAGTCCCTGGGGCCATCTCAGAACTCCGGCAACACTCTCCTCACGGCATGTTGGCTGACTCCACCCCCTCAATTTTTGTCACTTTTACACTGGGCACAAGTCCTAAAAAAAGAAGTGGGGGGACTGACCAAGATAGGCAGTATGAAAGTACATCATGACGCGTGCCATCAAAGCACATGAAGTCACAACGCGTGACATTTCATGTGGCATCCCAGGAAGTGACCTCAAATGAAGTGACATCACAAGAAGTGACATCAGATACTAAAATCTCACCCATATGTTTATCAGGTGCATCATAAGTACATTTAAGCGCATTATGATACTTAACAAATGAGATTTGGAGTCGGGTTGTGCCAAAAGTGGCGCAGTCCTAAATCAAAATCTGGGCCTCAATAAATAAAAAAATGTAAACCCTGCCACAAAGAAATTGGCAACAAGGAAAAGCATGGCAGTAGATCTGTTCTTATTAATTGGTTGCAAAGTCTGCATTTTAATATATTTGATTTGGTTAAGGCATCTGCTGTGAAGGTGCCCACCAAATCTCAGGGAATAATAATAATGGTGAGATAACTCTGGAGGTTAAAGCATTTGTTGGAGAGATCAGTGTTTTGTGAAGTCCCAGATTTGAATCAAAGTAGAATAGAAGGCTAATGTGTGTCCTGCAAAGCACATCACGTAACATGCAGATGACAGATTTTTATTTTATGTAGATAGTAAAGTGGGTTACTGCTTTTAACTCAGAGATCCTTTTGTTACTTGCAGTTAATAAATTGTAATCCTTCTAGTAGACCACAGTGAGCTACGAAGGGCATTTGAGCCCTACACCTTGTAACCCTGACTGCCTCATGTAATACATCTTGTACATTGATTTACACACTAACATGATTAATTTGGAATGGATAATGTGTATGTTATGTAAAGTGCTCTAACACTCTGCATTGGGATGACTAGCGCTATAAAATAAATTAAATAGTGCTATTTAAATTGTTATTTGTCTAAATAGTGGGACAAAGCAAACACAAGGAGATGATGGACGGAGTGCTGAAACTTTTCAAACACTCACCCCCAGTCACAGATCTGGGTTGAATCCATCATCATTCTTTAGCTCACTTTGCCACCCCAGTTCAGACACAGCTGTATGCAAATCAGTCTTGACCCTGTGCCTCATGGGAACAGTCCAGACCGAACTGCCAAGCCATGTCTTCCCTGGACCGGAATCAAGCATCCTGGGACCGGTTTCGGGCTAACAGCCCTCATCAGCCACGCTAGCTTGAATCCAGTGGCAAAATGAGCAAGGGACCCACATCTGGGCATACCCTGCCAATTTAGGGCGAACAAAGCAAACACAAGGAGATGATGGACGGAGTGCTGAAACTTTTCAAACACTCACCCCCAGTCACAGATCTGGGTTGAATCCATCATCATTCTTTAGCTCACTTTGCCACCCCAGTTCAGACACAGCTATATGCAAATCAGTCTTGACCCTGTGCCTCATGGGAACAGTCCAGACCGAACTGCCAAGCCATGTCTTCTCTGGACCAGAATCAAGCATCCTGGGACCGGTTTCGGGCCAACAGCCCTCATCAGCCAGGCTAGCTTGAATCCAGTGGCAAAGTGAGCAAGGGACCCACGTCTGGGCATACCCTGCCAACTTAGGGCGAACAAAGCAAACACAAGGAGATGATGGACGGAGTGCTGAAACTTTCTGGGACAAACCATCCCATCTGACATTCTTACAGTGCATGCACTCATATACAACAAAGTAAAAAGCATGCATCTCTTAAGTACCTGTGAAAAGATAAGCTGTGTGCTTTTGTTTCCTCGCCGGTGCATTTGCATTTGTGAGGTTCCAGGATGCCTCCAGTCCCATACGCGATCAAGAGGACTTCTGTCTTTATCTTTGCCCAGCTGGAGGGGAAACCCCCCCTGTAGCTGCCTGCATGTTGCTGCTGGGAATGGAAAGCAGACAACGTGCAGGAGCTGCTAAACGTGTCCCGGTGTCTCAAAATTACACTGGGACAAGTTCAACATATTTCCGTTTGGCCCAACTTCTTAGCAGGGTGGACGGCGTTCACCCTGTGAAAATAGTGGGTGGACGCCGTGTACCCGTGTGTACACTCGACTCGTGCCCTGCTTTTACAGCTGTTTTTCTGGTCGTGTTTTTAGTTATCCTCGGACAGAGACTGTTCAAATAATATAGCATGGGATTGCCAACAGCAGTGCTCTCACGTTTTGCAGTATTGTACACGGATAATCATATGGGCCATGCTTTTTAGGTCGAGCCTAGGTAGCGCGCATGCGCTGCCTGCAAGATCTGTTGTTATCTCCTCTATCGGCTTTTGACATGCCCATGAATTGCCATTTGTTTGTTGTTGTGCCATTTAGAAATACAGGGTTTTTATTGGTGCATTGGGTCTGATTCTCCTGCCTTTGCGTGCTTGGGTCACGCCCAGGTGATTTCACTCATTGTTTGCTTGCGTTGGCCATCCCAATACGTCCGCGGTTCCTCCTGGTCATCCTGATCTGCCTTTTTATTTTGTAGGCTATCAACATCGTTTTAGGCTTTCAGGCTGTTTCACTGAGCAATGCTCTGTTCGGCACCTGCAAAGTGGCAATTTCTGTCTGGTAGCTGTTGAGCTATGCAAATAGCTCTAACAAAAAAAATGCCAGACCTATTGCATTTCAATTGCTTGTTTTTTGTATTCTGGGGTTTTCATTCATGTTTATCTCATTATAAAACAGGACTACAAGTCCCAGAATGCAATCATAAAAACTGAATTGGATGAGATAAATACGCTTGGAGTTTGGAAACTTGATTGCTCTGCAACAAGTACGAGCTTTTTGCTGTTAGACTGAGATTGGAGGGGACCTGGTGGATGACGTTGCCTAGTCCGGATAGCTGAAGATGGATATTTTTGCAAACACATGATAATTGTGTGTTCATGGAAAAAAAATTATCTGAAAAGACTCCCGGATTTTTCAACTTTTCAATCAGAGTGTTGGTTTCTCCAGACACTCGCTGCAGTGTACCAAAAAGCCCAGTTGGTTACCTCCGCTTGGTTACCATATAGATCACTTTTAGGTTTGCCTCCATTTGAATGGAGCCAAATGGCCTTAACCCATAATCAAATTTACAGTAGACAAACCCACCTAATTGGTCATATTAGTTTGGCAACAAATCAATATTCACATGGCATCAGCGTATGACTGATGTTGGAGCTTACATTCTTGATTAGTGTGCAGAAGTGGTTTGGTGCACATTTTAAAGAGGTATGTTGACTGTGGTAAACCACGTGGCATGCCATGTGGCAGGCCAGAGATGATTCTTGGTGGGTGCCACTGAAAGGTGTCCCGTGAGCCTGTGGTGATTCATTCTCCCATTATGATGAGAATGATTAGAGCCAAATTATGGTTCAGGCTTGTAGGCGGTGGAATCCACTGGATGAGCTGGCAGGATCTTCAGAAATGGGTTATAATTGTGAGAAAGAAATACTGCCCTACTCACACAATGTCTTTGGCAGCAGTGTCAGTATGTCAAGGGGACAGGAGGTACTAATAATCCAAGCAACCCCAAGCTGACAGGATATAAAAGAAACTATTTTCTATCAGGATGTTCCCTATGCATTTTGCTCCTAGAAACTTAAATACCTGTAAAGTTTGAACTGATGGTTTGGCCTGGATACAGAAGAGGCAGACATACTGAGGCACTCTATTGATGCAGGAAAGATATGCAGTGCAGTGAGTCCAAGACTGCAACTAACTGTATCACCCTGCACTAATCCCAAGTTAAATTATAGCACATCTCTAGTAAAACCCAAAGGACCCAACACCTAAATGTCATATAACAACCATTCCCAGAAGAACACAACACCGAAAACGTCTTGTAATACCCAATCCAAGGTTAATATTAATAGAGACTAAGCCTCAAAGACAGTCCCGACCATAAGGGCCAGCTGGATAATCCAGAAGTGCAGCAGCCTCTGTTAACACCAGCCGAAAAGGAACAGAAAATCAGCTACACAATTGTAATTGCTTATAAAGTACAGCTATGCAAAGTGAAGGATCTTGTCTTGTTATGAAGAACACAGTTGTGGAGTGATGGAGTGCTGGGCTGAGTGACCTGAAGTATTTATTATGGATCAGGGTCCTTGTTGTTCAGCACATGCAGCATGGGCAGCATGGGCAAAAATCATGCCCAGCATGCTTTTGAAATGGGGCCACAGACCAGTACATTGGTAGATTTAGGATTGTTTAGCTGACCTTGGTTCATCTTAGCTGTCAAACTGCAGTGGTATTTACGTTTTGGATAGGAACCATGGTATTCCTTCTATGGAGGATTTGTAGGGTTATCTGTATGTTTTATTATTAGACACATTATTTTATCATGTAAGTAAAAACTATTACAAAATAATCCATATTATTACAAAGTAGTGACTGTTCTCTCTGTAATACAAACTTTTTCATGTATGTTAAAGTGTAATCATGCACAATGTGGTAATGTTTACATTGCACAGCTGCGGTCACACCTATGGCCTCACTTAAATGTATTTTGTTACTGGGTGTGGTAAATATACACCTGGCAATAAAGTAACTGTTGGAACTGGCACTTTCTGGTTGGCTGAGGAGATGCCCTAACCAGGCAGAGCCTACCACTCCTGTCGGGGGGGGGGTGAATACACTCACTGCATAACCTGCACTCACCCTTGGGTAGCTTGGCACTGAGCAGTCAGGCTTATCACAGAGCAATGTGTAAAGCGTTGGCACAGCACTCTCACACAATAAATACACTGAGCGTCACAAAAGAGACTTCACACGTGGTGTATGTAACCAAAGTTTGTATTCAACAGACACATTAATTGACACAACATGAACATCATGTATTTCTGGGCATAAATCACATTTGGAAATATCACTAGCCAGTACTAGGCCCAACCGTGTTAAAATGCCATCAGTAGTATTGTTGCGAGCCCCACTCACCTGAAAAACAGGTATTGCAGAAACGGAAATAGCCCAACCTTTCAGCAAGTGTTTAACCCTCCACGCTGAATGGAGAACAGCTGTGGGCAGGAAAGAACCAGGGGAAAGGAGGTAAATAGGAAAGAAGGGAAGGATTCTGGATGTCCAGAAGTAGCTAATTCAAGGAAGATGTCCTGGATGGGTTTTTTTCCCTGGCCGATCTCCCTCTGCGTAAAGGAAGGTGCATCAGGATTGGTTACTTTAAGGAAAAAGAAAAACAACATTAGTAAGGAACTAGAAGGTAACCATACATTCATTAAATAATGTGTGCAGTCTGATTCATTAGAAAACGAACTAAGTATACGTGTATGATGCTCACCCAATGCTTTAGCTGCAGACACTCAGGAAGGCAATCAATAGTTACCAATCAGAAAAAAAAGACTTCCATTTATCCTTAGGAGCAAAGTCTGATCAAGTTTCCTATTGCTTTATTAGGAATGTAAGGGACAACTAACCAGTAAAAGGGCGTAATAGGAAAAAACAACAAAAATGTCCAGGAGGAGAGACTTCATTATAATCACTGTGGAAAGGGAAGGGAACAGTGCACTGACCCAAAGGAAAACACAAACTGTACGCATAAAATGTACTTGAGGGGAAACGGAACAGTCTTATGCGTCCTCCTGGCATCTGGAAGAGGCAGAAGATGGGGCCAGTGATTACCAAGGAGGAAACAACACCACAGTAGCTGAGGAGAAGAGAACTGGATCCAAAAGAAACTCGGTCCGCCCAGAGCATCGAGGAGAGTCCACTTGGGAAATGGCGAATCCAGCGAAGGAAAGGGGAGCAAGATACTACAAGGAAACCAGCAAGATGGCTGGCGGCAGGAAATCCTTCCTAGTTCGGGAACCGGAAATGAAATCAAGCATAGAGGTTACGGAGAGCGGCCTCTAAATAGTCCCAACCTCAATAACTGATACTGCAGCAAAACCTACATGGTGACTGCTCCGCCAATCAGTGCGGCAGCAGCACTCCTGCCACGCGGAAACCAGCAAGTCTAACACACAGACACAATGCAGGCATTCAACCGAGACAGAGAAAGAAAAAAGAAAGGCCCACAAAGGTAGAAACATAAAAAAAGAGTTCAGGAACCCGGTCAACAAGGGGATTCTCCATACAGGGCATACGTTCAGCAAGACCACCCCAAGCTAAGCTGGAACACCCTTAAGTAGCGCTCAAGTTGCATCCGATACTGGACGTACCAGTATGCACACTTGGGAAAGATCCTACTTTACCCCTCAGCACCCTTATGCGGTGGGAAATGTTGCCAGAACTAGGCATACCGTGGCAATTTTTACAATTCAATACCACACAGTTATAGGGTGCAGCCCAGATCACAACAATATAAAAAATGTGTACACACAGGTAATTACAACACTTTTAAACAGCACCATGGCCAAGGCCGCATGGGTAAAAACCAATGTCAAACATAGTATTCTTTTGGCAATGAATCAACGTGTAAAGCAACACCGCCGGGCAGTGTAATTAATAACAGACGGTCCTCATGCAGTCACTCCCACACACTCACTCAGCACAGATACGCGGTGCCACGGATATCAGGCAGGTACATATGGAGCGCACTCACGCACACAGCACCGTAATGCGGTGCAAATGATATCCAGCAGGTCAGTAGATAATATACATGCGGACCCCATGGCCCAAGCCCTCCTCCACCTTTCTGCTAACCCCAACTACCCTAACCCCATTGGTTGGAGAAAAAAAAACTCTCCCCTGATACTAGGCCGATTGTGGCTGGAGTCAAACTTAGTCAGGGTCCCAGGGAAGAAGGTCGGGGTAGGTAGCAGGGCTAATAAGGTGGCAGTCGATAAATGGGGGTTTGGCCACTACACTGGAAGTTCACCCACGGGATGTATAGCAGAAGCGGGCTGGGGGCGATAGTTGTTCAAATGATTCCAAACTGTGCCTTCCGGCACTAGCCCAGTTCTGCGAAGCACGGGAGGGTCATGCAGTCTCTTGACCAGCTTCCAATAGCGTTCACAAGCGTTCCTCGGCCCAGTCAATTACTCTCACCACCCAGCCCTGATCTGGGCAATACTACCTGCCAACACAAAGTCACCCGGGCGGGGTGAGGAGATGGCGGTTGATCCTCTGCACTGAGGGCCAAAAAGGAACAATTGATGAAAGGGGGTGAAGCAGGAGAGCGACTTGGAAGGAGGCACCCCATCAGACACACGTCGATCAAAGTAGCACCCAGGCAATGGAACCTGTATCTGCTCCTCCGTACCTCAATGGAAAGGAGGCACAACGTATGGTGCACATTGATACGAGTAGCACCAGAAACACCCGTTCACACACAATAAAGAGTTGCAAATTCAGTGCCTCCCTGGAAATGAGGCACAACCTCTGGTGCGCATTGATCTGATTAGCACCAGACAGTTTCAGTCATACACAACGAAGAGTCTTAAATCCTGTACCTCCCTGGAAAGGTGGCACAACATGTGGTGCGCGTTGATACGGGTCGCACCCGACAATACCAGTCACACGCACCGAAGAGTTGCAAATTCAGTACCTCCCTGGAAATGAGGCACAACGTCTGGTGCGCGTTGATATGGGTCGCACCAGACAATACTAGTCACACACTACTAAGATTTGCAAATTCCATACCTCCCTGGAAATGAAGCACAATGCCTGGTGTGCGTTAATATGGGTCGCACCAGACAATTCCAGTCACACACACAGGCTCAAGTTTAGCAGTGATGCAAGAGGTAAAATGAGGCACTACTATGGGTACGCCCTCCCTCCGAGGGTCGCAACCTATGAATCAGACACCGCACGCAATGAGAATGCAGTCGGCGTGAGGCACGAGAGAGATGCAGCACGATCGATGAAGCGCGCCATGCTGGATCCCGCAATTGGTGAATCTGCTCTCCACCAAGACGCTTATGTGTGTTGAGGCCCCCACGATGCAAGGGCCACACTCCTTAGATGTGAGCAGTACTTTTGGGGCTCTGCACAAGGCAATCCAGTCTCCAGGCACAGTACTTAGTTCCACGCTCACACCGCGTTACCAGTTGGGATCCAGCACACAATTTGAGCACTTAAGAGGGTACCGTTCTCCAGGTGTCACAAGTAGATGGTGTGGGTCCCTCGCAGGATGTCTTTGATGTCCGTAAGACCTCCACAAGAGAACAGGGGGCAAACCAACAAGCACCTGGAGAGCACACTTCAGGGTGCCACACAGCAGCATGTAGTCAGCCCAGGCCAGCTACTATTCAGGAAGGGTGCACTGTCCCTTCCAATAGCAGTAATCCTCCTTGTGCACAACAGATTCCTCTCGCAGTGTGCACCATGCAGTTCTAGAATGTCCGGTCCCACGTCCCCACAAGTGTATCTCTCCCCTGCTTGTGTATGGCACCAGTAGTTATACTGAAGTGTGCCTTTGAAGTTGGAGGTGGTTCAGGGGGTTTCCCTTTAAACCACAGATGTCTCCCCTTAATTTCAGTCCGGTCTGCCATGGGGCCGTGGAATGCAGATCTTAATCTTTAGTGGGACCATGATCTGTATTCCCAGAGGCCAAGTGTCAAAACCTCTCCCTCCAATCTATCCAGCCACGCCCTCAAATGGTAGAGGTCTGTCATTCCAGTTGGAAGCCCAATGTTTTATAGCTGTCACTGGGGAATGCACACTATTAGTTCACAACACCACAAAAAAAATGCCAGTATTGACTTGCCTTCTGCACACCCTTAGTTTCCTTCATGACCACTATATTCAATAACAGTGATCATTGGTTATTTTTTCAATCATTAATTATAATACTTTTTTGGTAAAAAATTATCATACACAGAAGAACAATATGAATATATCTTGAATTTACAATACATTACACCCAACCAACATCACTGTACAGCCAAGACATTGAACACAAACAACAATTTACATTACAAAAACAAATGTATCAGTTCTGAATTTTGATTGCCCAAAAGCACATATTACTTATTGCACACTATACAAATACTGACACACTCCTTATTCAATGGGAAAAGCAACCTAACAATGCTGCGCTGGTTAGAACCAGGTGTATTGTTTACTTCATTTTTAAATCCCTTCCACCCTAATTACCAGCGCCAATTTTTTATGTTTTTTGTTGCACACTTGTCAACGCATTTCGAACCCGTAACCTTGTAACCTTGTTTATGGTTTTCCTCAGGACTCAGAACTGTTGATCACTCATATCTGCTTGACGTTATATGATGATACTGTAAGGAAAACCTTTCATGCTTATCTGATGGAATGGCTTGAGTCAACGGTAGTCACTACTTCGTACACAATCAACGATGGAACGCCAATTCCGACTCCCTCTGGACCACACTTTTTTTTGTCACGCTTGATGCTTTGATAGAAGCCGGCATGGCGTTTCTGACCTCCAGTACCCAGTCTCTTTCCCAGAGAAACTGGGTACTGGAGGTCGGAAACGCCACGCCCGCTTCCAGCAAAGCATCAAGCGCAACACGAAAATAAAAGTGGTCCGGAGTGAGTCAGAATTGGCGTTCCATGCTAAACTGAGCAGTCCTTATGACTGAATGCTTTTTGTGCCAGACTGTATTCAGCTCTGGCTAATGATTACATTTGGGCGCACCTTCCACTGCAAATGCTGATGTAAAATTAATTGCATTTTGAGAATTTTGAATTGATTAACTAGCCATTATCTGTTTGTCTTCTGTAATGATTGGCAATTTTTTAAAAACCTTCATGTTTTGTAATTTGAACTTTGTCTCGTGCGGATTTTCCAGTGTGATTTCCCTGGGTTCATATGAAATATTGCAATTGTACTTAGGGCTCTCGTCTTTAAGAACTCACACATAGCCTGATCCATCAATTGGCCCTTTCAATGTTGAAAAGCACCGGCAATGGAACATCTATTAAAACGTTATCTCTCTACCGCCCAGTGATATGTCCCCTATTATCTTCTTATGATCTTTTTTTGGGTTCTCAAACCGTTATAGAATCATCCATTTGAACATTTTTCCTTTGTGGATCTTATGCTTTTAACCATGAAGGTCATGAAGGTGGTGTTTTCAACAGCAGTTACCTCAGCATGTAGAACTGGGAAACAAAGGGCCACATGCATCAAGCAAAATACCGGTCACAAATGGGCCGATTTGCAGAATCGGCCCCTTGCGACCGGTATTTTGCCATTTGGGATGCATCAACCCAAAAGCAATTCGCAAAATAGGTAATCGCAAATTTTGCGATTACCTATTTTGCGAAAGCAGTTAGGGAATTGCAAATTGCGATTCCCTAAATGCGATGCATTATGCATTCGCAAATTGCGTTGTCACAATTTGGAATCGCAAATTACCATCAACTTCAAGTTGATGGTAATTTGCAATTCCTTTGGAAAATGTATTTTTCAAAGTGCATTGTGGTGCATACTCATGCCCTTAGGGCATGTGTGTGCACCACATGTTCATACTTACCTTTTTTGGGGGTGCATCAGGGTGGCCTTTTGGCCCCCTTTCACCCTTGAAATTGCATGCGCAATTTGCGAGTACCTATTTGGTACTCGCAAATTGCGAATGCAATCCCATTCATTCCTATGGGCCTCTAAAGGAATGAATGGGAAGCCATTCCTTAATAGCGAATCGCAATTTGCGACAGCGAATCGCAATTTGCGATTCGCTATTAAGGAATATGTAGGAATTGCAATTTTTTTTTTCGAAACCTACATGTTTAAGTAATTGCGACTCCTTAATAGCGATTCCTTAATAATCGCTATTAAGGACTCGCAGTTCCTACCTTTGATGCATGTGCCCCTAAGTGCTTTATTGTATACCCAAAAATTTGTGGATTAAGAAACAAAACAGCCCGTGCCCTCTACCTCCAATGTATTATGCCTAATTTCACTTGTAACTATTTCCTAAAGGAATCGATTGATTGTAATTTGAAAGGGCTCTATCATCAATGTAAGTAGCTGGTCTTTGTCTCTTTTTTACAGAGTTTTATATAGCGCGAACTTGACCCGAAGGTATCAGAGGGCTTTACACGAGCAACGGTTACGTTACATAAGGACACATTCTTTTTTTTTTTTTTTTTGTTAGGCACGGGGAGATTAATTGATTTGCCCAGAATCACAGGATGTTGCGCGTCCTTGCCGAGACTCGAACCCAGTTCCCCAGATTGGAAGTCGACCGCCCTTGCCGTTAGGCCAACTCCTCTCTCCTCTTCCTCACAATAGTTATTAGGAGATTGAACTCAGCGTCCTGCACAGTGCTCACTAGCCACGGTTTGTCTAGTTACAATTGGTCGATTAAGCGATTTGTTTGTGATCTCTGGGGTAGCAGGGCATGGTTGGAAGGCCTCTCTTATTATTACAAGATGGTGGATCAGGTCTAACATCAAGTCTAGCATCAGGTCTAGCATTGTATTGTCCTATTTAGTAGCTCCAATTCCTCTTTGTGTAGACCTAATAGCAGTCTTGCTGCTTCATGGGCACAAGTTTGAAGTCCTCTGTGCTGGAAATGTATCGAGTGTCTAAAAGGGCTTCTGCTAACACTTTGAAATGTTTCTCTTGTAGCAGGTAAAACAACGGAACCTCCTGGTTATTAACTTGGATGTATTCTGTTGAGAGATCAACACACCCTGTTATATGAAGGATCAGTCCGCAACTGTCACTTGTAAACATATAAATTCCAGAATTCTAGGAAGGTTGGAATTGTAGGTATGGAAGCAGGCCTGTGGAATAAAGACTAGAGCTTTGACCTAATATGAATATTGTACATTAATTCCCGATCCCCTTTCCTTAACATTGAAAACAATTAACAATAACAGCACTGTTGTGAATTACAATGAGGAAAATATGAATATAAGAATTAATTACATCTACTACAAGAACACAGTATTATAAAGTAAAATACATACACGCATACACATGAGTAACAAAACATTTAATAATTCTTCAGCCAGAATGATGTTTTTTTTGCTCTTGTAGATTGTGCACACACACACACACACATGCCCTCCGACTCCCTTTTGACTTGTAATGCTCCTCGTGTGGCATTTCTCCTTGATCTTCCAAGCACTTCCATTCTATTGTCCAACAAGTCAGCTGAGACACAAACCACTTTCTTCATATTCCATATGTTAACATCTGACAACTCCATGACAAACAAACTCGCCCCAAACACCTTCCATCGATGGAAAATCTAGGCAAATATTTCCTTTCCTTCTGTCCCAACTTCACATGCACCCAATTATTCACTTTGAAATAATCATTTATTTTGGCATGATTACTGTCAAGACGTACTTCTTTCCTTTTGAACATCCAGCTTTTTTTTAACTACGAGCAAAACTCCGTTCCACACATCAATGTATACGTGCTTTTACCTGTAGCTGTATTAGGAGTGGTGATATACACACACACCTACATCTGGGCAGTAATCCTCTAATCCTCTCTTCCATATAACACCTGTTGTAGCCCTTCCTTCATCACTGTAGTCCCCCGTTCCACTAATCCATTACTTTGAGGATAATAGACCGAAGTCCTAGAATGACGAATCTCCAATTTCCCCAAAAGGCTCTTCATCTCTTCTGACACTAAATGTACTCCATTGTCCATTACAATGTCAGATAGTATGGCTTCCCTAACAAACAAAACCTCCAGAAATTCCATGATAACACTCCCCCTACATAAGATACAAATTTAACTATAGACAAATTAAAAAAAAATAGTACATAGCCACTAGGGCATGCATTGTGTCACTACCTAATTAATGTATGGATGGGTCCAGAAACATCCAAAGGTATTTTCACCCATGGACCATTCAGCCTATCTAAATCCTGAGTGGAGTATACAATATTTTTTTTTATTTATTATTCCATGCGCATGGAATACATTGTCTCACGTGGTTTGCAATATCTTTATCAATTCCTGGCCACCAAAAATCCGCATTACCTCTCCTCCTCATGGCACTCATTGCAGAACGATATTCATGTGCCATGTCCATTATTCGCACCCTCAGACCTGTCGGTAAAACCAGTATTTGCTTCCCTCACAAAATGCCCTTATGCCATGGCAATGCCACATCTACATTCTTGTAACTATATTCCACATCACTTAGCAACACCTTCCTTGGTCATCCTGCCTCTACTTACTGTGCAAACTTACTTAACAATTGAGCCTCCAAAACCTGCTCCTTCCATTGTTCTTGTGACACCCCCTTGCCATCACATCACACACTATAGCAACTCCATACTTCTCATCTTCCTCCATGCTTTCATCCAGACTTAAAGGTAACTGAGACAGTCTGCTGTCACATTCCTAACACCAGGCAGATATTCCATTTAAAAATCATAATCTTGTAGACTGAAAAGTCACCTGGCGGGGTGGGGGTGTTGCTCTGCCTGCTGTCTTGGTAGTAAAGGAGATCCACCTAAGGTTTGTGGTCTGTTATTGTAGTAAATGTATTTTTCCATACCTACTACCAGAAATACTCAATGGCCACATACATGCCAGGGCTCCTTTCTCAATTACAAAGAACCTAGTTTCATCTAGCTTGAATGATCTTGATGCATACGCCACTGTCGCCTCATGACTATCCTTAAACTGCAAAAGAACTACTCCTATGCCATAACTACTCGCACCTGTTAAAGCCATGAAATTACTCCTCATTTCATAGGGTTTCAAATAAAGAGTCTTACATATCTCTTCTTTTAATGCATCAAACTCAGTTTCACATAGCTCACATGATTCATACTGGAATCCTTCTTATGTAACTTCCTTGTGGTGTTCGTTTTGTCAGCAAAGTTCACAATGAATTTAGCATAAACTTTGCAAAGTCCCAGAAATTAATTCAACTCATCTTTGTTTTGCAGACTAGGTGCCTTCCTGCTGATCTCAACGAATCTCCCTTTCTGCTTAGTACCATCACAATCAATGTGATGGCCCAAGTAGTCCTCTCCAGACATCCCAATTCAGAGTTTTCCTTTTTTATGGTTAGACTGCTCTCTCTTAGGCTAATCAACATTGTCAGGCTCTTTTCAGTCCTTTCCATTAAAAAGAATATCATCATGGAAGAAGGTTACATTCCTGATGTTAATGAAAAGTTGCTGCAAGGCTCTCTGGAGTATCGCTGAGGCAAAAGCCAGACCAACGGTACACTCCTTCTGGGGTTATAAATGAAGTCAAAGGTTTTGAACCATCATCTAAAAGTATCTGGTGGTAAACTGAAGAAAGTGCTGATGTTCAGAACACTGCAGGACCCTTCAATGTTCCCAACATTTCAATAATGTTTGGTAATAGGAGGCAATCCACCCAGGTGCATTTGTTCTGGTTTCTTAAGTCTATGCACATCCTTATTTTCCCCCATATTGTTTAGCCGGAGCTACTGGGGATAACCATTCGGATGCTTCAATGGCTTCTCTTATTTCTTCTCTGCACAGTGTTTCCAATTCCAGACTCAATTCCACCCTCAATGTTAGCGGAACTGTCCTGACCTTATACACCTTTGGTATAACTCCTTGAGGATTTTGTGTCCAAATCACTTTAGTAATCTGAGATTATCAGAAACCTCTCCTGTGCACCTTTTCTCCCACTATTGTTGGAGCTCTTTCCCATCTTCCTGTGCACATAGACCTTGATCAGGATGGATCGGATTAAGCATGATACCTAGTTGTCTTTACTGTGGCCACCACAACAAACAGCCTCAGTCCTTGGCAACATACACTTTGGATAATGTGCATCTTCCCTTGAACTCTATCTGTGCATCAAAGCAGCCCACAACTTCTGTCTGTTTCTTACAATATGCCATTGGCTCAATTTCAGATTTTTCTAGTGTTTCTTACCCATACACATGAAATATATCATCCCCAATCACGGTATACCATGCACGAGAATCTGCCATAACCAGGGCCACTGGAATTATGCAATTGTGCGGCCGTGGCATTTTTCGCATACTTTTGGATTTGTTACATAATCTACCATCTGCTTCATAATCTGCATAATCTAACAAAAAAATGTGTTTCTAGCTCAAACGATTCAAAAGTAACTAAAAATACAGCAACATGTGTTGCTGCACAGCGGAACGCCCTTTGTAAAAGTTGACTGGTCACTTTTCTCTTGCTAATGACTATATTTGGGTGTTAAACCAGTATTAATCAGGTGAAATATATGCCCAGACAGCTTTAACAAGTGTAAAAATCTGAAAATAATGAGGTAATAATATCACAAAATATGCCACATTATTCCACATAATTTGCCTTTTCTTGCAGCATAATTTAGTCAACCCTGCCGCATAATTTGGCCCTCTCCTACCGCATAATGTCAGTGGGTCTAGCCATAATCTTTAAAGTTTTACTATTGACGTTTTCTGTTAAACAAAATCTTCCCTAACAACTTCTTTTTCGTCTTTGTTCTTGCCCTCAACTACAATTTCTTTGCATCTATCATATCTTGACATATCACCTGACCCTCTTCAACACATATGGAAACAGTGACCCCTCACATTATATTTTCTACAAATTTGACTGCATGCATTACAACCCTAGTCTGCCATTTCATGCACCCTTATACCAATCTGAGAACATGTGATTTCTTTTTCATCACTTATCTCGGTAGCGTTACTACTAGATCTTGTTCTGTCCCTTCTTTTTCATTCTGGTTTGGCAGTTTGGACTGGACTGTTGGTACTGGAGCAGGACCAAGACTGATTTGCATATGGCTGGGTCTAAGCTGAGGTGGTATGGGGCAAAAAAATGGTGGGTTGGAATGCTACCCAGAGTGATTGACAATGTGTAGACTATTTGCAAGTATTCCTCCCATCACCTTTTGTGTGTTTGGATTTTGAACATAAACATTCCAGAACTGTAGAAAGGTTGGAATGCTAGGTATGGAAGCAGGTGAGGAGAATAAATACTAAAGTGCTAACCTAAAATAAACATTGTCAATTGCTACACACCTTTATGCAACACTATAGATCGGAATTTGTTGATGGATAGATAGACCTTAGGGGCTGGATTTTTAAGTGATATCCTCTCAGTCATTAGGTTTTGTTCTATTTTTTCTCTAAAGACATTGACGTGTTGCATTAAGTATCTTAGTATGAAGAAAATTATTTCTGTTAATTGAAGGCTGGACTTAACTTTGGTATTCTTCATAACTAATGACTGTGACAAGGATGATTTGCATGAAAGCAATGTCCCAATACTTACTGGTAATTTTCATTAGTCCTAGCCCTACTCATCCTCATCCAAGTCAATATGATCCACCCAAACTCCCTTGATTGACTGACCTTCATTATGGCTTTGTATGTCAGGAAGATTCTGAGAAGGAATGTATTCTCATGGTGCCCAGCAGTGGGTGTGGGGGTTGGGTACCTTCATTGCATTTTCTTGAGTCTTCCTTTCTCAAGGTGGAATTCACCTAATAAGTAACACACATACACACATATGTTTTGCAATAGTGATTCTGTTGTTACAGTTACATCATTCTCTCCACAGGAATTCCATGTTTTGATCTTTAATAACTTTGGTGTAGTTTGATGAAACTGTTCAAAAAGTTCTTAAAGTTTGAGTCATCTGTATTGACTCGATCCTGGAGAATTTTGTGAAGGTCAGTCAGGGAGGTTAGAGGGGTCCATACAAGTGCTAAGCTTCATGTTAATTTCCATATAGACATTTCTGTCACACCTACATCAAAACATGCAGGTCCAACTCACAATAATTTTGTTGTTAGGTGAAAATTAAGTCAGTAGTTTTTTAAAACAAGGCCAAAAAAAGTAGGGTCATGATTTATAGTTAGGCCGGCAGCCAACTGTCACTCATAGTGGTGGTGCTCATTACCGCTGCCAGCCAGGCTGGACTACTGCCTCCCAGATTTAGAGATTTCTGCTGGCCCTGTGGAGATCTCTAAGCCATGGCTGCGGCTCCTCTGAACGCATTAAAAGTTTGCTGAGCGGCCACCATGTTTCATGCTGCCACTCAGAAAACTTTTTTGTTTTTGAAAATAAAACTCCCAAAGCTCGAGTTTCTTATGATGGATGAAGGCCTTCCAATGTTTTGGAATCTTCCGGAGAGCGACGACGCACACGCGACATCCTGGTCAAGCTCCACTCCTTTAAAGTAAAGGAAGCCATCTTGCAGGCGGCCAGGAAGAAAGACGAGATTGCCTTCCAAGGATTCAAATGCTCGCTGTATCAAGATCTGGCTACATCCACCCTACTGAGAAGACAACACTTCAGATCAATAACGGCAAAGCTGCGGTCAGACAACATTAAATACAGATGGACTTACCCCTTCGGGCTGGCCTTCGATTACAACAACAAAACTCGCCACATCAAAGAACTAGAGGAAGGCTTAGAGATCTTAGGGCTACCGAATCCGGAGGAAGCACCCAGTCACAATGCCGTGAAAAGGAAGGAGACAGAATGCAATACATCATTCCAATGGCGCACAACACCCAAAGGCAGACAATCAAAAACCTAATGCGACATCTGCAGCGGGAGTCGAGATGATGGAGGCACTACAGGTGGGGGTCTCTATCGTCTAAGATGAAATACGGGGGAGATAAGCAACTTTGCTAGAGACGTATGAACCCTGTATCAGAGTTTCATTGTATGTAAGTGGACTCGGTTCCAAACAAGGCAAGGTATAGACATGCTACATTGTATCTGCACAAGAGACAGCAGAGGCTGCAGTCCCTGACCAGGGTGCCCGCCGACATGCCCTTAACCTTGAGTGACATTATTGCTGGGGGCCTTTGGGCCTCTCAGCACAGGTTAAACTTGGTTCTTTGTTTTAAATGTTCGAGGGTGGGGGGATCACATAGAGGAAGGTGGTGGACACACAGGGGAAGCATACAACAACACTACTGTGCCTTAAGTGGAGGGAGAGGGTTGCGGGACCAACAGAGGTCCACTTGGAAAGAAAGACGAGAGGAGACAGGTTGCTCACACCAAAGGGTCCGATTATGAGGAGGCGGGCGGGACACGAGACGGGATGATTTCAATAGCTTTGTGGAATGTGAAAGGTCTGAACTCGCTTCTCAAGCGTCATAAAATCTGAAAATACCTGGTAGACCATCACTTATATATGGTGGCTCTCCAAGAAACACATTTAAAGCGTTCGGAGGAGCTCCAGCAACATCACAAAAGTTATTCCCTAATTTACAGATCGTCTGCGGGAACAAAACAGAAAGGGGTGGCAATAATGTTCCACAACGCTACAAAATTCCAACCAGAAGCCATAAAGTTGGATAGGGAAGGTAGGGTGATAATGGTAAAGGGGAAACTGAGGGGAAGATTATGTACGTTTATTTCAGCATATGCCCCTAACACAGGTCAACCAGCATTTTTAACCTCCCTGCTAAACATGATGGGTGGATTCCCAGAAGGCCCGATAATACTCATGGGGGACTTTAATCTTACATGGAATGCAGAAACAGATAGCACACACCCCCACAGAACCTCCACTGGCAGTTTTCCCAAAGGAACTAAACAGACCCTTCAGTCGTTAGGCCTCAGTGACGCCTGGAGATCGCTCTACCCTACCACCAGAGATTATACTTTCTTCTCCCACGTACATCAAACATACTCACGACTGGATTATATATACATAAGCCAAAGCCTACTGGGGTCCCTCCAAGCCGCGAAGATCCTCCCGATCACTATCTCAGATCGCAGCCTTATCGCAATATGCTTGAACTGGGGTAGCGCTACGCCAAGCCCGCCAAGATGGTATTTCTCTGTCATCTCCTTAACTCGAGACAGAGTACTTCGAGACGAATTACGGTCGGCAATCAAAGAATTTTTTCAATAAATCAGTCGCACGCAACTTCTCCCTTGAACAACTGTTACGCCTTTAAGGCAGTATTGCGGGGCAAATGCATTGAGCTAAATGCTGCACCAAACAAACAAAAAGCTAAGGAGAGGGCAACGCTAGAAGTGGAACTGGGGGAAATAGAATGGGAACATAAAAAGACCCCCACCCGGGTCCTACAACATAAACTAAGCACCTTAAAAGGGAAAATCACTGCAATATACACCAATAGAGCGGACTACACCCTCCAGAGGTACGACGGATTTCCTATGCCCAGGGGAACAAAGAGGGATCCCACCTAGCAAGACAGCTCCGTGAAAAACGGGAGCAGTAACACATAGGAGGGATTCGCGATGGAGAGGGCAACATAGTATATGGAGACAAAGAGAAGGCTAACATATTTGGATCCTTCTATAAAGAGCTTTACCAAGCCATGCCCACAGATCCAGCTGCACATCAAAATTACCTGCAATCGCTTACACTGCCACAGGTCCCCCCTGCCTGGAATGATCAGTTACATGCCCCATCACGGACGAAGAAGTAGGGAGAGCGATAGCGGCATTAAAACTCAATAGGTCTCCAGGGCCAGACGGTTTGACGGCACACTTCTATAGAACATATGCATCAGAGATTACTTCACAGCTAACCTCCATATTTAACGCGATAGCTGAGGGACCAAGGGTGACAGATTCAATGGCTGAAGCCGTGATACCGTAATTCCGAAGACAGGGAAAAACTCACAGAACTGTGCCTCATACAGGCCAATTGTGTTGTTAAACTTGGATGCCAAATTATACTCTGCAATACTGGCTGCCAGACTAGAGAACTTGATGCCAGACCTAATCCACCCGGATCAATCGGGCTTCATAAAGGGGAGGCAGACCCATGACAATATTCGTAGAACACTAAACCTGATAGAAAAGGTTACCAAACACAAGATCCCGGCATGGGTTTGGACGCGGAAAAGGCCTTTGACAGGGCAGATTGGGCGTTCCTTTTCCACACGCTTGAAAGCTTCGGATTTGGGGAAACATTGATTAACATGATTAAGGCCAACTACTCACAACCACGTTCCAGAGTGCAGGTTAATGGGGTGAGCGCACTTCTGTTTGCCTTAGACAGATGGACGAGGCAGGGATGCCCATTTTCGACCCTGCTGTTCACCCTGAGCATAGAACCATTGGCGGCACGGATCCGAGCAACCTCAGGGATCCAGGGGATACGTTTCGGAGGTGAGGAACATAAATTGTCCTTGTTCGCAGACGATGTCCTGATGACACTCACCTCCCCTGGCTCCTCCCTGCAGGCCCTACAGTTAGAACTAAAAATGTTTGAGAGTGTCACAGGTTTCAAGGTAAACTTAACTAAATCATCCATCCTAAACCTTACGGTATCAGAAGGGGATGCTAATCTTATATGGGGCACACATCATTTTACTGGGCTAAACACACTCTCACATACTTGGGAATCTGGCTGACACCGCGGTTAGAGGGCTTATTCAGGGCTAACTACCCCCCATTATTGCAACAACTACAACAAGACCTCAAACGCTGGAAGCCACTATATATCTCCTGCCTAAGGCGCATCCAAGCGATAAAAATGACAGTGCTACCCAAACTCTTATATCTGTTCCAGGCACCTCCGATTGACTTAGAGAGAGTCTTGCTCCCCAGGCTACGCTCACTCATCACCCGATACATTTGGCAGAACGGTAGGGCGCGTCTTCCCTTCCATACATTAAGGCGCACAAAGGGCGAGGGCGGGGTTGCCCTCCCGGCCTTTAGTCTGTACTATAAAGCTGCCCAACTGAGGATAATTGCGGAGTGGTCCATGGGGGAATCGGACAAGCATTGGTTGCACATGTATAGGGCGATAGTTGGCAGGACAATCTGGGATGTGATATGGAAGCATAAGAAAGATAGGCCCCGAACGCCTATCTAAGTACACCTACGAGAACCACCCTCAAGGTCTGGGATGAGGTCACTAAAGGGCCAGGGTGGACGTCGTTCCCTTCTCCTTACACACGAATTCATTTTAACCCGGGGTTTCCCTCAGCAATGCGAGAGGGGCCGTTTGACGCCTGGAGGGAGCGAGGTTGCCTGATGCTCTCGGATCTATTCCACAATCACGACATACTTACATTTGAGAATTGTCAAAGGTACTTCCACTTAGCACCTAACGAACACTTCAATTATCTTCAGCTCAAACACTGGGCCCTTCACCCACAGGTCAGAGAGGCTGACACACGAGAACGAACACCGATAAAAAGCTTTGTGCGGAGGGTGGGTTCCATGAAGGGGTTGATCACCTTCCTGTACGGACCACTGCTATCTACTGCATGCACCGAGACCCCGTTACACTAGCTTCTGGGAACATATAGTTGGAAGGGAAATTTCTGAAAAGGAATGGAAACACTTATGGTCAGACATCACTAAGAATAATCATTCATTAGATCTACGAGAAGCACACTATAAGACTCTCTTTGACTGGTATCATTATCCCACTAAACTTAAAAAGATATTTCCAGAGTCTTCTGATTTGTGCTGGAGGGGATGCGGCCTCCTCGGGGACTTCCACCACATCTGGTGGGACTGCCCCACGATCAAGACTTTCTGGGAGGAGATTCCGGCGCACATGAAAGACATGTAGGATACCCCATCCCGACCACCGCAGAGGCAGTCCTCTTGGGCCTTAGAGACCCAGAGTTGGAATCATAAACGAAAGCTGATAGGGCTATCATATTGGCATGTTTGGGGGCCGCTAAAATGGCAATCGCGGCTGCATGGAAGAAGATAGCAGCCCCGGTGCTGGCATAATGGCACTCCCGCCTATGGAAAATACTCACCATAGAAGGACTAGCAGACATCTTTCGAGATGACTACAAAAACTTTGAATACAAATGGGGTCCACTAGTCTCCTATCTCACACAGGGTCTCCCCTTGGCAGTAAGCCCACCCACGCTGCGAGCTATGTACTTGTTCCAGTTTTAGTCTATGACAGGGCCCACCCTCAGGTTCCCCAAGCTGACCTTGGGGGGCAGTCCTACATACCACTGAACTGATCTTGGGGGCCAATAATGTACTCTCCGAGCCACACAGCATATTTAAAGGCCAGTCTGCACACCACTTCTTCACCACCAAAGTTGGTAAGGGGAAGGGATCAGGGAGGGGGAGGGTTAGTTGGGTTGGGGTTATAAAGCAACAAAAAATAAAAAAGTTCAATCACTTGATTGGAAGGGAGGGCATGTATCGGATAATTTGCTTGTGGTAGAGGTACCCGCACATGAAGAATCTGTATCCTCATTAGATTGCAATTGGAATGTGGGGAAGGTTTATATGATGTAATGCCTCCTCTCATGGTGCTTATTCTCAATCAAAAAGAGTTTTGACAAAAAAAACAAGCATTGGCATAGCCAATAGGTCTCGCTTTTGGGACCTTATAAGTATTTAGTTATGCAGCACAATATCCTTGGTGCAACAACATTAACTGTTGCATGGTAAAACACTTATAAGGTTCCAAAGGCGAGACCTATTGGCTATGCCAATGCTTGTTAAAGATTGGAACTATCTCTGCTCCTTTCCCAGTTGCAGGGCTTTGCCACCTGCCATATTGGCATTGGCAATACGGTTTAAGTAAGGGGCCCAGACAGTGGTTCAGACTTAAACAGATCTGCAGGAATCTTGTCTGGCCCAGGTGCCTTACCTACTTTCTGTGCACAGATTGCACGGTTGGTTTCATTCAAAGAAAAGTAACTTATCGGTTCTTTAATATCCTGCCCTTGAGAAGTACTTTTCACTAAACGCTCACAATCTGGTTCTCTGATGTGCACAGAGGTGGAATTAGAAGAACCAGCGGGACCGACACTATAGAGAGCTTGGAAGTGATTTACCCAGTTATGGGGAAGAAAAGTATTTTCTGGTCTCATGGTGATTGTTTTTGCACCATGGCTTATGTGCCAGAAAACAGCCTGGTTTCCTGATCGGGCTGTCTAGAACACCTTCCCATACAGAGGTATCCCATTCTACTTTAGCCTGTTTTTGGGCTGCTTTATATGTGGCGCTAGCTGAGTGTATTTCAAGTTGGGAACCGTCATTTATGGCTTGGATTAGAGCACTCATAGCTGACCTACAGGTCTTCCTGTACCAAGTAGGTTTAATATGTACAGCCGTTTTCGTCTTGGGTGGGGGTCTAGTAAAAATAGTATTTTTCAATGCCTCAAAACAATTGGCATTAGAGGCCATGACTAAGTCAAGGAAGGAGTCAGGATTAGCAAGTTTCGCTGCCCTCGCTCCCATATTACATTCACTTGGGGTTAAAGTAGTGAGGGAAAAACAAACTAAGTGTACGGACAATATATTTGGTTCACTAACTTCCCTATCCATTCCAACCTTGCTTTTGTGAAGATGGTCAAACAATATTGCAAGGCCTCTGGATTGAAAGTCAACATACAAAAATCACAGGTCCTGTATGTCTCTGTTCCACAACATTAAGTAACTTTATTAAGGTGCTGTACCTTTTCCAGTGGATCACAGAAACAATATGTGTGAGAATAAGCACTGCCCGTCCACTTCCAGATGGTACAGGCCAATTATGGACCGATTAATACAAGCAGTAAGCAGGATCAGTACCCTTTCCACTTAGGATATCTTTCTTGTTATGGCAAACTAGCAGCTGTCATAATGACAATACTACCTCATGTCCTTTCTCCTTAACTCTTCCACTACCAGTTTCCAATACAACACTTAAACAAGTCGCACATTCCTTATCACATGTGGATTCAATCTGGGCGGGAGGCTCTGATCAGAATCTGGTAATTGCCCTGACATGTCATTTGGAAAAGAAAACACAATTAACGGCCCTTGGAGTGCAGCCTCCCTAGGGCTGGGCAGGCAGACCCCGGGGTTTACTGTCAGCTTCGACCCTGCTCAATGGGAAGCTTCACTGCCCAAACACTCATAAAAAGACGCCATGACGTGGCTCCACGTTTTACCATCTTATGTTGTCCCAAATTAGAACTGTGCAACCCACTCCTGGTGTTTTAGTGGGCAGTATTCTTTAAAAGCACAACCAGAACAAGTTTACCAGATGACTGGTCTCAACAGGGACAGCCTTTTCCAAGACGCCTTCCTCTAAAATGTAATACTTTTCCAGGGCGCCTTCCTCTAAAATGTAATACTTTTCCAGGGCGCTTTTCTCTAAAAATGTAATGCATTCTGGGAGCTATAATGTTTGTTTGTTTCAATTGAACTAGCCCGGTGATTGGTAAAAGCAAAGCACGTGATTGGAACTTGGTGTGAGTAGCATAGCAAGGATCCCATGGGCCCTGGTGCAAACAAGGAAAATGCCTCTTTTGACTGTTGTTGTAGGACTAAAATACAACACTTATCAGGGTCGTGTGCCCTGGTGCCACTGCTGCACCAATGGTGGCTATGGCACTGTATTGAGTCCTTTATGACATAGGGCCATCTGGTAACTAAAGATTTTTTTTTTAAAAGAACAGAACCCTAACTGCAGGTGTAAAACATTCTGATGGAAGTGCTCTGTATTTGAGACGGGCTCTAGGTCCCGGTGCCACTGCACCTGGTGCACCAATGGTAGCTATGCCCCTGCATTGTGCCCTTTATGGCTTAGGGCAGCTGGTAACTAAAAAAAACAAACAGAAATCTAACTGCAGGTGTAAAGCATTCTAGCGGAACTGTGCTGTATTCGAGACCGGCCACCTCGTGTGCAAGGCTGCCAAAGAACACCACAACTTTAAGCGAATCCTGACATTTCAGCCAACACCACTCTAAGTATGGATTCCCGATGTACGCCTGGGTTTACAATTAGTTATGGGCATTGAGCGCGTGGTTAAAAGGTCAGGGGTGAGTGAAGCTGTCACACGTTCTAAGGGGTATTTGGCAGCTGAGCGGCAGGGCTGGGGGAGATGCAGTCTCGCCTGGCAGTTTGTATGGGTGGCTTGCGCAGCATGGACCTGGAGACATGCAAGGTCTACTGTGACTACGTGGCAGTGCTGGGCAGAGTAAATGCCAGACTGACCCGGGTGTAGTGAAATTGGGAAACCTCTCGCATACCAATAATTCTGTAATATGGTGAGGCTCAGGCGGTCATGTCGCCCTCTTCCGGTGATATATATGGGATTAGGACAAAAATCCATAGAAAGGGTCTCTGAGATGTCGGTAGGGCTGGGGAAGTTGGGAACATCACATATGGCTTTAAGAGAATCAGGGTAGGAGCACAGGTAGTCATTCCCGGCTCCTTTAGGGCAGAAGTGAAGTATCACTTGCCCGAGGCCTCTACAGAGTCAGCAGGGCTGGGGCGCAGTCCCTCGCAAGTCTGAAAACGACCTGCCGCATGAATGCCTCTCCACCAACCTAGCATCACCGGCCGCTCACAAATACTGCATATTTGTCTGGAAGCCACATCACGCTTCATTGTTTATATCGTCGACTTGTTCTGATATTACGGCGCGTGGAAACTTGGACGAGACGGATTATGAAAAGAGAGAGACTTTTTATTCCGGTTATAGATGTTCACACAGCCCCGGTTCTGCTGCCTGCAGAGTTGCTACCCTTCAAATACCTGGTAGCAAGAAGTGCACGAAAAGAACGAGGATATCTGAACTTTTCACACCTGACCTAAGACAAGCAGAGCTTTCTTTGCTTGTGCTAAAAAAAGGAAGAAAGAAGAGGGAAAAGGTGAGCATTTCCGGTGAATAAACCTGTCGCATATCACAGCAACTTATTTAAGACGTGAAGAACGATTTCGGAGCAGGCGGGATCGTTATTTTTAAGGAAAAATCAACCGTACACAGGACAAATTATATGATCAAAAATTACTGCGATTTCTTTTTTTTTTTTTAATTCAGACAGCATTCTTTCTCTTTTGATGTTTGGCTTTGATTGATTTTCTATACCTTGAAGCTGTGCCCACGGTTCACTGTTTACAAAACCGGTGACTGCACCCCCTTAGCTGCGGAAAGCAGAGACATATGGTGAGGGAAAAAAAAGGCTTCACACTTCGATTCAAGTTTAATGGTTCTGGGGCTGCTGAAAACAAGTGAGATGAAAGCCAGATGGCGCCTGGAGCGATGCGAGGAATGCGTGTGCGCGTACCCGCACGCTCTAGGCCAGCCAAAAAGCTGTGGTCGCATTTCTAAAAGCCCACTGACTAAATGTCTCGCCCCCAGACCAGCGCAAGCGTTGGCTCAGGGCGAGACCTAAAAAGGAATCTGATTGGATGAAGGAATTTTTTCCTTTGGTCCAATGCAGATTTGAGGACACAGGTAGGGCCGAAGGACTCCAGTGATCTGGTTGGCTGCCGCCGCTGAAAATGTTTTTTTTATTATTACAGGATACCTGCCATTGAAGCCTGGCTCCCCAAAATATCAGAAGAGCATAAGAGAGCAGGGCTGCATTACCTGACCTTATGATAAATGTAGGAGGAATCCCAAAGGAGTAGATTCTGCCCATTTTTGACACTGGATTCGAGGAACTGCCTGTGAATTTGCTGATTCCGAGAGTGGACAGGTTGTGCCAGATTTGAAATCCACAAAGTTTTTTCAGCTGTGAGTCCTGAAAAAAAAGAAAACCTGCAGTGTAATTGTGCACAACTGGGTGCAAGGCCCAAATGGTGTAGGTGAGATGACAGGGTAACTTCCCATTGACCAGGGCCTGAGCCCTGAGACTGCAGCCCATGACCAAAGGTCTACGCAGCTGTGTTGGATGGGGTTGGGATTGGGATTGGTGCATGACATGACCATAAGCCAGGTTCTGCACCCAGTGTAGCTGGTTGGATGGAATGAATGTGGGTACAGGGCCTGGCCTTAGGAGCTGAGTACAGGGGATGCTGCACAGGGACAAAGGCTGTCCATAGTCAATTTGGATGGGATAGGGCTGACGGAACTATTTAAAAATGACTGAAAAGCTTTCCCATGCTGATCCCAAAGACTATATTTTTTTATTATTTTGTAGTTAGTCAGCTTTATTTTTCACTGAAAGATCCAAATCACAATTGTCAGAGCAGGGTTTTCTGTATCTTAATCTTTGAGTGTAATCATTAAATATCCCCAGTCACTGGTTGTAAGGACCTTTGGTGGTCGACGAAGAGAAATGATGAGCAATCATCTACATAAACAATACTTTGTTAAAGATTTATTATTGAGCCAGTAAAGAGAGTTAGTGCGAGTTAAAGGGTATTATTTTCAAATCTTTTCAGGTTTTCATCTATTTATTTACAAGACATTAATCTTAAATTTCAGCATTAGGAGTTGATATAATCCATCAATCGATATTTGATTACAAAATAGAACAATATGTTTGTTAAAATAACAGTTAAATTAGTAATAATGCCACAAGCATGTTCCATAAAGGAAACCTGCTATTCTAAATAAGCTGTGATAATAAAAGGAAAGTTGTCACTTCAGAAACCCATAAAGAGTTCTGATTGAAAGAAAGACCAATGTGTAAGCATAAAGCATTTGCAAGTCAGACTAGTAATTTACTGTCAGTCATGATTCAGTAGGCATATAATATGAGGTTAAGTAACGTCCCATGTAGAGAAGTCTGTGAGATCAGAGCTAAATCTCTAGTCAAAAGTTCAGGGAAAGGAAAATTCAGGAGGATCTGCATCTCGGGTTCTGGGGTCTAAACTTCGCTCTGTAAGCAAGCAAGTCTCCTCTGATCTAGGAGCACACACTAATATAAACACACAAATTCTATGCTACAAAATTATTTTCTTTCGTCTTGTTCATCCACCAATAGAATATCAGCAAACTCCTTGGAATGGATTCACTCCCCACGTTCTCACCAGAGCATACTAGCCTTTCAGACATTAGTTCTAGGAAATGGTTCAATGTTATTTTCTTGAGGTCCAAACTTCTTCCCATGAATCATTTTTCCTGACATTATTGTCTCTTCCCAATGAGAACCTCACTATTAGCTGTCTAATACAAAACAAATGTCTATTCACTAACTAGCAGTAGTCTTCCGAAGTTGCAACATCCGCAGTAACGAGAAGAAAAGCATCTTGCACAAACAACTATTCAATGTGAAAAACAGGCCTTTCTTGGCTAAAACATTATTTCTCATTTAATATGACATCGACAGTTACGCTAACTTAGTCCAGCATTTGATTTACGACTAGGCCTATAACATTCAAGTATGATTACATACTACAAATTCTGCATTTAGCACATGCTTTATTTAAAGTAAGATTGTACAGGTTATTAATAAAAGTGGTTTCATTGCAGCAAAATGAAAGCTAACAAATGACATGATGACAAAAGCAAATTAAATAAATGAGAAGCGCGAACAATTCTAACATAATCTTGACAGATATGAGTGTTGCTACATGAGACTTTTTATGACATCTTGACACGGAAATAGGTAATTGCATTAAAAATCCTAAAACAATGAGCATTCTGCCTCATGAGATAAATTAAAACTGATTTGACGTTGTTAGAGCAATTGTGTCCCCAAACAGTAATTCAGCATGTCACATCCCAGCCCTGCTGCTTTTTCTTTCCCTCTCCGGTCGTTTAACTCAGTGTGTCCAGTGCGTCCAGGCGGCACTAGAAATACACTATGCACTGATGGTAAAAACTTTACCTTGTGCACAGCCATTAGCCAAGTGTTGTTTAAAAGTCCAAGGGAGCCTTACATAAAGCGGCGCCACTTTGTGTAATAACCAATAGATATTATTTTATTTAAGCATCACTGTTGTTTAAACAAGACCTTCTTAGTACAACATTTCAGAAAATAAATGGTGCAACATGAGAAAGACTGCATGTGAGTAATTGCATTGTACTTCCGGGTGAATCTTTCTGCACCTCTGCTTTGACAGAAACTATACTTGCTGCAAGAATAGGAGGCGAACAGACCGTGAGTCTCCAGAAGGCCGAAACTCAGGGGCAGATTTACAAGCCCCTTGCGCCACTTTTGCGTCATTTTTCCCATGTTAAAAATGACGCAAAAGTGGCGCAAGGGGCTTGTAAATCTGCCCCTCAGTTGTTCGTTCAAGGTGTTGGGTCCGACTACTGCCCTGCTGGGAGGGGAATGCACTGTCTTAGCCAAACACGTGTGCCTGACCAGGAGGAGTGGAAGGTTCTTTAGTGTTCCAGGTAAAATATCATTTTTCCTTTGCAGCGCCTGTCTGTATCCCAATAGGCTGAGCAGGACTGTTGCAAGCCAAGACTCTTTCTGCAGCCCAGCTTATAACTGAACATGCCACAAGAGACGCGTTCTTGCTCCACTACCTGGTAAGACCTACAGTACCCCCAGGACTCCATGGAAGCAAACCCTCAACGCAGATGATGATATAAAAAATATAAAAAATCGAAGGCTACTTTCCCCTCTTTTCCCCCTGCTTGCTTATTTTCCCAGTCAGGGACTGTCAGGCCTCCCGAAACAGGAAAAATTCACTTCGGAAGCAGGCCCGGTTCTAGAGGGTGGGCCAGGGGGGGAGGGGGGGGGGGGAACAGGCCCTCCCAAGATAGTCCTGTGGCCCACCCATTACATTCACACGCAGAAACGTATCTTTTGTTCGTTTTCCTAATGAAGAAATTCACACGGGTCTGCAGGCTCTCAATCAAAGTCTAATTGTGCAACTTTCATCTATTTATCTATAAGGCCAATGCATTGATCTTCTCTAAGTGCCTGGGGACAGGAGTAACATCACTTGGGACGGCATCTATTACTAGCAAGTGTAAGCAGAAGGGGTACCTGAGACATCCCACTATAATGAGACCGCAAGCTCCTCTCACACAGTAATTAGGAGATGAAAACAATTATATGGCAGAAACAGCAAGAAGGATTTTGCCACTGCAAGAAAAGTCAATTAACATTTGCATACAATTAGGATATATGTGAGTAGTGCTTTGTTATATTTTCTTTCTGCTTTGATGTTATTCCTAACTTATGGCCAGGGCCAGTGGAATTATGTGGCTGGGAAAAATCAAATTATGCGTCAAGGTTGATTGACTATGTTATGTGGCATTAAAAGGTAAATTCCTCAGTGTATGTCGGACATTTTGTGACAGTATTACTTCATTATTTTTACCTTTTTACAAATTAACACTGTATTGGCAAAGGTTACACCTCATTAGTACCAGTTCAACATCGAAATACAGTAATAGGTAACTGAAAGATGGCCCATCAACCTTTGCGAAGGACTATCCACTGCGCAGCAACACATGTTGCTGGGTTTTTTCTAACTTTTGATCCATTTGAGCTAGTAACTTTTTTATGCCAAAATCTGCAAATTATGCAGCAGATGAAGGATTATGGGACAAATGTGGCAAATCCATAATTATGTGGAATATGCTGCAGCATCGCAAAATGTCCTGTGGCCCTGCTTATGGCACTATATAAAGCAAAAAACACTGCCTTTGGTCTTCTTAAGTGAAAAGACTTCTCTAGTTTCACTAACACAATAAAGATACAGAATGGGAAGGAGAAGTGCTGCTGTACATTATACAAAGAAAAGCACTGGCAACATGCAGGGCCGGACTAGCCCTAGCGGGCACCGGGCGTTTCCCCGGTGGGCCGCCAGGGTGGGGGCCGGTTTTGGGACCCTGGGGGGCCGTTTTTGTTACCGGGGGCCGGCAATATCGGCCCCCTGTAACAAAATCGGCCGAAACCGGCCCTAGCAAACAGCTCTGCTGTACCCCCTCCCTACCACCGGGGGTCGGCCGAGCAGTTTGCCAGGGCTGGTTTTGGCTCCCAGTCCGGCCCTGGCAACATGTGCTGCCGCTGTCCTGCCTACTCTTAATATCCGAGGTGCTTGCAGAAGGCAGAGCTTGTTAATATAATTTGAAGGAACTTAAAGAACACTTTGGGGCACCGATGACTGTGCATTAATTATCTCCCAACAAATTCTCTCATTTTGTCACATGAATAGACAGATATGGATAGTAGTCACGGCCATTGGAATTATTCAATTCTGCTGATGCAACGTTGTATGCATAATTATGGATTTGTTACATCTGTCACATAATCCATGATCTGCTACTAAAAACGCAGTGATATGTTTCTGCACAGTGGAAGACAGTTCACAAAGTTTTACTGGACACCATTCAGCTGCTTATTGATGTGTTTGTGGTTTAAACAGGTATTAATGAGGTGAAACTTTTTTCCTGCCAGTTTTAACATGAGTAAAAAATGACAAAATTATAAAGCAGTATTACCCCACATTATATTGCATAATTTAGTCAACTCTGCTGCTTAATTTGGATACCCCCATTGTATTATTCCAGTGGCCCTGATTATAGGGCTATTGTTACTCCTTTGATCCTGAACTGATATGATAATATAATGGGCTAATGCATTTGCTGCTGAGAGTTTCCTACAATCTGCGGCTTCACAAGTTCAAATCTTGCTAATCAGCCTTCCATTTCTGAAAAAAAGATTGAGATAGTAAAGTGGATCTGACTTTTCTGCATAGTTACCTCAGATTTGTTCGCCTTTTTCTCCATCCTATTTTTGCCATTTTTTTAAAACTCTGTACACTTTACCCTTGCTGGGCAGGAGTAAAGTGCCTGTGTTCCCTTTTAAACATGGTTAAATTGGCTTATTTCTAATTAACACATTAAACTTGCCTATAAGTCCATTGCCCAAAAGTCATTAGTATATAGAAAATGCACCTAGGGCCTGGAAGTTAAATGGCACTAGTGGACATCAGCAAAAATTGTGCGATCCACGGAGTGGGCCTGAAAAACCTGACTTCAGGCTTACCATTGTAACCTGACTGCTGCAGTGCAAAACCTGCAGTGCAACCTGTTAAAAAAAGCCTTTTGACAGGCAAATACCTCTGTTTTAAATTGAAAAAGTCACCCCCTGTAAGCCTTCCCACAAGGTAGGGTGCATAGAATTTAAAAGCTAAGTACATAGAAAATTAATGTCACTGTGTCCCTAGAGTGACAAGATCCCAAAAGCAATTTTCACTGTGGTAGGCCTGGCTGTCTTATACGGAAACCCAGAGGGCAGATTAAAATATTAACACTGCTATCTTGGGTTTTGGACGAGCAGGGAAAATAAACTAGTATTTTTAACAGTCCAATGTATTGTGGAGTTGGAGTTTTGATAAGTATTAAGGAAAAGTAACTTTTAGAAAGCTACATTTACCCTGCCATGAAGCTCCTGGAGGCTAATTTGCATTAGCTCCCGAACAACTACCCAGCTGGTACATAGTCTTTATTGAGGTGTGAAATTCCTTCCAGTAGCCACACAATAGACCACTTTGATAGACCGATTGATCTTAATGGGCACCTATGACTCCTCTGAGCTTAGCTGGACATTCAGGGTGAGGGTTGCTGCCCCTTCTGTTGGCACAACAGTGTCAAATACTGCCTGAAAGAACTGTCTTAGGTACATGTAAACATGTTGCAGCTTTGAAAGGGATCAAACAGGATCAGATCCCAATTCTTGTGTATCTTCTGTCTGGTTGCTGGAGGACCCTGCTTTTTTCTTACCAGACTTTTGACTCATTTTTTGTTGTGGGTCCACGGCCTGCTTCAAACTGGATTTTAGAGTTTGATGTGGGAAGACTCTAGTCATTTCCATAGCACACTTCCCTACACACCCACAGTATGGAGTGGCGCCTAACTACATCAAAGACCGTTTGAAGCCTTATGTGCCTGGTCGATGCCTCCATTCATCTGAGTCAAGCCTGTTGGCCTGCCCGCGCTTTAATAGAGCCAGCTTGGGGGGGTGGCGGGCCTTCTCAGTTGTGATTCCCCAGCTCTGGAACAAGCTACCGGACAGTATGCGTGGGGAAGCCACCTTACTCCCTTTCAGGAGGAAACTCAAGACCATCTTGTTCACTGAGGCATTTGGATAAGCTCACCCTAATCGTGCTGAGCCCAGCAGGAATAAGGGATTCCTGGGTTCTTGGTCTATGCTACAAGCGCTTAGAGACCTTTTGGTGATTTGGCGCTCTACAAATATAAACTAACATAACATGACACCCTTCGCTATCAGAGCCCAAGTTTAATGTGGCTGAAGACTTTGCCATCTTGCAATTGCCCTGACACCGTTTTGGACCTGTTTGCAGTAAGGCAAACAGGAACAACTGAGAAAAGTATGCAAGCCATGGCCTGGCAACGTTTACCAGACCCAGGAGTCACCCCTACACACTAGCTAGTGCCAACCATAAATGTGGCATCCCAAGGTACCCTCCACAGAACACTGTCTGGAGTTTGGAAGATCAGAAGAGGACCAGACCTGCTTTCTGTGACCTTAGAGGAACCCTAAAGGACTAGAGCTGCTCCCCCTTGTACCCAGGACAAAGAAGTAGGCTCTAAGGGGCAGTTGGCTGGCATCCTGTGTGGTTAGAGGGACACAACAAGCTGGAAGAGGCTTTTTCTCTGACGTGCCTATCTGACCAGTGGCAAGTCTGACCAGTGGCAACTGGACCTAGGCTGAATTTTGCGGTTGGTCTCTGGCGGACACCCTGAAAGTCTCCCTTTCTGAGTTGGGACTTGAAAAAAAAATCTGTTAGAAGTCTCAAAAGCTTCAGAGTGTCAGTGGGACCATCTACTTGCAGGCGATGTTTAGACAGAATATTGGAACCAAAAATATTGTGGGACAAAATATTGTGTTAAGAATATGTTATGTTATGCTAATAGCTTCTTGGTATAGAACAAAGACTCGCCCCTGAAGGGGCATCTCGGCACTGAGGCGACAGACAGATGGAGAAGCAGACATTAGAACAGCCAGGCCTTGAGATGATTTTTAAAACCAGGGAAGTCAGTGCATGTCCGAATGAACAAAGGGAGCCCGTTCCAGTGGTAGGGAGCGATATAAGAGAAGGCTTGGCTACCGTACCTGGATGTTCGAATATGCCGGGAGCATAGAGGAAGTTGATTTTTTGATGTAAGATTTCTACTGTGGAGATAGAGGATGAGTTTATCCTGTAAATATTTGGGTCCATTGACTGACAAAGTTTTATATGTCAGGCAGAGCAGTTTAAATAGTGCTCTTTTCCTTATGGGTAGCCAATGAAGGGCTCTGAGTAATGGGACTGAAGGTGTGCCTGGCGGCAGTTTATTAACCAGGCGAGCTGCAGTGTTTTGTACCGCCTGCATTTTGGATAGAAGGGACTCGTTGGACGCTACAACAAGAGCATTTCCATAATCAAGGCGGCTGAGTATCAATGTTTAGATAATGGTTTTTCAAGAGCTCAGCGGAAGCCACTGAAAAATCTGAAGACAAAAATATTGTGAAGGTAAGTTTGTATAGGTATGTAAAGTTTAACTACAAATAACTCCACATATATGTACGTCAATAAACTATCAGTGTTTTAATCAATGGAGTGCCGGCTCGTTTCTTCGAAGTTGATTAACAATGAGGATTATTTTTTACAGATGTAAGTGGGTCCTGCTCCCGTTGCTGAGCACCAGCCCCGTCAGGCGGATGAAGTCGGAGACCAGAAGGAGCTTTTCCTTTTGTACATTGACGATATATATATCTTCAAGGTACGTAGATGTGGAGTTAAGAATAGTAAATCTATACTTACCTATTTGCAATTACCTTCTCAAAATTTTGGTCCTTGATATTTTTGACACAATATTCTATCCACACAATAGTTTTGGTTCCAATTTTCTGTCAGTGATGCATTTCTTCCAAAAAAAGTGTCAAAGTCCCTTCCAGAAGTTGGACTTAAATGCTTTTTTTAACCTTTTGACTTCCAGACTTTTATCAGGATCAATCCACTTTGTGCATCCGAACCAAGCTCCACCGCGATTGGCCTCAAGTCACACTTAGGTCTCAGTCTCCTGCGACCATTGACTACCAATGGCGCTTTGTGCTTTCTGGTGCTATTTTCACCTAAAACTTTAAAAACTCATATCTCGGCTTCTCCTATTTGGATATCTGTCATTTTGGTGTAATTTTTTTATTCAATTTTACCCTATTATTCTAATTCAGTTTGGGATTTTATTACTTGGTGTTTTGACTTTTTTTACTGTTTTGGTATTGCATAAATACTTTACACATTTCCCAAAGTTATGCCTGTTTGCTCTGTCATTGCTAACAGGAGCTTTAGCTAAGAATAATTTAGTGCAGCCGCGGTCCGTGCAAGTAACAGTGGTGGGGCACCGTGGGGGGGGGGATTTTGAGGGACGATGCGGAGGGAAAATTAATTATTTATTTAATTTTTCCCTCTGCATTGCCCCTCGAAATCCCCCCCCCCACGTAGCCCCATCACCCCACCGCTGTTACCTGCATGGACCGCGGCTGATTTAGTGACTTTGAGGGTTCACCCTGACAACAAGTGTTATTATTCATTGGGGTGGGAAATCGCCACCCCAAATAATAATCAGGTTCCTTACAGAGAGCAAGGCTGTAATAAAAAAAATCTTTGATGTCCTACCGTCAATATTAAAATTTTGAATTGCTGGGTGTACCTGATCTGGATAAACAACAGACTTATTTAAGCTTTAAATAAATGTGACGTTTTGGGGCATTTTGAAAGATAGAGTGCATACCTCACTTATAACACTAATGATATTAGCTAAAGATGAACTCATAGCTGTGGAAGCGGTGCGGTCCCTTCATCCGATGTCCTGGAAATCCCACTGCCACCTTCAGAACTGTAGCTCCAATGGGTAACAAACATGATCAAAGGTTCTAGAATTTTGACAAGAGGAAAAGGTGATGGTGCACACAGATGGGAGATGGAGGTCTATTAGAGGAAAAAGTGAAGATAGAAAAGATGAGTAAGAATAAAAGAAAAGGAAGCATGAGACAAAAGAAAGGTAAGGAAACAAGAATAAAGAAGTTATTAACAGGGAAGAGAAGAATTCTACTCAACTGCCTACCCATGTGAAATGGTTGTGCACCCCACTTTGTTTTCCCCCTTCAAGTTGAAATTCCCTACATTTACTAGTGTCTAATCCTATTTAGAAAACTGATGCAATGTGAACCTGACTCAGCAAAATATATAAGATTAAAAGCTTTAGGATAATAGAGGCTCACGATCAGAATATAATCCTCCTTACTTGTGTTTAATTACATTGTATTTTATACGTCTGGAAATGTTAAAGAACTCTTTAAAGGTACTTTGTGAAGTGATGCCTATTGAATTGAATTACTGTGTAATGCAACATTGATTAATCGAAAAACCTAATAACAATATTTGAAATCAAACAGGGAAGAGAAGAAATATGACAGAGAGTTGATTAGTGAGGAGTAGGGGTTGACATGACCATAAAGTAAAGAATGTGAAGATGCTGGTGTGAGAATCGGATGAAGGGAGATGAAAATGGAGTCTGAGGAAGTAGGATGGATGGAGCAGAGTATTGATGAACACAATGCAAGTAGAGGGATGGGTAAACATTTACTGAGTTAGGGGTGATAAGAGGTGAGCAGGGCAATGCTTAATTTGAGCCTGTGGTTTCCGGTGCTCAGCACCGGCACTTAATTTGTTTCCGGTGCTCGGCACCTGCACCTAATTGTCAACACCGCACTTAGGACAGTCTGTCACATGGTGGTGGTACTCATCTAATTTAGAGATGAGCAGAACAACGGTAGTTTATGAATAAAATATACATTAAAAATGAGTAATACCTGCCTCCCCAGCCATTCCTTTAGCTTTGGGAAACTGGAATAATCTGAACTGTCGCACTTGCAGGCGAGAGAGATGGTTAGTAGCTGTTTTGGCAGTGATAACAGGGGCTATGGGTGGTGCAAGCTGCAGTGGCCTGGTCAGGACCCTGGCACTTGTTATTTTACAAATTAAGCACTGGAGCAGGGGGATAGAACTACAGAATGTGAAGGCGAAGGATGGTACTGGTGAAGGATGGGGATGATGAGAAAAGAAGATGGTCATATAGAAAGAAGTGTTATAAGCAAATGATTAGTGGTGGGTGAGGGGCCAAAGACAGTATGAAGAAACTGGAGGATAGCTGTAGAACAAGAGGGAGGAGAGATTTATTTTTGGATGGGGAGGGGGATGGGTAAAAAGGGGTTGATGGAAGAGACTGGTGGGAGACAGGAAAAAGGGAAAGATTAGGAAGCTTGTTAGTCACTATTTAGGAGAAACAGTTCAATTTTGAGCAGGGCCGGACTGGGAACCAAAACCGGCCCAGGCAAACAGCTCGGCCGGCCCCCCCGGGGGGTGCTAGTGGAAAGCACCACTCCTGTCTCACCACTGCCGCCGGTAACAAAAACGGCCCCCAGGGGTCCAAAACTGGTCCCCACCCAGGCAGCCCACCGGGGAAATGCCCTGTGCCCACTACGGCCAGTCCGGCCCTGATTTTGAGGCACTCAAATGAGTTCTACTTTTTCTCTTTGTTCCCCTTAAGATACACTCGGCTCAAAAGACTGACAACAAAACAGTGGTTGAGAAACTAGCCATCAAACTACAAGTCCAGGCGTCAACCACGGAAGATGTACTCTTGGCACAGTGGGTAGACAGGGGTATAAACTTGCCCACATTTGATGTCTGGTTTGGTTTTATTGTTCGGGTTCCCACTTTTGATTGTTCTTCCAATTATGACCTTGCTTATTTAGTTACAATATTCACAACCCTGGGTCTATGTAGATTTCATGTGTGCTCATGACTATGCGCTATTTAATCCAGGCCTTAGTGCTGCCGCTGTTTAGTATGTGGAGAGCTACAAGTAAAGAACAGACAACAGGATGAAAAAGTGCCAGGTCCAATTACGCACACTCATGCACCTACACAAGCACATGTACACCCCTCATTCCTTTGCATACACAAAATCATTACCCCATAGACAGCAGTAGTGAAGGTGAGGCTGACATAAGAGGGTAAGGTGGAGGGTCCAGGGTGCAGTGGAGAGAGAAGGGTGAAGTGGAGAGACGAGAAGGTGAAGCAGATAGACATGAGGGTAATAGGGGTGAGGCTGAGACAGGAGGGACGATAGTAAGAAAAATGAGTATGTTCAATCAATCAGGGTTTGTAAAGTGCGACTACTCAACCGTGAGGGTCTCAAGGTGCTGGGAGGGGGATGGGGGCTTGCTGATCCATCTGTGCTAAGGTGTTCAGTCGAGAGCCAGGTCTTGAGGTCCTTCCTGAATTGGGTCAGCAACGAGGATTGCCTGAGGTGGAGAGGCAGGGTGTTCCAGGTCTTGGCGGCGAGGTAGGAGAAGGATCTTCCTTTGGTTACTGTCTTGTGGATCCGAGGGACGGTGCCCAGGGCCAGCTGGGCGGAGCGGAGGTGTCTGGTGGGAACGTGGAATGAGAGGTTCAGGTATGCTGGTCCTGCGTCATGGAGGGCTTTTTAGGCATGCGTGAGGAGCTTGAAGGTGATCCTTTTGTTGACTGGGAGCCAGTGGAGTTCTCTGAGGTGTTCGGAGATGTGGCTGCAGCAAGGGATGTCAAGGACCAGTCTGGCTGCTGCTTTTGGAATATTCTGAAGTTTTCTGAGGAGTTTCTGGGTGACGCTGGCGTAGAGTGCGTTGCCTTAGTCGAGTCTGCTGATGAGGAGTGCGTGTGTGACTGTTTTTCTGGATTCTGAGGGGATCTGTCTAAATGTCTTTCGTAGCAGGCAGTGAGTGTGGAAGCATGATGGGGCGACTGCATTGATCTGATGTTTCATTGTGAGCGAGGAGTCTAGTATGATGCCGAGGTTTCGTGCATGGTCTGTGGGGGTGGGCGGGGTTCCCAGTGTGGAGGGCCACCATGAGTCATTCTAAGCTGAGGGTGAAGGTCCTAGGATGAGGACTTTGGTCTTGTCTGAATTCAGTTTGAGGCAGCTGCTCTTTATCCAGGTGGTGACGGACTTCATTCCTCTGTGGAAGTTGTTTCTGGAAGATGTTGAGGGGGAGAAATGGAGGGCAAGTCGGAAATACAGAGGAGGGTGAACAAGAGTGAGAGAAGGGCAAGGAACAGAGAAAAGGACGAGGAAGAGAGAGAATGATGAGGTGGAGAGAGAAGGCATAGCAGGGAAACAGGTGGATAAAGTGGAGTGACAGCGTAGGATAGGGTGACGAGAGTGAGCTGGGATGAAGTAGAGGGCAAGGTGAGTAGGACAGCAGGGTGAAGCGGAGAGAAAGGAGGGTGAAGTCGGGGAGAGAGGAATGCGAGACAAACAAAAAGGCGGTGAGGCGGAGAAAGCAAAGTAGATCAAGGCCTTAGGTTTAAATCTCTAGAAATACACAATTAAAACTAGCAGACAGGACCTGGCATTTGGTATAGTGTGCAGCTCACACCCATACATGACCATTTAGCGGGTAGGAAAGGGCAGTCATGCTGCCAGTCACAGTGATACAGATTTGGTTATATTTGCAGACTGAGACTTTTCACTTGGTTACATCGTGAGTTTCATTATCCTTTTGTTATGGTGACTCACATTTTAAGTTCGGTTTGACACATTTGTTTCTGAAGTCAATATTTTATATATTTTAGAGCAGCATGATTTAGTGTTGGTTTTGCACATTGACTGCATGAAATACATACTGTGCACATTTATGTTTTCTGACTAAGATCTTTGATGGTTACTGATGGGCCTTTCTTTATATCATAGTTATCCCTGACGAAGGGCTCTTTAGCCCGAAATGCATTAGGTGAACACCATTATGACTTACCAGGAAGCAAAGTGAATTCTACTGTGTTTTAGAATAAAGCCTTGATGGGCATTTCTTCTTTGAAAGATTGGAACCACGTTGCTTCTGTTAAGACTCCGAAAATATAGAAAAAATGGGAATAAAGTTGATTACGATGGATTACAATGGATTCTTGTGTTTTGATCGTTTGGTCAGTGCTTACATGGCTGTGCGCCTTGGGAATGGTGCGCGACGGTGCACCTACTATGTTTAGACTCTGGACAACCCCACTCATTTTTATGTCCCACCCATGCTTCTTCATGGCCCTCCTAGATCCCAAATCCTGAAGCCAGGCCTGGTCAGAAGGTAAAAAGAACAATTGATGGACAGAATGCAGAACAATGTCATACATTCACCCCAGTACAGAGATCTGGGCCTAAATCCATCGTTTTTTTGCTCACCATGCCATTCCAGTGTGGACCCAAAAACGATGGATTTAGGCCCAGATCTCTGTACTGCGGTGAATGTATGACATTGTTCTGCATTCTGTCCATCAATTGTTGTTTTTGCATTTGTCACCCTGAGTGGGACGGGTATGCCCAGACGTGGGTCCCGAGCTCTCTATGCCACTGGAGGCAAGCTATCCTGGTTGATGAGGGGTGAAACCCCAAAACCGGTCCTAGGATGCTTGTTTCCAGTCCAGGGAAGACCTGGCCTGGCAGTTCGGGCTGAACTTCGGACTGGAAACAAGCATCCTAGGACCGGTTTTGGGGTTTCACCCCTCATCAACCAGGATAGCTTGCCTCCAGTGGCATAGAGAGCTCGGGACCCACGTCTGGGCATACCCGTCCCACTCAGGGTGACAAATGCAAAAACAACAATTGATGGACAGAATGCAGAGGGGTCTCAGCAGTGCCAGAATTCACTGAGGAGCACATGGGCCCGTCCTCCAAGGAAAGCAGGGTAGTCTAGTTGAAAACAAAATAGCTCACGGAAACTCCTCCTACAATAGCTAAAATACTCTAGAGCATCAAATGATTTTATATTCTTGCTGTCGCGTTGCAAGTTAGTTTAAATATGCCCTTACCTGGAATGTCATATAATCACAGGTATTCTCTAATTTCCATACGCTGTACAACGTTTTTTCTAACTTTCAATATTAATGTGTACCTGATCAAGAAAACTCTTTTGGGTACTTGTAGTTTTTGGGAAAGCCCCACAAACACGCCACAAATAACAGATCCCCTAAACTTCAGTAACGCAGTAACTTCTTTTCGCATGAGCTGCCCCCCAAGTTTCTCCACTCTTCTGCGACTAAGTGCCTAGAAAAGATTTAATGCTTTTATGCCACAAACAGTGAAGTGCGGAATGACAAACGAGCACTTCCTGTGGTTGGGCTGCGCCGTTGTTGTGCAGCCGAGGGCTGGGAGGGACAAAGGCCCCCCTGACACCAGGCTGCTTGCCTTGGGAGCAGCCCTCAGTGCAGGGCTGGTAATGGGCGAGCATTGAGCGTCTTTCTATGCAGTCCTAATGAGCTCCCCGGGTGAGAATGGAGCCCCTTGCATTCTCACACTGTGCTCAGGACCCCCTCGCCTCATTGGGTCAGGCCCAAAGAAAGGCTAATGGAGCATGAGGCCGGCTTAATAGACCCAATATTAACACCGTCGCAAGAATGTCACCCAACGCAAAGCGCGGGGCAGGCCCTGAATGAGGTATTTGTTACACTTGAAGAATACACGCAGATAGTAACAGACTCTTAGCACTATATCAATGTCATTATGGCAGGTCCTCGCGCTTTCCCGAGCACAAAGGCCCCTTGCCGTGCATTCTTCCGCCTTTACACTGGCTAGCGCGGCCGAATCACTACGCTTCCCGAAATGTGGAAGCACTTACAAGGATGGCGTTTCTGTTCTGTGAATCTAATTATCCTGCGCCGTTTGCGTCTCTCGTGTACGCAAATCTTTTGCAAATCACGAACGCCGCCTGGCGATGAACAGCGCGTCCATCTGCAATTCTTAAGCTCTGGCATTCGTGGGAAGTCACGATGTGCGTGTGTGAACACGTTTTCGGTATACATTTAAGATCAGCAAAATACGTCACATTTTACCCAGTGTAGCGCCAACTGTTGGAGGTGTGCCTTTTGATAACAGTGGCAACAAGCAAACCAGCTGAGAGAGATTGTATCGCAACATTAAATCGTTTCATATGTTTGGCCAGAATGCCATTATTTGTACACAAATAACAACATGGGGATTTGCATTTGGGTCACACAGAGTTCACCCACTCCCTTCTGTGAGCACGCAGCTGTCTTTGAGTTATTATAATACCAGTTTGCGAAAGGAAGGGCGGGCGGGCAGGCTGAGATGCGTCTGTACACACAGCGGGCACGGCCAGCATGCCTCCGCTGCTCTCCGCTGGGACCACCTGCCACGCACAGAGAGCCCATTCAATCCCGGCCTGTCGGCGAAGGCCTCCGCGAGCATGGCAATTAATGGACATTGTGAGAGTGAGGAAGGCTCCGGCCCGCCTAGGCCCGGACTGGGACCACCGGCTGCACCCGTGCGGTCCGGACCAGCCAGGGGTCCTCCCGCAGCCAACGCGCCGCACGGGCCAGCAGATGTTTACACTTCACTCAGAGCATTCAAGTAGCTGCAGTACATCTGCGCAAAAGCGGGGCCCATTCAAAGATTTGGGAACTTACTCTATTTATTAAACATGAATGGAACGCAAGGTTGGTCCAGTTTCACATGTTATGTGTTTCTAAGTGTTCTCAGAAATATATGGGTGTTAACCTGCTACCACATTGGTTAAATAATTTCCTTATTTAGTATGTGGCAAGTTTGGCGCATATCTTATTATATTTTAATGTTTTATAAGGCGCATTATACACGTGTTTACCAAACATTCTACTTAATAAAACAGGCACAAAATACGGCTGTAATTTAAGGGTGTGTAACGTTGTGAAAGTTTATCTACTCGCACGTCGTCATTTTTTTCACTTCGCCAGCTTTTCGAAGTACACAAGCTAGCAAATGTTTATTTAGAAATGTTGTTGGGAAATATCCAAATAAGGGTAGGTAGGCATTCTCTTGCACAGAACGGGGGTTGGAAGATTCGCTCGTTAGCAAGTGAAACTGTGCAAAATACACTAAACTTTGCAGCTCATAATGTGCCATAAGTTGTGATCTTTGCAACATGTGGGCTGCGGTGGTTTAATTTCGCGCAACACCAACACCAATGTCCAGGGCTGCTGTGAGACAGCTCGATGAGAAGAATGATGCCAGTGCCAGTCTGTCCCACAACCTCCCCCTGATCACTGACTGGAGCCTACCAGAAATGACAATTACTATTAAAAGTGGCAGCTTAGTCCACAGGAAGTAGAAAAAACTCTATATTTGTACAGGGTCAGACTGGGGCAGGAAATATACCAGGGCACCAAAATAAAAGTGGCTCCCATTAGTAACTTAGATGGTAAAAAAACTGTCCAATGTTTACAAATTGGGGCAGTTTTGACTAAAGACACGCTGCATGCGTGTTTTGCAAGGCAGTAGAGACTGCATGCATGTGTGCCTGCTACAGGCAACGTTTGTTTTAATATCAAGAAAATTAGCATTACAAACCGGCCCAAAGGACCATAATCAGACCCACGACCAGCCAAACAAGCATTTGCAATGCAATAGGTCTCGCATTACTGAAAGTTTGAGCTATTGGCGTTGCTAATAATCATGCAACACCAATAGCTCAAACTTTCAGTAATGCCAGAGCTATTGCATTGCAAATCAATCGCGGCACCCACGCTTTAGCTTTAAACATCTTAAGGCAATGCGCAGGTGCCGCGTTTTGTTCAAAAGTAAAGAAATTTACAGAAAAAATGTTTTTTTATTTGTTTACTTTTGAAGCAATCGCGGCACCCGTGCTTTAGCTTAAGATGTTTAAAGCTAAAGCGCGGGGGCCGCCATTGCTACAAAAGTAAACAAATAGAAAAGAAATGGCAGCCACGCGCTTTTTTTTCTATTTATTTACTTTTTTTATAATGGCGGCACCCACTCTTTAGCTTTAAACATCTTAAGCTAAAGCGCGGGTGCTGCAATTGCTTCAAAAGTAAAGAAATATAAAAAAGGCATGGGGACACATTTGTTTTTCTATTTCTTTATGTTTGAAGCAATCGCGGCACCCGCCCTTTAGCTTAAGATGGTTAAAGCTACAGCGTGGCGTGCCGCCATTGTAAGAAAAGTAATGAAAAAGAAAAAAGGCATGAAGCGAGTGGCGAGCCGCAAATAACAAAAGAAAAGTGTGTCCGCCATTACTGGAGCTGAGGCGATCAGCGCTGGTTAAATTAATACATTTAAAAAAGAGAATTGGGGGGAGAGCATGTCCTGCCTGCAACAGTAGGCAGGAGAAAGGGATTTAAAAAATAGTGCTCGAGGCTGTAATTAAAACATCCAGAGTAACAACACATGTAACAGGGGCAGTCCTCATGAGTGGTTACAACAAAAGAAAAGGCAGTAATAAAGAGGGACTACATAGCCAATTGACCAATGA